>CM042326.1:5840000-6300000 GCA_023566125.1 Zingel zingel | reverse complement strand
AGCGGGACATATTATATGTCATATTACATGTTATACATTGTATAAAACTGTACAATATGTATGACAGTTCTTTTGTACATTTTTATTTAATATGACTTAATATATAACAACAATTACAGTAAATTATTATATTATTAGAATATTAGAATTTCTAAAGGATGAAGTGTGGAGTAATGATGCTGTAAATTCTGCTTTGATCACAGGAATAAATTAAATTTGACAAATATTAAAATTGAAAAGACTTTTTACACTTTTAAGTTGTAATATTATTTCACAATACCACTGTATTTTTTATCAAATAATGCAACATTTGTGAGCAGAAGAGACTTCTTTCAAAAACAACTTACTGGCACCAAACTTTTGAATGAAAGAAAAATACAAAACTTGTACTCACACAAATTTGTTTCCCGGCCTGATGCAGGAACATCAGCTGAAAATGAGAAATACAATAACAAGTTGAATGAATATATTATACATTTACAAGATCATAATACATCACACAGTGCACACAGATAAAATCTGGTCAAATAAGTCATAGGTTTGCATTTGTACTCAACATCAAAAATATACATGAACACACCATTGCATTTTTACTAACTTGAGATATTAAGCTAAAGACTCTTACATAAATGTTTGTTGACATTTCAAAGGTGTCAAATTCCAGAATTTTAGAAAAAGGGGGTTTCATAAACCTTTAGTCACTTTCATTAAAAGAATTACGGTAACCACTATTTTCAGATAATTAATAAATATATTCATCAAATAGTAACAAACTGTCACATTACTTCACATGAAATAGTATTATGATTTAAATGTCTCATTCCACCTTCATGTTGACTTTCCCTGTCAGACATGGGTGTTTCTGGATCTTGGGCACTTTGAAGAACTGAAAAACAAGATTCCAAAAACACGGTTCCTGGAAATTATTCAGGGATGCTTTTTTAGTTATTTTTTATAAATGATGATGTAATAGTAACACTCATTTGGTTGAGTGGTGACACATTAAGGTTTGGTATTGTTTCTTTTTTTAAACGGTACTTAAACAGTACTTTAAAAAAAAAAATCACCATTGTTTTGAGGCTCTTTTTTTTAATAACGTATTTTTTATCAAAATAAATTAAATAAAAAATTCTTAAAATTGAACCATATATTAAAATTGTGTGCAAATATTTCAACCGACAGCTGAGGCATTTAAGTGGCACCGAAATCTGCGTTTTGATTTGGTCTGGTTACCTGGTTCCATATTGGCACCGGGTTTCGGTACCCAACCCTATGCCACAGTTTGAAATATATATTTATTTACTGACAAGCCAATTAAGTAACAGAACACAATGCTGTATTATTATTAAAGGATTCTCTGTCTTCTCTGAATGTATTGCCGACAGGAAAGAATAAGTGAACTTATACTTACTCATTCTTCTTTCTGCAAAATATTCTGGTCTTGGGGTGACTGAAAAAATAAATAAATAAATATTTAATTGACAATTTAAAGCAGCTATGTAATTGGTAACAAAAAGGTTTTAAACAATTAACTCACATTGAGGTGTGCTTGCAATGCGTGACGTCTTTGGTAGGGGTGGGTCTTCATCATCATCATCATCATCATCATCACATAGTTAACAGTATATGTTATTGTTACAATATCTCATACCAAAAAGGGGCTACAGAGGAAACTGAAAACAGAAAACTTTGAATGCGTTCTGGCCGTTCATTCACATGAGAACAGCTGTTTGGTGGTGGTGTGGGGGGGTGAAAGAAAATTGGCCAAACATCGGACGCCCTGATTTCTACATTTCGGCATAAGCATCGGCCAGAGAAAAACCCATATTGCTCGACCTCTAAAAGCAACCATGAATAACATATTTAAATTCTACTCTGTCAAATTTTCAGAAAAGTATTTACCACTATCCAGCTTTCTCAAATATCTAGCTGGAGGTCGTACTGTTCTCCGTGGAGGTTCCTCATCGCTCTCCAGGTTTGATGTCACTGTGGCCTGGTTGGCTTTCAGTCTGGCTTCCTCATAGCTATCTGGAAAGAACATGGCAGCTTAGTTTGACCAGTAAGAGAACAGTATAAACCATGTATGTGACATATGGTAGAAAACGTCTAATACATCCTAAATACCTGCATACACCAGAACCACTGCAACATGTTTAGACCACAAGGTAGTATCTGGAGTGGCTCTTTTTTTTGCTTTGGCAGTAAAATTCTTCCTTGGCCAGTAGCAAAATATACCCTGTTGAGAGCAGATCTTCATACTAACCCTTCAAAATGAACATTAGCTGGAAAAAAATTGATTTAATAAAGGTTGTTCATACAAACTTATGGGGCACTATTGATTTCCCAAAGAAAAAAAAAGCCCATTATGTTCGTCAATAGTGCCACTAGTTTCCATTTGGTTACAAAGATTCTTTAAAATATCTTCCTTTGTGTTCAGCAGAACAAGGAAATTTATTCAGGTTTGGAACAACCTGAGGGTGACTAAATTACAGAATTTTAATTTAAGGTGGACTGTTCATATATACTACTATTTATAAATACCTCTTTTGTTACTTCAAGCCAGTTGGAAGCCACAACATCAACTGTGTTGTCTTGGGGAAACTTAATCACAGTGTATTTCTGCAAGAGAAACCATACTGAGGGTTTGGAGCCCCAGGGGCATAAGTACAATTAAAGTGATCTGCACTCAGAACCCCTTTGGCTCCAACCCCTTGATAAGTGAGATACTGCACATTAAGATTATACACAAGTATTAACAAGTATTTAGCTCAGTGTCGCCAGTTCCTTACAGCATTGTCTTTATTCCGCTCTCACCATTAACTTTTCACAATTCACCATTTACCAATTAAAAAAATCAAAAACAAATTTGAAAATTAAAATGTTCATCATTTAAGAACCCTCATGCGTCATGACTGTCTTCTATGTAATAAATAAACAGATAATTTTAAGAATACTCTGACTCCTATTTGCCCCAAAATGACCGCAGGGAGAAGCTCCATAAGGAGAAAAAAAAGTACCATTAAAATACTCCATTAAAAGGGAAAGTTCACCAAAAATGACAATTAGCCTCACCCTGAAGCCATCCTAGGTGTATTCAGACGAATAAAAAATGTCCTGGCTCTTCCAAACTTTATAATGGCAAAACCGATGCATTTACTGCCATCATAAAGCTTGGAAGAGCCAGGACATTTTTTATTCGTCTGAATACACCTAGGATGGCTTCAGGGTGAGTAAATAATGGGCTAATTGTAATTTTTGGGCGAACTATCCCTTACCAAGTCTTCTGACATGACAGTTTTGCTTGAGCAACGGACCAAAGCGAGTAAAGTCCAAAAACTAACATGTTTATTCAATCTTTTGCGATCTACAGAAGAAAAAAAGTTATACAGGTTTGGAGCCTCATAAGGTGTGAGTAAATTGTAAGATTTAAAGGCAAATGATTCCCTAAACAATTTTGTGAATACAGCATAGCCTAATTATTTGCTGATACTAAACATAAAAATCAGCATTCAGATTTAAGTCTAATGTGTAAAAGGTGATAAAGATTTTAGATAATGGCTCAAAATGAATGGAGCACTGTAAGGACAATCTGGACACCATCTTTTGCATCAATTAAAAATGCCTTTCTGACGGATAGCCTTTGATACAATTCTTTCATCCTGCTGTGCCTCACTTGGGCCTTGTAAACACCAATTAACCTGTAGTCACAAGGCTGCACGAAGAGCTGCTCAAGATTGTCATAGACACAACAAAGCACCAGTCTATCCACTTCCCCTGTTGCATTCACCACAGAAATGAACTCTTAGCATTGAAAGTCACTGAGAACAAAAACATTGTTGGGTTTTTGTGTTTTCACCACAGCTGCAGGCTTGTTATTCAGTTCCTCTCTGTGCTGGTCAATTTCACCAAGACGTTTTATAATTTGTGACAGAGGGTTTCTACCCGAGCGTACCAACTTCTTCAGCTGGTGCAGGTAATTTTCAAAGGCAAAAGCAACACACTCATCTAGCCTACCGTACACATGTGCATCAGAAGCAAGGTGAATCATAGAGTGCACATTGTACACAAGGAACTCATCCCCATACAACTTTCTGCCTTCCTCTACAAAGTGAACCAACAGATCTGTTGCAAAAGAGGTGTACTGTTTCACTAGTTGTGGGCACACTAGGATGGCCAATGCCACACTGAACAGCATAAAATGCTTATAAAGTTCATCAGAGAGAACACCTTTCAACACAACTGTTCAGTAGCTTTCTGTCTTCTAGGCCACGTGGTTTCCTTGCAAAAAGGTCTGGAATGAATGGTCTCAAACCAAAAAGCCTGGAACTAATCTCCCTTACTTGGCCAGAAGATGATCTGGTCCTAAGATTCCCACGCAACCACAAAACAATCAGTTTTCGCATAACACCAAGACAGCACTGATGCATGTAGTCTGCAGGAAATTGCTGAATCATGTCTATTTGGAGCATGCAAAAAGGAGACACACCAGATGATAGGTGGTGCTCTTCCTGAAGCTGCTCACGGAAAGATACGTCTGTTCTCAGAGTAACATTAATCGTCTCTGGGTATATAACCCGACTGCCATCCCAGAAGCCTTTCTGTGTGCACTTATCACAACCGAAATAACCTGAGTATTGCTTTGTGCATCTGACAAATGCTTCCGCAGGTGCATCACAACTGATACAGCGCAGATGAACTCTCAAACGACCCCTGTCAGTTTCCAATCCATTCATCAAAAGGTCCCTAAGGTCATGCACTACATCTGTCAAAAAATCCAGATTTTTAGGCTTTGACACACCAAAACAGAGAGCAAGAGGAAAAACAATGGAAGGAGCCAAATTGATTTTACACAAAACGGGCCACAGTGACTGACTGCTACTTTTGAAAAGTGGCAAGCCATCAATATTCAAGGAAATGTCTACACAATCTAACTGGGTAACATCATCACTGGGGTACATATTTAAATGCCTACAGAGCTGTTCTTTGCATCCAAAGTGCAAAATTTGGACATGAAATCTGATTTCATGTCCAAATGCACATTTTCACATGTTCCAAGTAATGTTCTTGCAGTTCTTAGGAGCTCTGGGTGATGTTCAGTTAGGATTTTAAGAAGACCATCCACTGCATTTTGTTTTACTTGAAATTCATTGGCCCACTGTGCAAGCCCAACGTCTAAAGAAGGCATGTCATCCAAGTCTTCATTATCAGAATTTAAATCTGAACAAGAATTTGCACAGGCCCCCTGCATTTCAACGTCACATTCACTCTGTGTTCCCTCACTGGGCTGTGCTTGATGAAGGGGCTCACTAAAGCTCTCCAGACTAGTAGAGCCGGTGCGGTCTACATGAGAGGAATCAGATTTCTGCTGATCTCTTTTCCAGAGTGTGTTGTATTTTTGTTTTGCAGATATTGTTAATAACCTCTCTCACAAAAAGTAACAAAAAAAAGATCACTACCATGTCAGATTCCATCTGGACACCGGTCTCTCTCTGTGGATGGGAAAAAAGAGAAATTGTAAACATAAGTACAGAGCACCTTTGAATGCTGTGTATTAATGATAGATGTTAACAATTAATAAACAAACAATTAATTCAAATTAATTGTGGATAATACATTGAATCGTTAAAACTTATCGACTATGCTCAACCGCAAAACAAACTAAGCAGACATGAGGAAAATTGAAGATCGCGTCAAATTTATGTTCGGGACCATTATACAGCTAGAGTGACACCTTCCACGTGAAACTTCAGTGTTCCGACCTTTTATTATAGAGACTGTCAATTGATTTGGATTAATATGAGCGACGGAGAGAGAGCAAGACAGCAGAGCGCTTAGTTCAAAGACGGTGAGAGTGTGCGCGCGCCAGGCTCTCTCTCTCTGCTCGTTCGCCCTGTCACAAGCACAGTCACCGAGGCTTTGGCGGCCGCCCAAAAAAATTAAATGGAGGAAAAACGCTATTGTTCGAATTTAATATAAACTGGTTATTATAAAATATTCAAAAGTTATAATAATAATAATGTCTATTTGTCTTTAGAGGCTTGATTAACATTAACAGACAGCACAGCAGCAGGCCACTGCAGTCAATTTAAGACCTAATGCACAGATGACACACATTTTGTTTTCACCCAACTGTGTTGAAGTGAAAACATAAATTTTCACACTGTATTTACATATGGAAGCGGCCGAGATCTGAATTCGGGATCAAAAGACACGATGAAGGCCCGGCTCAGCTTTGAGTTGGCCTGGATTTCCATGTGTGTGGTTGTTTGTCAGAACGCCACATTAAATCGTTATTAATGGCTTATTGCGCTTAATAACTATTGGTAACATCCATTATTAATTTTCTCATTCATACATGTTTAAACTAAAGTGTCAAATTATTCTAGTGTGAAAGGTAGTCTACCATGAAATACGAAAGAAACAGATCTCTAACGACGACAGAGTTATCGTTTACATATATCACATAATCGCCTAGAAAAATTCTTATTAAAATAATTCACATTATTAAAAAAAATCTAATGTTACACATACAGCTCTCATGAAATGGCGCCAAACGCGCTGATAAGCGTCAGTAGGAAAACTCTGGGTAACGTTACCAATTTAAATGCATTATAGCATATAGATTATTTTCATCTAACGTTCCATCTACAATATGCTATACATCTGTATTGTTATCCTGAAACAAATAGCATCGTAGTAGATATTTCCAAAATCAACTGGACCAGTGCAGAATCACGCGAACCGTCACAAAATGGCGTCTGCTGCACACTGTGCACAGCACACATGTGGTTTGGTTTATGAGATCTTCGTTTTAAGTGGGCGGAGCTTTTCCCATACAGCGCGTTAATTAAATTCTCAGTTGTGGATTATAAAAAAAATAAAGGGCATATAATTTTGGTGTGGTGCAGTTTTACAAAATTAACAGTTAAGGCATAAGCCTTAACTGTTAATTTTGTAAAAGTTTTGTTTTTGCAGTTTACCTAAACTTGCAGGATGAGTTTAGCAGACTCAAGCAGACTCAACTTAATTTCAGTTATTTTATTTGTTTTGTTGAATGCAATAACTGAAATAAACCTGTATAAATGTGCTTTGGACAAATTGTTAGTTCTTAAATTCTTGTTCATTTTGTGTAAATATAAGCAAAATATGAAGAACCCAATTTTATGTTCACAAACTAATTTGATTCAAGGATAGAGCAAAAAAAAAAGAAAAAAATAGTTGATTGTGTTCATGAATGCTTTATTCCTAATTATTATTATTATTATTTTTTTAGATAAAGTTTGTCAATGACAGAAAGATGCATAGTTGGAACCGAAGGACATTTAGCAAATAAAATGAAATGGTACTTTGTCTATGTCGTTAATATTTTTCTATATCGGCTGCTATAGGCTAAAAAATCATTTACAGAGTAAATTTAACATAATTAGACAAAATACAGTCTCTTTGACTCCTACCCTATCAAAAAGTAATTCTTAGGCATGTTTTAATGGCACTCGGTGTGAGCCTCAAGAGTTAAGACATAGACAGAGGACAGCTGTACTATAACTTGACTTCCTGATATGCCAGCTTGAGAATTCCTGTACCAGTGTGGGTTAATTTGGCAGAGGCCTTATGACACCTGCCTCTCTATTACTGAAGAGGGTAAATGGTCAGCTGCTTTCGATGGGTCCGGCTTATCTTCATAGGTGTTATGTGATTTTTGGTTTCACTGTGCACTGAGCAATTTATTTTCCTTTTTCCTTTTTTTTATTGGATAGGCCTATATAAAAAAATATATAAAAAAATAGTTTGGAACAATATAAATAAAACATTGTCTTATTGTTTATCAATAAGTCGGTTACAACGCCGGTTCGCCCAGATTTGCCTATTTTACTGCAATGAAATGATCTAGCTAAAATCAGTGAAATACAGGCTACAATTAGCTGAGAAAATATAAAGATTGTAAATGGCAATAAATAAAGCTATACATTTCATGTAAGGCAGCACTTTAGTAATACTAACATTCTCAAGTTCTATTATCTTCTATTCTATATAAAAAAAAAAAAAACCAGGACCTCTTAAATTCACTGTACCGTGGATGGCACACTTTGTGCCTGTGGTCGCTGTTAAGTTGAATTAACCTCCACTCATGAACGTTTTTCTAAATTTAAAGCATTAAATCTTCCAAATATACAGCATTGCAACACAACAATTGAAAGCTTAAACTCTCATGATTCATTTAAGCCAACACACAGAGCATAAGATGATTTATAGCAGTTATACAACAACTGTTATAAAGTTAAAGAAAATAAAACAATACAGCCGTAGACTGCGCAGCATGTGTCAGAGTCGCGTGTGCATTCATACCTTTTTCCTTCTGTCTTTAGCCACTGCGTCCAAGGAAAAGAGTTCAAGGAAAAGGAAAGCCGTATCCAAAACGAGCTGTTCGACTTTCAACGAAAAATCGCTAAACTGTTTCTCATTTGCATGCTTCTCTCCGGAGAATTCTACAGTCTCAATGTGGGCGTCACCGTGTTCTCGGCTCGTCAGCTTTACCTCGTTTTACCCAATCCGTAGCCTTAGCTAGACCTGTAGAAACACAGAGATCCCTGTGACACAATGTGTGGTACGCGTGCCTTTGAATGACATTTGCTCGGACCAGTTAGATTTAAATGCTACAAGACCAGCCTGAGACGATTCGATAGACATCAAGCATGACACTAACATTTTAACCCTCTAATGACTATAGCTCTGTGAAAGCCAAAACAGGGCCTCCTCTAAGCATATCCCCTGTGCAATAATGAATTACTTATTTCTATATATTTATGTAAATAGTTATTAAGGTTTATGTGTGATTGATGTCGGTGTGTTTGTGTATTTGATAAGTGTTTTATTTTGTACTTGGATTTTTTCTTTGCACTTTTCAAATTGAAATAAGAAAAACGGACAGACATATATGTAGAATAAAATTCATATAAAATCAATTTTTGAGTCTGGTTTTTTTCTGTAGTAAGCTGGGACATGTGGCTATGACCTTGGGATGTCTGTATCTCACCTATGTGTTTACAGCAGTGTATTTTAATCATTTTACAGATGGTTGACTTGGACGGAAATAAAAAACCTCCATTCAGGCCTCTGTAGCTCTGTGTCAGTAAGGCCTAGAATCACCCAAAACTTGAGAGTGTTACCTTTCCAGTGTTATCAGGCACACCCCTGGGTGTCAAAGTACATGGGAGCTGTACCACTTTTATTTTGGGTATGACGTTTAGACCAAAAAGCATGGAATTTCAAGCGAATCTTAAGAGGATTTATTAACTGCTTCTATTTTTCTCATTAGTCGCTTTGGATATAGTCTCGATATGATGGTCGAGATGGTCTTCATTGCTGTCTGGTCGAGGTTGATTTTGTGTGAGCTTGAGCATTTGCAAATGGTAATCAACACAATTTGAAATAGACTTTTTTTAATCATTGTTGTTGTACAATTTATTTTTATTTAATTTCCACATAAATTAAGGTTAATGCTGCAAATGCTGCTAACCTGACGTGACGTCATTTCAGTGATTTGGGAAAAGCACGTAAGTCCTGTCAGAAAGCGATGCATAAGGAAGTAGTGTAATGACGCCAAGTTCCAGGCATGCACTTATATTTTGTTGGTAGTATCAGTTTACAACAATTATTAGTTAACACTAAGTTGTCAACACTTCGAAAAAAAAAAAAATTCTTCGTTACAGTATGCATTGGTTTCTGCCAGGACTTTTACGTGCTTTTCTCAACTCAACGAAGTGACGTAGGCATCCGGTTTAGCAGAAGAATGAACCATTGGCAAGTATTATTAAAATAAACTCCTGATGTACTTACAAACTTTCCAATGCCTTGTTGTCATTGTTGCATTATTAGTGGGGTAATTTACGAGATACATAGCGCCTTAACTAAGCCATTCGGCTGATATCTCTGAATATGGCTCTTTTATGCATCATGGAGTGTTAAAAAAAGACCAGAGTGGTGTCCCTTACAACCAGATTTTTTTCCAACTTTTAATAGGAAAATTGGACTTCACACTGAGACCTGACTAAAAGGGATAGTAAAATCAACCTAGGGTCCTTGCACCCCCCAAAAGCCTTCTTTTTTTTCCTTGGTTGAACATTTTTAAAGTTACAAACATTGAGGGTGAAGTCAGTTTCTTATACCAATATTTTCTCTGGTACCAATTATATTTTTAATTCTTTCAGGTTCCAAGCAATATGTTTATTATGTTAGGATTAGGGTTATGTTAATGCTAATGGGTAACTTAACAAATAATACCAAGCCATTCTGAGAATGTTATGAGAATGTTTTCTCTAAACATTATGAGAATGTTCATCAAGCATAAATACCGTGATAAAGACGTTCCAAGAACGTTGTTCTAAGAACGTTTTCTATGAACGTTATGAGAACGGTCATCAATCCCAAATAACATGATAAAGACGTTCCGATAACGTTGTTCTAAGAACGTTTTCTATCAACATTATGAGAACGTTCATTAAGCAGAAATAATGTGATAAAGACGTTCCAAGAACATTGTTCTAAAAACGTTTTCTATCAACATTATGAGAACTTTCATCAATGAAAAATAACGGCATAAAGACATTCCAAGAACGTTGTTCTAAGAACGTTTTCTATCAACATTATGAGAACTTTCATCAATGAAAAATAACGGCATAAAGACGTTCCGATAACGTTGTTCTAAGAATGTTTTCTATCAACATTATTAGAACGTTCATTAAGCAGAAATAATGTGATAAAGACGTTCCAAGAACATTGTTCTAAGAACGTTTTCTATCAACATTATGGGAACTTTCATCAATCAAAAATAACGGCATAAAGATGTTCTAAGAACGTTTTTTCTCAACGTTACAAGAACGTTAATAACGTTACATGAACGTTCAGAAAACATTATTTTAATAACGTTTTGTGCTAACATTTACACAACTTTTAAAGAACGTTAGTGAAAGTTCTGGGAACGTTCCCTGTTAGCTGGGAAGAAGAAGCAGCTGACGCTGAGATCATAAAACCTTGAGCCTAGTTGAAACTATTCTGGTTGATTCTATTCTTTGTTTTCAGAACTCAGTCTCTCCTTTTTAGCAGATAAGGGTGGAAAGGGCCATAACATTTTGAACTGTGTCTCCTTCTGTCTCCTAAGCCACACAGGTGTTTTGGCTAGGTTGGGAACAGGAGCAGAGGGGAAGGTTGTGAACTCATTATGACTGTTTATGTTTTTTTCATCTGTGTAGCTGCTAAAGATATCCTGAAGGGGGGGGGTTAAGTGAGTTTCTACTATATAGATGTATGAATTGTTTAGCTTGGCCAGAAGACCCTTTCAGATGTGCTGTAGTACTTGTGAAACTGTTTTCTCTGCATTTGCAAATGTAAATAAATACTCAAAGACCAAACTTTGGTTTAAACTCTCAGTAAGTCTTCAGAAGTTTCATTTCTTGTACTTTTTAATCTACACTCCTGCTGTTTCAAGAAAAACTTCCACAACACACACACACACACACACACACACACACACACACACACACACACACACACACACACGTCATGTGAATAGATCTGTCTACCAACCAACAGCACACTGATGTGCTCAACACAAAACACTACTATGAATATCCCATCAGTAAGTTTATGCCTTTTGCATTCTCAGTGTTATGCTGTAGCCGGTTGTAAAAGATTGTCACTGCCTGTCACGGGAACTGAAAATGGCAAATTGCGCTTTTCCATGTCACGCATTTGCATTCACACAAGGGTCAAGGGGAAAGTGGGAGTTTCCCATAAAGAGATGGGAGTGGAAGCGTAAAGTGCGCCTAATTGTGTATTCCGCAGTATGTATTCCAGCGAAAAGGCTGTCCTACTAGAGCTTAGATCGGGCCCAAAAAATCAAGCCCAACCCTACCCAAGCCCGTACATGGTGTGTCCGAGCCCGGCCCGACACATTAACTGTAATTATGAGCCCGAGCCCGATTTAAACCCAACAATTTTTTAATACGTGGGCCGTTATAACTGACGTTCTCAACTACAATTCTGAGTTGTTTGAACTACAAGACACAATGTAGCACAGTTTACCTCGTACTCAAGTCAGTGCAAGACATACACCCAGAGCTACGGGAGAAGCTGGAGAGGCATAGCTTTCTCCCCACCGAATAAGGCTAATAAAGTAATGATTAAAAAAACACAAATGCTTGTTTAAGGTCAAGGTCGATCATAGCGGTGTAAAATGTCGGCCCGGGTCGGGCTCGGGCAGAGAATCTAAACTCTCTGTTCTACCCAGGACCTGACTATAACAATTGACAACTCTGTGGTAGTCCCCACCCAGACTACTAGAAACCTGGGTATGACACTTGACAACCAACTAACCTTCACTGCCAACATCGCTGCAACTACCCGATCGTGTAGATACATGCTGCATAACATCAGAAGGATACGTCCCCTTCTAACGCAGAAGGCGGCTCAGGTTCTGATTCAGGCTCTAGTCATCTCACGTCTAGACTACTGCAACTCCCTGCTGATTGGCCTGCCTGCATGTGCCGTCCGGCCCCTGCAGCTCATTCAAAACAATACCCCAACCCGCCCGCTCCGCTCTGCATCAGTAAACCTGCTTGCTGCCCCCTCACAGCAAGGGAGAACAAATCACTCAACGAAATCCTGACTCCTAAATGGTGGAATGAGCGCCCTATTGACATCAGGATGGCTGAAAACCTGTGCATCTTCCGCCGAAGGCTAAAAACACATATCTTCCAACTACACCTTGGATAATAAAGGGAAAAGAAAAAAAGAAAAAAAATCTATATATCTCTCTCTTGATACTGCACTTTCACATGGCTCTCTGTAGCATTACCTATTTAGAGCTAATGTACTTGCACTTACTACTTGTTGTCTGGAGTTTGCACCTTCAAGGTTGAACGCACTTAATTGTAAGTCACTTTGGATAAAAGCGTCAGCTAAATGACATGTAATGTAATGTACAAAAACCGCCCGTGAAAGGGCGCCTCTATTTTGTGGTGAAAATTCTCGCCTCTTACTGTAAAAGCAGGTGTAAACCAGCCGCAAGCAGGTTTCCTCGCATCTGCCTCCTGGTGAAATGGCAGCAGTAATCCGGGCAAGACGAATACATAGGCCAAGGAGACGAGCTGAAAAGAGTTTTGCCACAAGGATCACACTTTTTCAGTTGAGTGAACACAAAATCATTAAGTGTTACAGATTAAGCAGCCATGCAATATTACAGTTACTGGAAGAAATCAAAGATGACATTGAATCTCTGACTCAGCGTTCACATTCCATTCCAGCAGTTGTTAAAACTCCTCGCTACATTACAAATATCTGCATCCAGATCATTTCAAACAGTCATAGCATCAGCAGTTGGAATATCGCAGTCTGCACTCAGCCGTATCATAGCACAAGTACTTAACTCTTTGCTACAGTGCAATTTACGGTATATTGGGCGGAGAAAGCCGCTGATTACCTGATGAACTGCAGGTTTGTTAAATACGACGTAAGCTGAAGTATCACAGTGCTTTCTGTGGGTTGGCCATGGCGCTGATAACGCTACATTCGCAAATGTACGTACATCTGGCCCAGAGTGTAATTCAGGAATTGTGCTTGCAATTTTGTAGACTTGGTTTAGGGATTTGGTACATGCGTTTCAGGTTTCGGTGATTGTGTGTCAAGTTCCAATTTTGGTGTGTAAACAATTGGGAAAAACTGTAAATGAGTCAAGAAAGCTCACTTTCCTTTTAAAGGTGCCCTGCCACACAAAACCGTTTTTACTTGTATTTTTTTTAAATATGTTAGGTCCATATGTATTTGTGTTATGTCGTGAAGGTGAAAATGAACTGCTACCTCCTCTGTCAGCTCTAGCCACTGAAAAGAAATAAGCGGAGAAATCACGCCAATTACAAAAGCTGGTCAGTCTGACGTGGTGTTGCCTGAGCTTATTACTATTCATGAGCTTGCCCAGTTGCGCTGGGTAAAGGATGCTGATAGCCAGGCTCTCATTGGCTAGCTGTTAGCCAATCAGAGTCAAGCAGCTTAGCTCGATGAATATTAATGAGTACTGGCACAAATCGAGCTGAGTCTTCCTGCAGGCTTTCTATACCACGCTAGAATGGCTTGAAACAAGGTAACCAAGGCACTTTTTCCACAAAAAAATGTTAGAGTCCATGGTAGAACTTCAGACATTACCACAAACTAATGAAATATGTGTGGCAGGGCACCTTTAACAAGTAACAGTCCTCCACCAGCTGAGGGCAGAGCAGGACAAGACATGTCCCGGAGAGAATCAGAAAGAGGGAGTTTAAGAAGTAAAAACAGCAGATGCATATCTAACTTGAGGAAGGATTTCAGTAGAAGAATGACTTACTAACATTCATATCTGCAGCCCCGATGGCTTATTGTAAAATTAGAGACTTTGAGCCATTTTACTTATTTCTACTTTACAAGCCAAAGGGCTTTTTCACAGCAGACACGTTGAGTGGTCATAAAAGGAAAAAATCCGAGGATGTGTTACTAAGAACATTAACATAGCTGTGTTGTATTAAACTGGAAACACAACAGTTGAATTTCACTGTGTAAAGTTGCCACTGAGGAACAGAAAAACATTCAACTAGAAGGTTCAGCTGAGACAAATTTCAGGCTAAATGAGTTTAATGTCTAAAAAACTATGAATTCCTTTTACCACAGACGACAAGTCATCTTAAATGAGTTCACCTCTGGTATGTTCATTCATAAATACATCTCATAAGAAGAGTAAAGAGCTAAAATATTATTCTTCTTCCTGATGGAGGTGGAATATTTATGACCACCAGCCACATGATCACATGTCTCTACTGAAGGGGTGTCAAACATACGGCCTGTGGGCCTGCCAAAGGGTCAAATCAGGCCCACTGGATGACTTTGCAAAGTGTGAAAATTGCAGAGAAGTAATTAATTCCAATTCCATATTTACCACTTTAATCTCAGAGAATATGAGTCAACGAGGAAGAGATGGAGTGACCCTGCCTGGAGCCAGGCCCAGACGGAGGGCTTGTCAGTGAGCGTCTGGTGGCCGGGTTGGCCACACAGCTCGAAAAAGCTACGTGGCATCCACTCTCCATCCCATGGGCCCACCACCTGTGGGAGGAACCGCTGGGGTCGGGTGCGCTGCCACATGGGTGGCAGTGAAGGTCAGGGGCCTCGACGGACCAGACCCGGGCGGCAGACGCTGGCTCTGGGGACGTGGAATGTCATCTCTCTGTGGGGGAAGGAGCCGGAACTTGTGCGGAAGGTGGAGCGCTACCGGTTAGATCTGGTGGGGCTTACCTCTACGCACAGTCTCGTTTCTGGAACCATACTCTTGGATAGGGGTTGGACTCTTTTCTTTTCCGGAGTTGCCCAGGGTGTGAGGCGCCGGGCGGGTGTGGGGATACTCACAAGCCCCCTACGTTGGAGTTTACCCCGGTGGACGAGAGGGTCACCTCCCTACGCCTGCGGGTTGTGGGGGGGGGGGGGGGGGGGGAACTCTGACTCGACTTGTTTGTGCATATGCACCAAACAAGAGTTCGGAGTATTCGGCCTTCTTGGAGACCTTGAGTGGAGTCCTGTATGGGGCTCCAGTGGGGGACTCCATCGTTCTGCTGGGGGACTTCAACGCTCACGTGGGCAATGATGGAGACACATGAAGCGGCGTGATTGGGAGGGACGGCCTCCCTGATCTAAACCAGAGTGGTTGTTTGTTGTTGGACTTCTGTGCTAGTCATGGATTGTCTATAACGAACACCATGTTCGAACATAGGGATGCTCATAAGTGTACTTGGTACCAGAGCACCCTAGGCCAAAGGTCAATGATCAATTTTATAATCGTTTCATCTGATCTGAGGCCGTATGTTTTGGACACTCGGGTGAAGAGAGGGGTGGAGCTGTCAACCGATCACCATCTGGTGGTGAGTTGGGTCAGGGGGTGGGGGAAGACTCTGGACAGACCTGGTAAGCCCAAACGGGTAGTGCGGGTCAATTTTGGAACGTCTGGAGGAGGCCCCTGTCCGACAGTCTTTCAACTCACACCTCCGACGGAGCTTTTTGTGCATCCCTGTGGAGGCTGGGGGCATTGAACCGAGTGGACAATGTTCAAAGTTTCCATTGCTGAAGCTGCGACGAG
The DNA here is from genome assembly GCA_023566125.1 of Zingel zingel. Lineage (NCBI taxonomy): Eukaryota > Metazoa > Chordata > Actinopteri > Perciformes > Percidae > Zingel > Zingel zingel. The sequence continues at coordinate 6,283,853 of CM042326.1, read as the reverse complement.
GAGCTGTGGTCTTAGGGTCTTGGGTGCCTCAAGGGGCGGTAACCCACAAACACCGTGGTGGACACCGGTGGTCAGGGAAGCCGTCCGACTGAAGGAGTCTTTCCGGGATATGTTATCCCAGAGGACTCCGGAGGCAGTTGCAAGGTACCAAAGGGCCCGAAGGGCTGCAGCCTCTGCCGTGAAAGAGGCAAAGTTGACCTGTTGAGGGTTATGTTGATAGGTTAGGTTGACCTGTTGACCTCAACTGAGGAGGTAATAGGGCGGTGGAAGGAGCACTTTAAGGAACTCCTAAATCCGACTAATACGCCCTCTATGGTAGAGGCAGAGCTGGAGGATGATGGGGGCTTGTCGTCAATTTCCCTGGTGGAAGTTGCTGAGGTAGTTAAACAACTCCACAGTGGCAAAGCCCCAGGGATTGATGAGATCTGTCCAGAAATGCTTAAAGCTCTGGGTGTGGAGGGGTTGTCTTGGTTGACACGCCTCTTCAACATTGCGTGGAAGTCTGGGACGGTGCCTAAGGAGTGGCAGACCGGGGTGGTGGTTCCCCTTTTCAAAAAGGGGGACCAGAGGGTGTGTGCCAATTACAGGGGTATCACACTTCTCAGCCTCCCCGGTAAAGTCTACTCCAAGGTGCTGGAAAGGAGGGTTCGGTCGATAGTCGAACCTCAGGTTGAAGAGGAACAATGCGGATTCCGTCCTGGTCGTGGAACAACGGACCAGCTCTTTACTCTCGCATGGATCCTGGAGGAAGCCTGGGAGTATGCCCAACCGGTCTACATGTGCTTTGTGGATCTGGAGAAGGCGTATGACCGGGTCCCCCGGGAGATACTGTGGGAGGTGCTGCGGGAGTATGGGGTGAGGGGGTCCCTTCTCAGGGTCATCCAATCTCTGTACGACCAAAGCGAGAGCTGTGTCCGGGTTCTCGGCAGTAAGTCGGACTCGTTTCAGGTGAGAGTTGGCCTCCGCCAGGGCTGCGCTTTGTCACCAATCCTGTTTGTAGTATTTATGGACAGGATATCGAGGCGTAGTCAGGGTGGAGAGGGGTTGCAGTTTGGTGGGCTGGGGATCTCATCGCTGCTTTTTGCAGATGATGTGGTCCTGATGGCATCATCGGCCTGTGACCTTCAGCACTCACTGGATCGGTTCGCAGCCGAGTGTGAAGCGGCTGGGATGAGGATCAGCACCTCTAAATCGGAGGCCATGGTTCTCAGCAGGAAACCGATGGAGTGCCTTCTCCAGGTAGGGAATGAGTCCTTACCCCAAGTGAAGGAGTTCAAGTACCTTGTGGTCTTGTTCACGAGTGAGGGGACAGTGGAGCGGGAGATTGGTCGGAGAATCGGCCCAGCGGGTATTACATTCAATTTATCGCACTGTTGTGACGAAAAGAGAGCTGAGCCAGAAGGCAAAGCTCTCAATCTACCGGTCAGTTTTCGTTCCTACCCTCACCTATGGTCATGAAGGCTGGGTCATGACCGAAAGAACAAGATCCAGGGTACAAGCGGCGAAAATGGGTTTCCTCAGGAGGGTGGTTGGCGTCTCCCTTAGAGATAGGGTGAGAAGCTCAGTCATCCGTGAGGAGCTCGGAGTAGAGCCGCTGCTCCTTCGCATCGAAAGGAGCCAGTTGAGGTGGTTCGGGCATCTGGTAAGGATGCCCCCTGGGCGCCTCCCTAGGGAGGGGTTCCAGGCACGTCCAGCTGGGAGGAGGCCTCGGGGAAGACCCAGGACTAGGTGGAGGGATTATATCTCCAACCTGGCCTGGGAACGCCTCGGGATACCCCAGTCGAAGCTGGTTAATGTGGCTCGGGAAAGGGAAGTTTGGGGTCCCCTGCTGGAGCTGCTACCCCCGCGACCCAATACCGGATAAGCGGACGAAGATGGATCTCAGAGAATATCTGAGTTCTTTTTCCGTAAATTTACGACTTTAATCTTAGAATTTTTTTCCTCTGAATATTACACCTCTCTCCCGTGTACGTAACATTTTATTTTTCCCTACAATGGCCTTAGAACGCTATCATAGTTGAAGCAACTTGCATTTGCCAACATCAAACTTAGAAGAAACTCTGTGGCAGATAAAGTTTCTGATCTTTCTGGAGTGGTTTACTGGTCTGGCCCACTTGAGATCAAGTTATGGGGTATGTGGCCCACAGAGGTGTCAAGTAACGAAGTACAAATACTTTGTTACCTTACTTAAGTAAAAAATTTGGGTATCTATACTTTACTGGAGTTATGGCACAGCCATAATTTCCGGAGAAAAAAGAACCACGTGACGCGTTCGTCCAATCAGCTGCGGGTTTTCATTTTCTGGGAAACAAACAGACTGTTAATGGAAACAATACAGAGCAGTGCCACCTGCTGCTATGGAGACGTATTACTTTTCGCGCACACGCAGAGCGTATGCAAAAGTCGGCGTCTCTTCGGTGTGTTCTGAGGCACTTTTTGGACCTCGGGGACCCGAGTGATCAGTCCGACTGGCTTTTCTGCCGACCGTCGGCCGTCTGGTTGGTGTGTAAGCACCTTTACATTACTTTTACTTTTATACTTTAAGTAGTTTTGAAACCAGTACTTTTACACTTTTACTTGAGTAAAAAGCTTGAGTTGATACTTCAACATCTACAGAAGTCTTTTTAAACCCTAGTATCTATACTTCTACTTGAGTAATGAATGTGAATACTTTTGACACCTCTGGTGTCCCATGAACTAAAATGAGTTTGACACCCCTGCTCTACTGGATGCAGTGAACGCTGGATGTCCACAAACAAACAAAAAATGTCTGAACACATCTGCAGGGATGGATGAGGATCAGGCATGCGCGCGCGCACACACACACACACACACACACACACACACACACACACACACACACACACACACACACACACACACACACACGCACACACATATATATATAGGCAGTGATGGTTTCTGTTGAACTAATTTCTTCATTGTTTATATTTCTCAGTGCCTATTGAGGTGCTGAAAGGGGCTGTTGCAGAGAATTTGTTGGACTTTGTGTTGTAGTTCCCTCCGATTGCCAGTAGAGGTCGATGCAAATCAAGGGTTACCTAATGTCTCACTGTAATCTAATTGTACTATATATATATATATATATATATATATATATCACTGTGCAAATCCAGTCCTTTGGTCCCTTGATAATCAAGCTGAACTCTACAGTCAGTCACACATCTTCTCTTATCCTATTTTATCTTATACATTCATATTTACAGGTAGGCTATTATTTGTTTATCTATCAATGCTGACAAGTGGCATGCTGCATTAAATTACTGACTGTTAAAAGAGGTGAAACCTCACTTTAATGATTATTAGGCTATTAAAAATCCAATACATTTTACATACGGTTTTGTTGCGAAATAAAGAAGCAATTTGTTGTTGTTGCTTTCTCGTCCGCTTCTATGACGTAAGTTATAGCCTATGATCCAATTCGTCTTTCATATTTAATTTAATTTTAATTTATTCATCATAGGCCTGTTTTTTCACAGATTACATAGGCCACACATACAACATTCCCGCCCACCTGCATTTAATGGTCAATTGGAATGATATCCGTAGGCCTATATGACCCGGGAGTTGCCGTCCCTTTAAACCGCACAAAGAGGGACAGTGGAGGCGGGCTGCTCATCGGGCTGTGTGACTGTTCGACACCACACACTGTAAAGCATGGATGTATTAAGAGAACTGTGGTGGCCACACTGTACCCGCTTCCGCACGAGCGCTATTGGACGCCACCGGGGTGTGGGCGGGACACGACGCTCTGACTCAGCTCTGAGTCACTGCACTGCCTGCTGCTGCGTTCAGGTACTGTGGAAATAAATGAATATTACAAACCTGTTTCAAATATACTGTATAGTTTATCCCCGCGGGAGTCTTCCCAGCAGGGGCAACCTGCGTACGTCTACATAGTAGCCTATACTGTCTATATTACTGTATTATCAGTGCTGGAAGAAGTATTCAGATCCTTTACTAAAGTAAAAGTACTAATAGGCTACCACATTGTAATAGCCTACTAGGCTACTCTGTTACAAGTAAAAGTCCTGCATTGAAAATGTAACATAAGTAAAAGTATGTAAGTAGTCCATCATCCGTAAAATGTAGCCTACTTAAAGTAGGCCTATTATAGCACAAGTATGCTACTCAATGCAGAAAACCCCTCACATTTTATAAACTGGAAACAATTAAAACAGTTCAATCTCGGCTAATCATTTTAGCTGTACCTATAGGCTATATTGTTGGGTAGACTAGTTTAATTTATAATAAAACATAATATTTCATAGTTTTATAGTTTTATGTGCACAAATCTTAATTTGTAACGTAACTAGTAACCCAACTAAAATGTCAGATTAGTGTAGTGGAGTCAAAAGTACAATATTTCTCTCTGAAATGTAGTGGAGTAGAAAGTGGCATGAAAAAAAAGACTCAAGTAGGCTACAAGCAGCCTACCTCAAATGTGTACTTAAGTAGGCTGCTTTACTTGAGTAAATGTAGCCTACTTAGTTACATTCCACCCTGTATTATATAAGCTATTTAATCGGCTTTGTATAGAATGGTCAAATTGCTTTGCCTATTTAAATCTCCCACACCCGGTGGTAAATATACATTAGTAGGCCTACTTATAAATCCTGCATTTTAAGCTAGGCTAATATTTCAACCATAGATTTCAACACGTGAAAGTTGACATGCCTATAGCCTATTCAATGGTCGCTATAAACTACTCGAAAGCTAAGGCAAACTGTAATTTATAATCGCTTTCAGCATCTAAACTCTAAAGTGAGCCTAATTGTATGAGTTATTGACCACATACAGAGAAGTGGGTTTATCGTATTTACTATCTGTCTCATGGCACTTAAATGCAGCACCAGACTGGCTGTTCTTCCATGACTTCGCATTGGTCGCGATCTGTGATATTAGAAGTGTTGGACTGATCCTACGTGGTCTATCAGTTTTTAGATATAAAATAAATTAGACATTTCAACAGCAGCGGAGTGAGCTTTCTGCAAAAGTACTCGAAAGACATTTCTTTCAAATCTATTTTTCTACTTTAGCACCGTGCTGGACGGATCTGCCATAGAGGGTGAGTGTCTTAAACTGCTTCTTGAACTTTTGTTATTGATGTAACGTTATGGTGCTCGGCTTGGTTGTGATTGTAAGATTTACGTTACCCCGATTTGTAGGGTGGAATGGTATGCGCTGCCTCCTTGAAGCAGTTTAAACATTTTCATAAAGTCGGTTGATGTGGTAAACATATGATAGCGTGGGTAACGTTACAATTAATGGGGAGGTATCCTACTTGCCTGTCTACATTTGTCAACGCTTTCACAAGAGGAAAAGCGCATTGTGGAATTCCCGTTACGCACCAGTCAGTATACCGGAGAAATTGTTGTTTATTGAATCTTGCTTATTGCTTAAAGCTGATACTCGACAGAACAAGGCTTCATATATATTTTACATGTTAAATCGAAGCTGCTCTTCAAATCGGTATACATCTGACACAGCAAATATCACTTACCATCAATAAGATCTTACATTTAGGAAATTGTGCCTTTCGTACCGACATTCTTCGATTGAAAGAAAGTGGGACTACCGTAACGAACCGGGTGAATTAATTTTAAAAGTTATAATGATATGAAAATGTGTTATCTTCGGCACATTATTTGTATGCCGAATTTAGTAAAGGATTGTAAAGCTTAACATAGCCTACATGTTAATCTGTTGTAGGCTACATGTTGTATTTTCCCATTGGCAAGATCATTAACTTGCGATATTTTTCAGGGAGATCCGTTTTAAAAGCTTTAACAGGAGTGGAAACATAACCTGTCAGGGTTGGATGAACTGGCCATGGTGTAATGTTACTTCTCGCTCCGAGGAAAGCAGCGCGCATTCGCCGCTGCTGCTGCCTGCATTATATAACCGAGTTATATCAAGTTAACCTGTCCACTGCTTAGCATTCCCTACTTCCCCAGAGGTCTTTGATGTTATGTATTGCACTAGCAAGGAGTTTGTCTGACAGCCAGTCATCCAATCATGACAATCACATACCAGGGAACTTTTTGAGTTGTCCAATCATGATTCACAGATTACGCTGCTGCCGCTGCACAATAACTTATTTAACAAGTAAATTCCTATTAAACGACAAAAACAACCACTGGATGGGAAAAGGGTATTTAACAATAACTTTGAATGCAGCAGGAGGCTGGCGAGGCAAGTGAGCTAGGCCTGTGTTGTTTTTCAGACCCGGTGTTGGAATCCTCTACAGTGAAACACAGTCACACTTTACACCGTTTAGCTGTCAGCATTGTAAACGTTTAATCCAGCTGCTAGCTAACGGTAGGCTAACGTTACCTGCTGCCAAGTGTAGTGTTATCTAGCGTGACATGTGGCAATGTTTCGGTTGCCTCTAACGTCCGTTTCGGAGCATCAGAGAGAAGCGCAGGCATTTAAGTGGCACCGAAATCCGCGTTGCTATTCGGTCTGGTAGATACCAGTCGTTAAGGCACCGGTGCCGTATTAGCACTGGGTCTCGGTACCCAGCCCTACTACACATAGACCTATCTGTTGTAGTAATGCTGTTGCAATGTTTCTATTGTGGTTTCATAGTTTTGTCATCCAAGGCGTAATTTACAGGAGGGATGGGGGGGTTACAACCCCCTCAATAATAAAAACTGGCCACTGCAACCCTCCCCAAAAAACTATTATAGTTTCCTTTACATAAATAAAGACATTTGCACAATAAATTGATGCAGAAAAGGCACAAATTGTTTCACCAGAATGCAGAAAATGTGTGTTTAACGTTCAAAATTTTGCTGTTATCACCTCATCAAGTCTAGAATGTCCCCTATAGGAAAAAACACCTTATAACACAATCCATCCCTAAAGATTTAGTGGTTCTCAACATTTTTGACCTGTAACCTTTTATGATGAAACAGCATCTAGTTGGTCCATATAGACATGTTTCAGATGTCTATGAGATGTGAACAGTTTCACCAAAGAGTGGAGCTTATCAGATGGTCTCCTTTAAATAACAGTTTCAGGCGCCAAAAGGCAAAATCATCCAATATTAAAAAAATTAAAATAAATGAATTTGTGTTGCAGAACTTAGTATTTTTCTTCTTCCCTATGCCCTTAATAAGATGAAACTAAGAACTGTAAGACAAGTTAGTTCACCCTGACCAGCTATAAAGCTATAATATGAACAATTTCATAATGTCATATTATTTGTGCTGTCAGCAGTAACGCGTTAATCACGATGCGATTAAGGGCCGAGCATAATGCGTTAATTTTCTTTAATCGTATTAATCGCATGCCGCCATTTATTAATTTATTTTCACTTCAGTCGGCTTTGCGTTATGCCTAACAGGCTACTATTTTGCCGTACTTCCTCGTAACACATCCTGCTGCTGCAGGAATAGCAACGCGGATTTCGGTGCCTCATTCCAGTGCCACTGATATGTCTGCACTTCTCTCTGATGTTCTGAAACAGACGTTACAGGCAACAGAAACATCGCTGCACGTGACGCTAGTTAACACTATACTTGACAGCAGCTAACGTTAGCCTACCGCTAGCTAGTAGCTGGATTAAACACGGTTACAACGCTGACAGCTAACGCTAAACGGTGTAAAGTTTGTCTGTATTTCACTGTAGAGGATTCCGACACCGGGATGTAACAATCTGCAGCTGTTGTCGGAAAAACACAGACGGTTTGTTCATGAAACTGGTAATTTACATTTAAAGTTGTTGTTAAATGCCCTTTTCCCATCTGGTGGTTGTTTTTGTCATCCAACAGCTATTTACTAGTGAAATAAGTTATTGTTATAGTGATTACATTATTATTAAACATTTAATTTTGATGATATGGCCTTAGCAATAAACAAGCCATTCTTTAATGTCGCCAACTGTTTAGTACCCTTTTTTTTTTTCTTAAAAAGTATCGGTTCAGGCACCGTTAAGGCACCGGTACCGTTTTAAAAGTACCGCTTTAGCACCGGTATCCAAACCAAACAATTCCCAACCCTAATATTGACTCTAGATTCAAATGTGTGACTAGATTAAATATATAATAAACAAATACAAATCTTAAAATCAAGTTCATAAAGTCATTTTCTTTGCATTCATTTGATTCCCAATCAAGATACACTGGTAAGAATTGCTTTCCATTGTTAATATGTACTTAAAAACAGTTCTGAAATGCAAAATAATAGAATTTTAATCATGTGATAAAACATGCGATTAATCGCGATTAACTATAGAAATTCAACGATTAGTCGTGATTAAGAAAATTCTATCGTTTGACAGCCCTACTTATTATATAATAGTATATCAGTCACTGGACCCATTTTTCTGTTTAAAATTTTACTTTTACTTTTGATACTTTAAGTAGGCAACATTTAGCTGGCAATACCTCTGTACTTTTACTTTTAAAACTTTTACGTATTTTGAATGCTTTACTTGTAGTGGAATATTTTTACATTGTGGCATTGGTACATTTACTTAAGTACATCTGAATACTTACCACTGTACTCATGATGACTTTCTAGAGCTTGACCATATGTTCACATTTTTTTCTCTGAAATAGTACTGTGGCGATTTTTGTATAATATTACGTATGTGCGTATATACAGATATTTTCAGTATCCCTGTAACGTGTTAACTGTAGTATGGGTACTGCGTCAGTCAGTCAGTCACCCTGTCACCCTGTCACCCTGTCTGGCCCATGTTGGGCTGGCCTGGATGATTAGGCTGCCGTCAAATGGCCACGGGGCTGACGGAACTTTGTCTACGGGATTACACAAGCAACCAGGCTTCTAATTTAGCAGCTAATCCAGATTAAGGTGCCGTGATTGGTCTGTGTTCGCTGCCTAAGGCTCAGACGCTGCGGCCCGTCTGGCAGACAGAGTCAGCAGCCATGCAGCGTTCACTGTCTCTGTCTGGAAACAGAGATGATACATTCAGGACCCTGAACTAAGGTCAGGGCCCCACATTTGAAATCTTTGTTGCCAGTAGAGTTTTTAAACTCACATTATGAGCAGTAAACATCACTGATGTCTGTCCACATTTTATAAACTGGTCAGTAAAAATCAGTTTAACTGTCTTTGAGGGAATGTTCTTAAATGCAACTCTGATGGATTTTTTTTTTAATGATTTCCAGATAGAAGTATTGTGGTTTTTATTAAATCTGGACTCAGTTTGGAATAGAGCGGCAAAGATTAATCGATTAGTTGTCAACTACTACATTAATTGTCAACTATTTTGATAATCGATTAATCGGTCACAGTTATTTTTTTAATAGTCTATATCCACGACATTCCACTTCTGGGATTGCTCCGTTGCCGCCAGAAATTCCGCCGGATGTCTGTTACCCTCCTCTTTCTTTGTGTGGGAATTTTAAACTCCAGTGGATTTATGAGGACTATGGTTTGCTGCTCCTCAGGTATCTTCAGGGTAAATCCAGACAGCTAGCTAGACTATCTGTCCAATCTGAGTTTTCTGTTGTACCACTAAAACAACTTTTGAATGTACACGTTCCACAAGTTCCTTCCCATGGCTATTTTGCATTGGGAACCGTTGCTCTGTCCGGCCCAAAACGATTGTGATTGGTTTAAAAAAATGCCAGTAAATTAGAGCATGTTTTTCTCCCATCCTGTGTGAATGCTGTGTGACCTTCCTCCGCGGTGCTGTGGAGGAAGGTCTGTATTAACAGTAACGTTAATACAGCATGTTGGAGGAATACAGCGTCTCTTTTTAAAGCGGCCAGCGGGGCATCAGAGGCAGAGGGACCACAGCGTTTGCTAACATTAGCTTCTTGTCTGATAAACAGTAAATTCATCAAAGTCAGTGTGCCCAACGCTATTTTCCAATAAACTGTAGTTGTCATATTTCACGGGACCCGCGTGAGTGCGGTTTTCATGTTCCAGTTTTTCAGCCTCAGAGGGGAGAGAGAGAGCGGCTGACTGTTCGAGCCGTGTATATTTACGACTTTATGACATTTCATAAACAGCTGATTGAGTAGCAGTGCGCCGCTGCTACATGCATGTAGTGGAAACCCTGCATGTGCACGTGTGGTGCTGATTAGCATGAAAACAAATCCCAGAGAACGGTCGACTTGGTACACATGTGTTATTAACCCCTAGGTTCATTTTGCGCAGGATTTGTCCTTTAATAAAAAAAAGAATAGCACTCTATGTAAGATCAGGGACAGGTGCTATATTTCTCCCTGAGTTTGAAACCACTAACTGCTGGTTAGCGCTTCTGTTTTTTCTGACCTTCTCCTTTTAATGCATTTGGCATTCAATATGGAGAATCTGACAGAGAGACTGAAAGAAAGAAAGAGAGAGGCAGAGAGAGACAGACAGACAGACAGACAGAGAGAGAGAGAGAGAGAGAGAGAGAGAGCTCTGTGAACTATAAATAGACAGTGGGAGAGTGGCTGTAATGATAGCATCACCACACAATAATCCCTCAGTAGAACCAGCATTGCACTACACTATAGCCCTAACAGTGAACAGGTATCCCCTACATATAAGCAGGGTTATCTGGGAACGTGAGCCTGTGACCCTCTGCTCAGCTTCTCTATTAATCTTGTTAATATGGACCTGTGGGTAAAGGAGCATTTTTGACTCGGGCCTGAACAGTCAGAATAATCCTTTTAAATGTGTAGTGTACAGGGTCTTACTTGTCAGTCAGACAGCAGACAGAGGTGGGGATCATGTTGTGGGCTTTAACTGCCATTTGTTGAATGTCATGCCAAACCCTCACTGTGGCTCCCATCCGCTATTGCTCAGCAACAGAACATTAACTATCATCAGATCCAGCCCTCAGATATATATCTCTTGACATGGCAAAACTTGTGTTGGCTATAAGCTCTAATGCAGTATTACAAATGAAAAGAGATCGATTAAGATGCTCTTAAAAAGCTTGTAATTGCAGTGCTACTGTATAATTGACTGTTCACTAGTCTTGCATTGCTAGATCTCCACAGCGTGGAGTAAGGTCTGGATACACCACACATGCATTCTGGGATAGGACAGAAAAACGCTCTGGGTCGTTTGCATTTCTTTAAACTAGGGATGCACCCAATACCGTGCGCATGCTCAACATACTCAACATACTCAACATACATCCAAACCATTAACTTGCCTTTATCATCCCACAATAATATTACAATAATCATACTCCATGTGAAATATTTTCCACCCGATACCACCTCATAGCAACGTGATATTAACTTCTCCGTTGAGCAGGTATAGGTGGCGGAAGAGGAGCAATGCCAGCCGTTTGGAGATTTTTGGCTGTAAAAAATAACAGAGGCTCTCATCCAATACATGATTGCATTTGACCACCAGCCATTGTCAGTCGTTAATAAGACTGTGTTTTGACGTCTTCTCAGTGTACTGGAGCCGAGGTATGAGATTCCCAGCCGTCACCACATCACAGAAACCTTGTTACCAAAACAGCTTTGTGAAAAAGCACATCGGCAGCCTGTTGCCCGTATGCTTCACCACTGATATTTGAAGTAGTATCAGCGCAATGTCTCTCAATAGCTTAACAGGCATATGCATGAAGAAAGCGATATTTCAATCTGATCCGTCTACATGCGGTCTCTCTCCACAGCGCTGTTTTATCAACCATGGCGCTACTCTGCAAATTGTGATCTTCCACGGGCCGGCTCGAGCCGATATGTCCCGCCACTATCCTCTGGCCGTGCCCTTCATCAAGTATTTGTGTTTTTTTTTAATCATTACTTTATTAGCCCAATTGGGTGTGGAGAAAGCTATGCCTCTCCAGCTTCTCCCATAGCTCTGGGTATATGTCCTGCACTGATTTGAGTGTGAGGTAAACTGGGCTAAATCGTGTCTCCCCCATCTGTAGCACAGTCTTCGATAATTGCGCAACCAGGCCAGATTGTTTCAGATATCTCACGAGTCCTTTATAATGTCACTTATAACGGCCCACGTATTAAAAAAATTGTCGGGTTAAAACGGGCTCAGGCTCATAATTCCAGTTAATGTGTTGGGCCAGGCTCGGACACAACCTGCACTGTAGATGTGTGCGATTTAGGGCTGCAGCTATCGATTCTTTTTGTAATTGATTAATCTAGCACTTAATCGATCGATTAATCGGATATTTTTTTTCATTTTTATTTATTTATTTTTTTTTACGTTTTTAACCAAAACTAGACCTATATGTAAATATTAGTTATACTTAACCTATTTTCATTTATATATTTGATTATAATGTCACACAGCTCTGTTACACTTATGCTATTAGATCGTTGATCAGCTGTTTCTCCGTGGAGAGAGAGAGAGAGAGAGAGAGAGAGAGAGAGAGAGAGAGAGAGAGAGAGAGAGAGAGATGTGCAACAATCAGCTGTTTTTCTGAAGGAATAGTCAGTGCGTCAGCTCAGATCGTGGTCACCACTACGTATTTTCTTGTCTCTGATTTTGGTAGTTGTTGTGTTTGATGTAGTTTCATCGTCCATACGACTCTGTGATTTACTTTTGTCGGTCCTCTTCGTGGAATGGATGATTAAGTTAGACTCAGTGTTTTCTGTTGAGATGCTAAAGCACTGACGTGCTATAATTGTGGTAAGCTAGTTTGATTTTGCAGTAGACACACTGTACAGAGTTTTAGTTTTAATTACGTTTGAACTGATTCCAAACTTTGGACCCTTCCTGTGGTTTCCTCCAGCCTGTCTCTTCTCTTAGCCCCTCACTATTTACGCTCTGGCATGTGTCGCCAGCAGCAGACTGAGCGTCTGGTGTGTGACAGTAGCAGAAACACCGTCCGTCAGCGATACAACGTTAGTAACATTGATTTAACGAAGCTTCGAGGAAAGTCATTTTGCATCTAGGATTTTTTGTAATCGAATTATTTGAGTTATTCGAGGAATCGTTTCAGCCCTAGTGCGATTATCAACATAGTGACACGGAATGTGTTCCCACTAGTAGCCCAACGGTACATTGATTCGTTTTAATGCCCTGCTATGACTTAACATTAAGCATCAGTCTGCAGTGTTATTTTTTTGGTTTACCATCGTCATGAGTGATACAATTGATTACAGACTGTTAAATTAGACTCTGCAACTTGCCTTATGTTGGATTTATTTGATACATCTGATTTCATATGTTGCTAAAATTGCACTTTTTTTTACTGTAAGATTAAAGGGAAAAGCGCTTGGACGTTAAACAAGAGCTTATTCATTATTTTGCCTACTACAGTTCTGCTTCTATTTATTTCTAAAGCTCTAAAGATGGCGCCGCAGAATGGCGACACGGTGTGTTGGTGCGCTCTGTTTTGTTTTGTTTTGTGTTTTAACTTTGTTTCTTGCGATGGTGCCCGCATCTCATTCACAAGTGAAGAGCTCGTGAACTTCAGGGGAACCACACCATCGGACTTATTTCCCACTTTTCTTCTCCCTTCACTGGAAATTTTGGACATTCTGGTCAAAGGTGCGCTCACCTTTGCCAATGCAGCGAAACGCCGGAGGAGAGGGAAACAGGCCGGTGCGCTTGCGCGTCTCCGCCAGCGACGATTACGCACTCCGTTACCTGGAATATTCCTCTCTAACGTGCGCTCTCTGCCCAACAAACTGGAGGAATTACAACTGCTTTTGGTGAGAAACAGCGACTTTTCTTCATCTACTGTTTTGTGCTTCACGGAGACGTGGCTCTGTGGATTATACCGGACTCTGCGCTGCAACTGGCAGGCTTCCAACTCTACAGAGTGGACAGAGACACGGACCTCTCCGGCAAAACTAAAGGTGGAGGAATCTGTTTCTACATCAACAGCGGTTGGTGCAACGACGTGACAGTGATCCAGCAGCATTGTTCTCCTGACCTGGAGTATTTCATCATAAACTGTAAGCCTTTTTATTCACCCCGTGAGTTTGCTTCATTCATTCTGGTCGGTGTTTACATCTCACCGCAGGCCAACGTGCAGGACGCACAGCGCATGCTCGCCGACCAGATACTGTTCGTGGAGCGGACCATCCCGGACTCCCTAGTTATTGTCCTTGGTGACTTTAATAAAGGGAACCTCACTCATGACCTCCCTAAATATAGACAGCATATTAAATGCCCGACCAGAGAGGAGAACATTCTGGATCACTGTTACACCACAGTCAGGGATGCTTATCACGCCATCCCCCGTGCTGCACTTGGACACTCTGACCATGTCATGGTTCACCTGATCCCCGCCTACAGGCAGAAACTAAAGCTCTGCAAACCTGTAGTGAGGACATCAAGGAAGTGGACCAGTGAGGCTGTGGAGGATCTCCAGTCGTGTTTGGACTCTACCGACTGGGATGTGTTCAGGACTGCTACCAACAGTCTGGATGAGTACACAGAGGCTGTGACGTCATACATAAGCTTCTGTGAGGACTGCTGTATTCCATCAAGCACCAGGGTGAGTTACAACAACGACAAACCTTGGTTCACAGCCAAACTCAGAAGGTTAAGGCTGGCCAAGGAAGAGGCCTTCAGGAGTGAGGACAAAGACAGATTTAAAGAGTCAAAGTACAAGTTTAGCAAGGCAGTGAAGGAGGCTAAACGACGCTACTCTGAGAAGCTCCAACACCAGTTCTCAGCTAATGACTCTGCGACTGTCTGGAAAGGACTTAGGCAGATCACCAACTACAAGCCTAAAACCCCCCACTCCTTCAATGACCGACACCTAGCCAACGACCTGAACGAGTTCTACTGTCGATTTGAAAGACAAAAGGACAGTCCTGACACCATCCCCCACGACACCTCCCTACAGCTACAGCCACTGTGCATCACCTCCACCTCCCCCACCTCAACAGGGTCCTGGGCCCCCCCATCAATGCCCTCCTTAACGGTCCCCTCCACCTCCACCCCCCCTCCCACCTCAGTGACAACTCTCTCCATCCACGAGAGGGACGTCAACAGACTCTTTAGAAGACAGAATCCAAGGAAAGCGGCTGGACCAGATGCTGTCTCCCCATCAAGCTTGAAGCACTGCGCTGATCAGCTGTCTCCAGTGTTCACAGACATTTTCAACACCTCACTGGAGACATGTCACGTGCCAGCCTGCTTCAAGTCCTCAACAATCATCCCTGTTCCCAAGAAGCCAAGGACCACAGGACTTAATGACTTCAGACCCGTTGCCCTGACCTCTGTGGTTATGAAGTCCTTTGAGCGCCTTGTGCTTTCACACCTCAAAGCCATCACCGACCCCCTCCTGGACCCCCTGCAGTTTGCCTACAGAGCCAACAAGTCTGTAGACGATGCAGTCAACCTGGCCCTCCACTACATCCTCCGGCACCTGGACTCCGCAGGAACCTACGCCAGGATCCTGTTTGTGGACTTCAGCTCTGCCTTTAACACCATCATCCCGGCTCTACTTCAGGAGAAGCTCTCCCAGCTTGGTGTGCCTGACTCCACCTGCAGGTGGATCACTGACTTCCTGTCTGACAGGAAGCAGCATGTGAAGCTGGGGAAACACGTCTCCGACTCACAGTCCATCAGCACCGGATCCCCCCAGGGCTGCGTTCTTTCTCCTCTGCTCTTCTCCCTGTACACTAACAGCTGCACCTCCAGTCACCAGTCCGTCAAGCTTCTGAAGTTTGCGGACGACACCTCCCTCATCGGACTCATCTCTGATGGTGATGAGTCCGCCTACAGAGGCTGACCACCTGGTGACCTGGTGCAAGCAAAACAACCTAGAGCTCAACGCTCTAAAGACAGTAGAGATGGTTGTGGACTTCAGGAAAAACCCAGCCCCACCTGCCCCCATCACCCTCTGTGGCTCCACAATTGACACTGTGGAGTCTTTCCGCTTCCTGGGAACTATCATCTCCCAGGACCTCAAGTGGGAGCTGAACATCAGCTCCCTCGTCAAGAAAGCACAACAGAGGATGTACTTCCTGCGGCAGCTGAAGAAATTCAACCTGCCAAAGACAATGATGGTGCACTTCTACACAGCCATCATTGAGTCCATCCTCACATCCTCCATCACCATCTGGTACGCTGCTAGCACGGCCAAGGACAAGGGCAGACTGCAGCGTGTCATTCAGTCAGCAGAGAAGGTGATTGGCTGCAATCTGCCGCCGCTCCAGGACCTTCATGCCACCAGGACTCTGAAGCGTGCTGGAAAGATTGTGGCCGATCCCTCCCACCCCGGACACAAACTCATTGAGCCACTCCCCTCTGGCAGGAGGCTGAGGTCCATCAGGACCAAAACCACACGCCACATGAACAGTTTTTTCCCCTCCGCCACTAGTCTTATCAACAAGGCCCGGAAACCACCCTGACTCTCTCCACACCCCACCTCGGGCTCCTCATGCCACTGTACCTACTCTGCTGTAGCATTCCTTTTTACTACTATTTAACTTATTTTACTATTTATTTACTTATTTTATCGTTATTAATACATTCTGTGTGTATATGTTTATATTTATATTGTTTATATTTTTTATCCTTCTTATATTTGAATGTGTGACATGCACCAACAGCACCACGACAAATTCCTTGTATGTGCAACGTACTTGGCAATAAAGCCCTTTCTGATTCTGATTCTGATTACTAGTACTGTTCATCACAATTCTGTTAATACAGTAATGTAAATCTTGTAGGCTGCATATTAGAGGGCTGCATTGGGATTGAGTCCCGCCGGGTCCCAACGCAAATCTCATGGGAGCGGGCGGCTAAAAAAAACACTGCGGGATCGGGATGTAGCCTGGAATCCCCCAACGCCAGCAGAAACCATAGATATACATATATACTGACTGAGTATATACTGTATAGCCCATCTATGAGCAGACACCAGTGTGTCTGAGCCTCCCAGGACGGGGGAGCTCCGAGCCAAGGCTCCGTCCACCGTCCGCCCGCTCCCTCATCCTTGGCTCCTTCCTCCCCCTCTCTTCCTCTCCTCTCTCCCTCATCCTCTGCTCCTTCCTCCCCGTCTAACAGCAGCAAGCACCTGCCTTCTTTGCCTGCATCTTCTCCCTATTAACCTATAAAATTACATGTTTTCTCATGCGGGACGGGAGAAGACACAACATCAATGCATCTCTATTTTTGTGCGGGCATAAATTCTCAGAGTTTTGCGGGTGCGGGCGGGAGTGGACATACACATTGCGGGAGCGGGCGGGAGTGTAACACACATGTTGTGGGTGCGGGCGGTAATGGTCAGAAATTTGCCGGGAGCGGGGTGAAGAAAACAGTTCCGCGCAGGGCTCTACTGCATATCCATAGTCCTTTATAATTCTTCTTCATATTTTATAGCCTATATTTATACTTTTTATATGTATATACTTGTAAAAAGCTGCTCCATTGTGCATTCTCCTTTTATATACACTTATCTTGAGGTCACGAGACACTATCTTGAGGCCACGAGATACTATCTTGAGGCCACGAGATAGTAGCTCGAGGCCACGAGATAGTTATAATTAATTTTTTTGACAAAGTGGGACCAGGGGGGCTCCGTACTTTTGCACTGGCTCTGTTTGCTTTAAGTTTTTATTTTTGTATTCCTTCTGAAAGTGACTTTATTTTGTTGTTGGATTGATAGCCTACATCTGGCTTCAGGTTGCACTACAAATTAATTTTACTTGAACAGTGCAGTGTTAAACAATTTTAATAAATAGAGACTTGAACCTTATTGACATTTGTTTTGTGTAAATTGTTAATAATTGAGCAATGGGAAAATAATTAAAATTAATGATTAGATTAATCGAAAATTAATTGTTAGATTAGTCGACTAATTGAAAAAATAATCGATAGATTAATCGGATCAGATTTATCATGGATCCATACTAACCGCGGTCCCCTTTACTGTTGCTACTCCTGTCAAGCTTACTGTTCTCTTTAAGCACATGAACAGTTTACAATGTCATTATGTCATAGTCATTTTGAAACAATGGCAGATTTTATCAGCTGGAGCTAGCCAGCTATAAACTAACATGTTTCCAGCTGACTCATTTTAAAACACAAATCTTGTGAAAGGGTAACTATGCACTTGATAGCTACATACTGTACATATTGTGCTAAACGACTGGGGCTAAAGCTAACAGGTTTACACACTGTTTAACAAGCTCTACACTTTTGCTCTTGTGTTTTTGGTTTTGGAACACATCTTTAAATGCAGAGTATCTTTCACAGTACAGCCCCATGCACACCGCTTCAACATGTGGAGCAATCTAAAGCTTAAGGGGAGACACCCCAGGCAAAACCATACATTTTTAGCTTTTGGGCTATTTTACTTCCATAGCATGTCTTCTTTCAGACTACTGGGGGAAAAAACATCCAAATACACATTCAGGTGTTTATTTTACTACACTTTGTGTATTTCCATCCATCCATCTTCGTCCGCTTATCCGGTATCGGGTCGCGGGGGTAGCAGCTCCAGCAGGGGGCCCCAAACTTCCCTTTCCCGAGCCACATTAACCAGCTCCGACTGGGGGATCCCGAGGCGTTCCCAGGCCAGGTTAGAGATATAATCCCTCCACCTAGTCCTGGGTCTTCCCCGAGGCCTCCTCCCAGCTGGACGTGCCTGGAACACCTCCCTAGGGAGGCGCCCAGGGGGCATCCTTACCAGATGCCCGAACCACCTCAACTGGCTCCTTTCAATGCAAAGGAGCAGCGGCTCTACTCTGAGCTCCTCACGGATGACTGAGCTTCTCACCCTATCTCTAAGGGAGACGCCAGCCACCCTCCTGAGGAAACCCATTTCGGCCGCTTGTACCCTGGATCTTGTTCTTTCGGTCATGACCCAGCCTTCATGACCATAGGTGAGGGTAGGAAGGAAAACTGACCGGTAGATTGAGAGCTTTGCCTTCTGGCTCAGCTCTCTTTTCGTCACAACGGTGCGATAAATTGAATGCAATACCGCACCCGCTGCGCCGATTCTCTGGCCAATCTCCCGCTCCATTGTCCCCTCACACGCGAACAAGACCCCAAGGTACTTGAACTCCTTCACTTGGGGTAAGGACTCATTCCCTACCTGGAGAAGGCACTCCATCGGTTTCCTGCTGAGAACCATGGCCTCCGATTTAGAGGTGCTGATCCTCATCCCAGCCGCTTCACACTCGGCTGCGAACCGATCCAGTGAGTGCTGAAGGTCACAGGCCGATGATGCCATCAGGACCACATAATCTGCAAAAAGCAGCGATGAGATCCCCAGCCCACCGAACTGCAACCCCCCTCCACCCCGACTACGCCTCGATATCCTGTCCATAAATACTACGAACAGAATTGGTGACAAAGCGCATCCCTGGCGGAGGCCAACTTTCACTTGAAACGAGTCCGACTTACTGCCGAGAACCCGGACACAGCTCTCGCTTTGGTCGTACAGAGATTGGATGGCCCTGAGAAGGGACCCCCTCACCCCATACTCCCCCAGCACCTCCCACAGTATCTCCCGGGGTACCCGGTCATACGCCTTCTCCAGATCCACAAAGCACATGTAGACCGGTTGGGCATACTCCCAGGCTCCCTCCAGGATCCTTGCGAGAGTAAAGAGCTGGTCCGTTGTTCCACGACCAGGACGGAATCCGCATTGTTCCTCTTCAACCTGAGATTCGACTATCGACCGAACCCTCCTTTCCAGCACCTTGGAGTAGACTTTACCGGGGAGGCTGAGAAGTGTGATACCCCTGTAATTGGCACACACCCTCTGGTCCCCCTTTTTGAAAAGGGGAACCACCACCCCGGTCTGCCACTCCTTAGGCACCGTCCCAGACTTCCACGCAATGTTGAAGAGGCGTGTCAACCAAGACAACCCCTCCACACCCAGAGCTTTAAGCATTTCCGGACGGATCTCATCAATCCCTGGAGCTTTGCCACTGTGGAGTTGTTTAACCACCTCAGCAACTTCCACCAGGGAAATTGACGACAATCCCCCATCATCCTCCAGCTCTGCCTCTACCATAGAGGGCGTATTAGTCGGATTTAGGAGTTCCTCAAAGTGCTCCTTCCACCGCCCTATTACCTCCTCAGTTGAGGTCAACAGCGTCCCATCCTTACTGTACACAGCTTGGATGGTTCCCCGCTTCCCCCTCCTGAGGTGGCGAACGGTTTTCCAGAAGCACCTTGGTGCCGACCGAAAGTCCTTCTCCATGTCTTCTCCGAACTTCTCCCACACCCGCTGCTTTGCCTCTTTCACGGCAGAGGCTGCAGCCCTTCGGGCCCTTCGGTACCTTGCAACTGCCTCCGGAGCCCTCCGGGATAACATATCCCGGAAAGACTCCTTCTTCAGTCGGACGGCTTCCCTGACCACCGGTGTCCACCACGGTGTTCGTGGGTTACCGCCCCTTGAGGCACCCAAGACCCTAAGACCACAGCTCTTCGCCGCAGCTTCAGCAATGGAAACTTTGAACATTGTCCACTCGGGTTCAATGCCCCCAGCCTCCACAGGGATGCACGAAAAGCTCCGCCGGAGGTGTGAGTTGAAAGTCTGTCGGACAGGGGCCTCCTCCAGACGTTCCCAATTTACCCGCACTACCCGTTTGGGCTTACCAGGTCTGTCCAGAGTCTTCCCCCACCCTCTGACCCAACTCACCACCAGATGGTGATCGGTTGACAGCTCCGCCCCTCTCTTCACCCGAGTGTCCAAAACATACGGCCTCAGATCAGATGAAACGATTATAAAATCGATCATTGACCTTTGGCCTAGGGTGCTCTGGTACCAGGTACACTTATGAGCATCCCTATGTTCGAACATGGTGTTCGTTATAGACAATCCATGACTAGCACAGAAGTCCAACAACAAACAACCACTCTGGTTTAGATCAGGGAGGCCGTTCCTCCCAATCACGCCTCTCCATGTGTCTCCATCATTGCCCACGTGCGCGTTGAAGTCCCCCAGCAGAACGATGGAGTCTCCCACTGGAGCCCCATACAGGACTCCATTCAAGGTCTCCAAGAAGGCCGAATACTCCGAACTCTTGTTTGGTGCATATGCACAAACAAGAGTCAGAGTTTTCCCCCCCACCAGCCGCAGGCGTAGGGAGGCGACCCTCTCGTCCACCGGGGTAAACTCCAACATAGCGGCGCTCAACCGGGGGCTTGTGAGTATCCCCACACCCGCCCGGCGCCTCACACCCTGGGCAACTCCGGAGAAGAAAAGAGTCCAACCCCTATCCAGGAGTACGGTTCCAGAACCGAGACTGTGCGTAGAGGTAAGCCCCACCAGATCTAACCGGTAGCGCTCCACCTCCCGCACCAGTTCCGGTTCCTTCCCCCACAGAGAGGTGACATTCCACGTCCCCAGAGCCAGCGTCTGCTGCCCGGGTCTGGTCCGTCGAGGCCCCTGACCTTCACTGCCACCCATGTGGCAATGCACCCGACCCCAGCGGTTCCTCCCACAGGTGGTGGGCCCATGGGCTGGAGAGATGGATGCCACGTAGCTTTTTCGGGCTGTGCCCGACCGGGCTCCGTGGCAAACCCGGCCACCAGACGCTCGCCAACGAGCCCTCCGTCTGGGCCTGGCTCCAGACGGGGGCCCCGGGCTTCCTCCGGGCAGGGTCACTCCATCCCTTCCTCGATCTCTCATAGGGTTTTTGAACCATTCTTTGTCTGGCCCCTCACCTGAGACCACTTTGCCTTGGGAGACCCTACCAGGAGCACAAGGCTCCAGACAACACAGCCCTCAAGTTCATAGGGACACACAAACCTCTCCACCACGATAAGGTGATGGTTCCCGGAGAGGTTTGTGTATTTGCACCTGCAAATTTCTCCTTAATTCAGCAAAATTAGATAATTCCTCATTTGCATATTTTAACATTTTCAGAAAACATTTAATAGAAATGAAAGTAATTAACTGGGGATGTTTCGTCCATGTTTCATGTAGTTATTTTTTTTACTCTGTCACCTGTAATGTCTTGCAAAATGTCTGATATTTTATAATCCATATCTTTAAAGGCTAGTTTTCTCGAAATGGGTTTTTCTCAGACTCTGAGCCAGAAATCTCCACTTCAGTAGCACTTCAGTAGTACTTACCTTCCAGTTTCACTCCTATCTGTATTCTGAAGGGTTTGTTCAGATATCATTCATAGCCTAATTTATGTAACGTTTTATACCTAGAAACGTGGCGAAAATGGATTTTGGATGGATGGATAGATATCCCAAATCCCCTCTGTAAAAAGCTTTGACATATGTCAACAAAATAAAAGACAAAATTTGAACCTCTGTTCAGATTTCTGCTCTGGAAATGTATGCAAATAAGCACATATTTAACGAGATAATGCTTAATTTCCAAATTTAAACATGAAATTCCAGAAACTTTGTAATACAAAAGATGTTTGTCTTAATGTAAGGAATCAACTGGAGAAGTTTCATGGTAATATCTATGAGTTAATTTTTTTTCCTATTCACCTGCAGTGTCTACCCTTAACAGGGCTAGTGCTTAGTTACAGTTGCTAAGCTAGGATTGGACAATCACTCTTCAGAAGGGTTTAGCAGACAATGAATTTTACAAAAAGACCAATAGAGTTTCTATTGAGTTTTCTTTGGAAGAACTGTAAATCGTGTGCACTTCTTCATCCAGTCAAAAACCACAAGTGGTTACAGTAATTGACCAGTTGGAACATAAACTCAACCAAATACATGTGGCAACTCTTTCATCAAATGCAGTGTATTTGCTCCTATGTAGAGTTTTGCCATTTTTGACTAATGATGTGAGTCCGTAATGGGTGTGAGAGGTCTTCATGACAACGAATACCATCACTTGTCAATCCACCATCACAATAAGCGATCTAGTGTGTGTATGAGAATGCGTGTGAGTGTGGCAGCTACAGTATATTCTCAGTGCCTTTACTTTGAGCAGTGTTCACCATCACCCCACCCCTTCAGGCATTGACCTCCTTTTCATTATCCACACAAGCAGCACCTTTTCTCGCTTCTTTCCTTCTCTTTCTCTCAAATAGTGTGTGTGTGTGTGTGTATGTGTGCCACCTTTACTTAAAATGATCATGACCATGTACAGAGGCTCGGTCCTCGCCACAGCAGCCGCGGGTTTAATTCCGACCTGTGACCCATTGCTTCATGTCATCCCCCCTCTCTCTCCCCTTTTAAATCTAAGCTGTCCTGTCAAATAATGGCCTAAAAAATGCCCCCCAAAAAATCTTAAAATATAGCTGCAAGCAGCAATGAGGGGACCAAGCAGTAAACTAGCAGGAATGGCGTTGCCATGGCATGAGCATGAGCATGCACTCACATCAACTTTGATGGCAATTGGGTAAAGAATGGCTGAGATATTTACTTTGTTACAGTGCCCCTAGAAGCCAAATTACACCAATGTCCTTGTGCGTTCTCACAATCAAGTGCCAAGTCCCTGTACCAAGTTTGGCTTTAGTACATCAAAACGTTGCTGAGATATGAGCTCACTTCCTGTAACTCTAGCGCCCCCCTAGTGGTCGAAGGTCACCAAATGTATTGTGTGTCCTCAGAATGGGGTCCTGTCATGTTCAGCTCAGCTCCGCTCTTATTTTATGTTTTGTTTGTTTTCTGGACTTCCTGTTTTATTTTGATATCCTCTGTTTGTATACATTCCTGGTCACTTGTCTTCTTGTCTTTATCTACTTTCCCGCCTCTGTGATTACCCTCCCATCCCTTATGTGTCTCACCTGTGTGTAATCATCATCACCTGTTCCCCTAGTATAAATACTCACCACATTCAATTACCTGTGCCAGATTGTTGACTAACCTCGTGTGACTCACTCTCCAGCGTTTTTTCCTAGTTTGTATTTCCCAGTGTTTTCTAGACCTTCTGCTTGTTTCCTGACTCCGTTGTTGCCTGCCGATTTTGTACTGTTGCTTGATTGTTCTTGGAACAATAAACTGCACTTACCTGTTTTTCCTTGAGTCCTGAGTTGTGCATTTGAGTCCGCCTATTGTACCCTGACAGGTCCCAAGTCCATATACTAAGTTTGGTTTTGATATCTGAAAGCATTGCTGAGATATGAGTCTACTTCCTGTGATTATAGCGCTCCCCCTAGTGGTCAAAAGACTCCAAATGTATTGTGTGTCCACAGGATGGGGTCCCAAGTCCATGTACCAAGTTTGGTTTCGATACGTGAAAGCATTGCTGAGATATGAGCCTACTTACTGTGATTATAGCGCTCCCATATCGGTCAAAAGTCACCAAATTTCTAGGAGCTGCCTGCACGATACGTCATGGGCATGCGCAAGATGATAATCTTGTTTTACGAGGATTCACGACACTGCACAAATCACGATCTGTTCCACGCTTCTGCTTCTGCTTCTAATTTAGCTAACAGCTAATTCGGCTAACCGCTAGCTGACAGCTTGATTCAGTCGAAAATAACGTTAACTCGAACTAACCACTGGGAAAAGCAGGCTACGCAATGGAATAACTTTTGTGCGGCTTGGTCTGAAGATCATCTGTGCCAAGTTTCGTGAAAATCAGAGACATTTTGTGACCTGTGAAAACTTTTTAGTGTTTTTGATGAAATCCAATATGGTGGCCAGATCAATTATGTTGACGTCACAAATTGGCCTGTGTCGCCCTTAGGACCTCCCACAGTATTAACACTGCTAGTAAGTTTTAATTCCAAACACATCAAACTTTATAGGCCAAAATGTAATTTTGCTAATTACAGTGCCCACTATAGGTTTATGGTCACCAACTTTCTTGAGCCTCTTCCTAATTGGGCCCTGTACCTATGTACTAAGACTGGTGTTGATACGTGAAAGACTTGCCGAGATATGAGTTCACTTCCTGTTTGGTGGCTTTGCCGTCGATTTGGATTGGCTGTGATAGGCAAACACTTTCGAATATCAGTATGCAATGTAATAACATTTATGAGGCATGGTCTGAAGATCATCTGTGCCAAGTTTCGTGAAAATCGGACCAATTTTGTGACCTGTGAAAACTTTTGAGTGTCTTTGATCAAATCCAATATGGCGGAAGGTCCAACATAGCAGATATTGACATCATGGGGTGCGTTGAGTTTGGCGTCATCCAAGGATTCCAACGATATCTCGATGTTCAAAATCAGACAGACAGAGACAGACAGACAGAGACAGGGAGAAACAGAAACAGACAGAGACAGGAAGACAAACACAGACAGACAGAGACAGACAGAAACAGAGGCAGGCAGACAAACAGACAGACAGAGACAGAAACAAACAGACAGAGACAGACAGGAAGAAACTTCAACCTGTTGTGCCACACTGGAGCTATTCAAAGACACAGAGCAAGCTCTCAAATAAAGGCGCAGACTGCTAAAACGATAAGGGGTATCAGTGAAATTATGCAATCGTGACCACCACAATGCCTTTGTGAACGCATCAATATAAAATGTATGTTGATAAACTTAAAAATGTTTTGATGTATAAATTGTGTATGACAAGTAGATATTGTGGGCGTGAGAGCAATTTATAGAGAAGGGACAAAGATAATTTTTAAGGCTTTGTGCTCTGGCGTTGACATCATTCACTCTAGCTGTCCCCAACACACACTCATTAAGCCTGGTTCACACGGGACGATTTTAAAATTGTCAGCCGATTTTTCCAATCCTGAGGGACCCCACACACGGCGATAAAAAAACCACGGGTCTAACAGTTTTGGTCATACATTGTGTGGTGTGCAGCACACGGCAAAATCAACACATCACACACGAACCGATTTGACTCCCGAGCATTCCCAGGTCAGACGGGAAATCTCGCAAAATCCATTACAAACATTACCTGGTATCTCAAGTGCAGCAGCAATTTCTGCCCAATTCCTCTCCTTGTCATTTCGGTTATGATATTCTTTACATGAAACGTTGTACAAACATTCACGGTGTTGCCACAGGTCGACGAGTTGGTCCTCCATCTCCGACGCCCACCGGACTTTCTGGTGCGCCATGCCACCGGCTGATTTTGTTTCCCGGTGCTTTCCTCGCCGCCTCGTCACATCGCTTTCTGATTGGCTACACGCCACAGTCCAGAGGCTGCGTGCTCGTTTGTTCCCGGGGGACACCACACACGAGGAGAAATCGGGCCAAAAAAATCCAACATGTTGGAAATCCCCGATTTGAGATTGGAGCGGTCCCGACGTCCTTCTGAGCAGACGAGAGCAGTCTTAACACACCACACACGGCAGGAATATCTGATCAGGTTATTTTACGATAATCAGAGCATCCTTAAGATTGTCGGAAGGGGTGAATCGGGGCTAAAATCGGCCTAATTATCCTGCCGTGTGAACCAGGCTTTAGAAACGCAGACAAATCCTGAAATGATCACTAAACTTAAACAGCTTTTTCACAAAAACTGTAAAAGATATCAAACGGAAAAGCCATAGCCTAATACCTGAATATTTCGTGAACATTTTAAAGTTTGTTTGGCGTCTGTAGGTGAAAGTTTGAAAGAGCTGAAAATTTTGGGAGTGGAAGAAGATTTGAAGGATTTGAAGCATGCTCTCATTGACTTCAATGTTAAAAAAAAAAGTGTTAAAAAGCTTAATATTTTAAAAAGTATAAATAGTAGAAAAAAAGTTGAAGTCCCATCATTAGCTGAAAGAGCTGAACATTTTAAAAGTTGAATGGTTTTAATAGCTGAACGTATGCAGAAGTTACAAAGAGCCAAAAAACGTACGGAATAATAAGATATAAGAAGAAAAAAGAAAGGACCGAATAACAATAGTTGGAATGCTGCTTAACAGCATTCCCACTAATTATGATTAAGTCTGGAAGACTTACAAATGCTATGAGAAACAGAGATGAAAATGCGGAAATATGAAATAAATTGTTTGAAAAATCTCAAATGGATTGCACTGCTGACAATCTTGGACGTTGAAATGTAAAATTGTCAGTTGGAAGATGAACTGCATTACCTTATTAAGCTGAGAGCTGAAATACATTTCTAGAAAAGCTGGAAGCTGAACTGTAATACTGTCAAAAGTGGAAGTTCAAATAAATTCACTAAAAAGGCTAAAAGTATAAATACTTTGTATTATTATCAGCCATATCCATTGCATAGAACAACAAAGCATGACCCTAAAGAGCTGAGAGGTGAATATATTGCCTGAAAAGAAGCAGGATAAATACATGGATGAAATCACAAATCACAAATGACACTAGAGGGAGGGAGGGAGAGAGACAGAAGAAGGGAGGGAGGGAGAGAGAGAGAGACAGAAGGAGGCAGGGATAGACAGACAACAGTGAGGGAGACAGAGACAGACAGACAGAAACAAACAGAGACAGACCGAGACAAGAATAAACAGAAACAGACAGAGAGACAGACGAACACAGACAGACAGAGACAGAAACAAACACAGACAAACAAGAAGAAACAGAAACGGACAGACTGACTGACAGACAGAGACAGACAAACAAACAGAAAGACAGAGACAGACAGGGAGAAACAGACAGACAGACAGAGAGAAACAAACAGACAGACAGAGAGACAGAAACAGACAGACAGAGACAGAGAGAAACAAACAGACATACAGAGAGACAGACAGAGAAAGACAGAGACAGACAGAGAGAGACAGAGAGACAGACAGACGGAGAGAGACAGACAGACAGACAGAAGTGGATCGCAAAAGATGTAGACTAATGTTCATATTACTGCCTGTAGTATTCAAGTTGACTGTCTGTGAAAGGGTTGTCATGGCTACTAATGACCTGTGACCATGTTGATAAACATCCTTTGAAGTCTGTGATCAGATCTCTTTCATCTTTAATCAGGTTAACGACCGTGTCACCTGCTGAAACTGTCAGCTGTGCCCCACTGGAGCTATTTAAAGACACTTAGAGCAAGCTCTCAAATAAAGGCTCAGACTGCGAAAACGATAAGTGTTATCAGTCAAATGACGTCATCCTGAGCACCACAAGGCCTTTGTGAACGCATCAATATAAAATTGATGTGGATAAACTTAAAAATGTGGGCAAATCAGCGATTTTAAAAAGTGGTTTGCTCTGCATTTCGCTCGGAAATGTGGAGAATGTTAAACAGGACAGCGAATGGAGGAAAGTGTGGAACTCTTGTCATTTGGAAGCTCAACAAGCCAAAAGTAAAAGGCGTATCACAAAACTGAGCACATTGCCTGAAACTAGACACAAATACCTACGTTTTGATGTATAAATTGTGTATGATAAGTACAGTGGGGCAAAAATGTATTTAGTCAGCCACCAATTGTGCAAGTTCTCCCACTTAAAAAGATGAGAGAGGCCTGTAATTTTCATCATAGGTACACTTCAACTATGAGAGACAAAATGAGGAAAAAAAAATCCAGAAAATCACATTGTAGGATTTTTAATGAATTTATTGGTAAATTATGGTGGAAAATAAGTATTTGGTCAATAACAAAAGTTTATCTCAATAATTTGTTATATACCCTTTGTTGGCAATGACAGAGGTCAAACGTTTTCTGTAAGTCTTCACAAGGTTTTCACACACTGTTGCTGGTATTTTGGCCCATTCCTCCATGCGGATCTCCTCTAGAGCAGTGATGTTTTGGGGCTGTCGCTGGGCAACACGGACTTTCAACTCCCTCCAAAGATTTTCTATGGGGTTGAGATCTGGAGACTGGCTAGGCCACTCCAGGACCTTGAAATGCTTCTTACGAAGCCACTCCTTCGTTGCCCGGGCGGTGTGTTTGGGATCATTGTTATTCTGAAAGACCCAGCCACGTTTCATCTTCAATGCCCTTGCTGATGGAAGGAGGTTTTCACTCAAAATCTCACGATACATGGCCCCATTCATTCTTTCCTTTACACGGATCAGTCGTCCTGGTCCCTTTGCAGAAAAACAGCCCAAAGCATGATGTTTCCACCCCCATGCTTCACAGTAGCTATGGTGTTCTTTGGATGCAACTCAGCATTCTTTCTCCTCCAAACACGAAGAGTTGAGTTTTTACCAAAAAGTTATATTTTGGTTTCATCTGACCATATGACATTCTCCCAATCCTCTTCTGGATCATCCAAATGCTCTCTAGCAAACCTCAGACAGGTCTGGACATGTACTGGCTTAAGCAGGGGGACACATCTGGCACTGCAGGATTTGAGTCCTTGGCGGTGTAGTGTGAAACTGATGGTAGCCTTTGTTACTTTGGTCCCAGCTCTCTGCAGGTCATTCACTAGGTACCCCCGTGTGGTTCTGGGATTTTTGCTCACCATTCTTGTGATCATTTTGACCCCACAGGGTGAGATCTTGCGTGGAGCCCCGGATCAAGGGAGATTATCAGTGGTCTTGCATGTCTTCTATTTTCTTATAATTGCTCCCACAGTTGATTTCTTCACACTAAGCTGCTTACCTATTGCAGATTCAGTCTTCCCAGCCTGGTGCAGGTCTACAATTTTGTTTCTGGTGTCCTTTGACAGCTCTTTGGTTTTGGCCATAGTGGAGTTTGGAGTGTGACTGTTTGATGTTGTGGACAGGTGTCTTTTATACTGATAACAAGTTCAAACAGGTTCCATTAATACAGGTAACGAGTGGAGGACAGAGGAGCCTCTTAAAGAAGAAGTTACAGGTCTGTGAGAGCCAGAAATCTTGCTTGTTTGTAGGTGACCAAATACTTATTTTACTGAGGAATTTACCAATAAATTCATTAAAAATCCTACAATGTGATTTTCTGGATTTTTTTTTCCTCATTTTGTCTCTCATAGTTGAAGTGTACCTATGATGAAAATTACAGGCCTCTCTCATCTTTTTAAGTGGGAGAACTTGCACAATTGGTGGCTGACTAAATACTTTTTTGCCCCACCGTAGATATTGTGGGCGTGAGAGCAATTTATAGAGAAGGGACAAAGATAATTTTTTTCAAGGCTCTGTGCTCTGGCTATGACATCATACACTCTAGCTCGCGCAATACACACTAATTATAAATGCAAAAAAATCCTGAAATGATCACTAAACTTAAACAGCTTTTTCACAAAAACTGTAAAATATATCAAACTGAAAAGCAATAGTCGGATAGCTGAATATTTTGTGCACATTTTAAAGTTTGTTTGGCGTCTGTAGGTGAAAGTATGAAGGAGCTGAAAATTTTGGGAGCGGAAGAAGATTTTAAGGATTTGAAGCATGCTCTCATTGACTTCAATGTTAAAAGAAATTGTTAAAAAGCTTAATATTTAAAAAAGTATAAATAGTATAAAAAAGTTGAAGAAGTCCCATCATTAGCTGAAAGAGCTGCACATTTTAAAAGTTGAATGGTTTTAATAGCTGAACATGTGCAGAAGTTACGGAGAGCCAAAAAACGTACGGAATAATAAAAATGGCCAAACAGAATAACAATAGTTGGAATGCTGCTGAATCAGCATTCCCACTAATAAGAAAAGGTAGAATCACTAATGGTGCCTTGCAGCTTCGCTGCTTGGCCCCAAAAATCAACTGTGAGGCATTATGAGGAACAACAGAGGGGAACACAAAACCTTTTTTACACACTGTTTGTTTATGTGGTGTGGATGTGCTCTGTAAATCTGTGTATGTGTGTTTCTTTTTAAATAGTTGTTGGAATACTTAAAATTAGGCATGGGAAGTTAATTTTTGACTTTGAAGATTCCAACTGAAGGTAAACATTATAAGCTTTTTTCAGGGCTTTCAATCATGTCACATACATAGCGCCTTATTCTAACGATCTAAGCGCACGGTGTGAAGCGCCTGGCGCAGGTGTGTTTAGGGCGTGTACAAATCCATTTTTGCTAGTTTAGCGGCGGAAAAAAGGGTCCGTGCGCCAGGCGCATTGTTTAAAAGGGTTGTACTGAGTGTCTTAATTAATCTTAGGTGTGTTTTGAGTGTAACATGCAATAAAAAAATCAGAGTGTCATTTCCCATTCCCTTTAAAAGCCAGGCGCGTTTGTACCTTGGCGCATTGCTATTCTGATGGCGGATTTGCTAAGCAGGAAAGAGAGATTTTCAGGAGAAGAAACGGATCTGCTAGTGTGTGAAGTGAAAATGCGCGAGCAGATCATATCATAATACTATTTCATATTGTAAAATTTTTTATTTTGAATCTTTTGCATGTTTGTGTGCTGCTGCTGCGTCCCTGTGTATGTAACAAGCATAGTGTCCGTGCGCTGTGCACGAGCCTAGACACATTTTACTAATGCGCTGTTAAAATAACAATGAAATGCTGCCTTATTAACTTTAGACAAGGTTTTTGTTGGTCACTCTCCGCTGCCTCAAGATAGCAATACATCAAGAATGCACCTGAACACACCTCCCTGTAAGACCAGCACACCTATGGGCGCAGGCGCATTTGCTATTTAAATGACGTGGGCGCTGGATGGGAAATTGACAACTGCGTCGGTCTTAACTAGCAAAGACACTTGCGTCGGGCTTTGCACTGCGCTGCGCCAGGTGCAAGATAGGGCCCATGGTCTTCATCAGCGGTTGGAGTTTGCTCCATTGTGAGATGGATCTGTTGACATGGAGCTCAGTAGTTTATTTTATCCATATCATATATCTGGCCCTTTACACTGGATATACAAAAGAGCTGTTCACTAAGCCCAGGTAAATGTGACTGTACAAAGCTTACAGCAGGGCTATTCAACCACATTGTTCTGGGGGACACATTTTCAGAATTCAGAATGCAGACATCACTGGCATGGTCCGATGACATCATTCACATGCATATTAAGTAGCCATGTGCAGGAGGCGCTGTAAAGAAAGTGGGGCTGGTTTGTCTCCGCAAGCAGCTGAGTTTCCGACAGCTTTCACTTTAGCTTGTTTTCCTAAAAATTTGCGTTTTGCAGAGTAGCAATGTGTAAAACGCTGGACGTGCATGCAGACGTTAATGTTATCTTGTGTAACTTGTCCACTCCATGAGACACTGTACAGAGTTTTCGTTTTTGCAGCTTAAAATGATCCCAAACTTTCTGTCGTTGTCTCTTCTCTTAGCCCATCACTATTTTCGCCCTCTTGCTTTATTTTGTAATACGCGCCATCAGTCTTCACAGCATGTGTCCAGTAATAATCATCCTTGCAGAAACACAGCTGTTTAAACAAAGCTTCGAGGCAAAGAATTTTGCATCGATGATTTTAGGGGATGTCTCTGCAGCACCTCAATACTTAATTCAGCATGGTTTGACACATATTTTGCCATTAACAAATATTGCGCCCCCTTGCGATTTGGATATTGCACTAGTCCATATTGCGATTTCAATAAGATTGTGATTAATTGTACAGCCTTAGTATTAACCGTACTAACAAATCACCCAAATTAACATCAATGTTGTCAACACATCCGGGACAGTACTTCTGTTCTTCACCTTAAAACGGCATGCTTTAACAACTCCAAAATGCAGTAAAAGATCCTTAATTTCCACTTTGAATGTAAAGTTATACCGCCACCTGAGCGTTGCCCTAGCCTTCTTACTGCTTCCTGTCATCAAAGTCACTTTTGTACACTAATTAGACATTTAAATGTCCATGTACATATATGAAAATTCACACGTAGATTCTTAGATATGTATAAATAATTCTGTTTGCACTTTGGGGGCGATCGGCCAGGAAAAGCACAGCAAAAAGACCGGAAATGGTGGCAGACTGGTGGTGTCCAGATAAGGCCAATAGCTGCAAATATTGTCCGAACATGGACACAATTACCTTCAAATTATTATTATTTTTTTAATTATATAACACTTGTAACACTGGCCAGTTTAATTGTTATTTTACATGTATTTAGATTTTTTAGTTTTAATTATTTGTTTGCATGTAAACGAGTACCAGTGTTACAAACATTTGCTTTAAAATGTAAAATGATGTTATTGGCGACAACCTTTTAGCTCCTACAGGCCTCATAATATAATCATGATTCATTACAACATTACACATGTTGTTTTCTGCGGTTTCTTATGATGTGCATCACAATGCACTTACTATCTAATGACTGTGGAAGTATTGTGCTGCATTCAGAGATCCCGAGGAGACAAGACTAAGTATGGATCTGAGGGACACATAGTGTACATGCAGAACACACACAGAGTAGATATACGGCAGAGGGGACATGTTTTGTGTCCTCCACATAAATGACTGAACAGAAAAATCTGCTACAGATCAAGACAGCCAAAAATCATGAGAACTGGCTTTAGCTATCTACACACACACACACACACACACACACACACACACACACACACACACACACACACACGCACACACACACACACACACACAAACAGGGGGATCGGATGTCAGAAGAGCAGCGTTTGCAGAGCAGGCCTCTTAACAAGAGCCAAAAGAACAAAGTATTAATAATAAATAAGCCTGCATTCAGAGAGATGATAGATAGATAGATAGATAATGGTTAAGAAGTCCACTGTTAACCAACTACAATCATTAGATCTGATAAACGTCATTAGGTTAGTTTTGATGCTCGCATTGATTTTACATTCATTTGGCATAGGTGTTGCCCAAAGTGGCTTGGATGCTGTGCCTTCTGCTTTATAATAGAAGGGAAAACCCTGTAGATAGATAGATAGATAGATAGATAGATAGATAGATAGATAGATAGAGATAGATAGTAAGATCGAACTGAGCTTTCTCCGTAACAACAAAGCAGATATCATGTTCTGAGGAAGACCCTGAGACCATGTGGAATGAAAGCTCTGGAAAAAGCTATTTTTTGTAAAGAAACTTTGAAACTCCACAATAATAACTAGCAATAATTAAACATCTATTTTACGTGTATTTTAACTTTCAGATTAGCCCACAGTCTAAATTGATTGTTAAGGTTGACACCTTTGCAGTGCTTGTTAACCCTCATGTTGTCCTCGGGTCAAATTTGACCCGTTTTCAAAGTTTCTATGTCAAAAATTTGGGATTCTTTCAATTCAAATTGCCCAAAAATACCACTGATGGTTCCATACATGAAACAGGCTGTGATTATCTATCAACAAATGTTCTTCTGATCGTAACTATTAGTCAAAATAATTCATAATTTCAGTTTTTTTAAATCAGAAATTAGGTATAATTTAATATAAATGAGGTTTATTGACCATGAATTCAAAAAAGCGTAAATAAGTGTAAAACTATAGTGGTAATCAGTTGGAATGAAGTTGGCTAAGAAGATCTAACACAAAATTGAGTGATAGTTTATACTTTATACTTTATGAACAGGCAAAAGAGACAGAGGACAACACAACATCCTCTGAGCACTTCATATTTAAATTTAGCCACACAACACACAAACACACACACACACACACACACACAAACACACACACACACACACACACACACACACACACACACACACACACACACACGTTGAGTTGTTGGGATGTTATCATGTTCACCTTCCTCAGTGCAGTGACTCATTGCTCCACTACCTGTATTATAGTAGACTGTTACATAATGTCCTCTTCTGGAATACCCCCTCCCACACACTCTTCCTCCCCTCTGTAAGTGTGCATTGACACTGAGATCATGCTGTTCAATGCGCAACATCAGGTTTAGACTCAAAACGAAAACAGTTCAACATTATACATTAGAATCATCATGCTGCACAAATACCAGTGTGTTTCTTCTTCAAGTGTCCTGTACGATATATTCATTTTAAGTACGAGGAGTTAAGTTTTTTTTTTCTTTTTTTATTGAATGCACCACCCACCAACTCAAATATGGAATTATTTTTGTGTCTTTAATACCAAGCAAAACTTCTCAAGTATCAAACAAAAAACACTAACTCAAGCAAAAAAACTGTCACCTCAAAGGTAAAACTTAAATCTTGCAAATAAAACATTTGTGTAGTCGTAAACTATTGCTCTTTTATACGTTTGATAAGATGACCTTTTGTTTACAGTTCCCTCTGCTTCTTTCTCAGTGATCTTTTGCTCTCTCCAACACGTTTGCAGTTTTGCTCCCAGCTTTCTCGTTTGCGCTTCCCAAGTCTTTGCTTGCGATTCTGACACAAACATCTCGCGTGGGCGGGTCTTACAGGGGTGCATCCCCATTGGCTAATGAGTTTTTGAGTGACAGCTCAGCTAAGTGCCTGCCTGCCCCCTGACGTTTCAGTGCAGCCAACGTTAGACACACAAACCACTCCACAGCTGATTCCTACAAGATTAATAAAGTGTAAGTATTGATCATATATATTGTCTGTGATCTACGTTAAAAACATGGTTACTAGACGTTTGTTGTTTCAAGTTACTAGCTAGCTGGTAAAGCTGTTTAAGTTAGCATTTAACGTTAGCTAACTGCTAATGTTATCTAAAACTTGTAGCTACGTTATTGAGCTAGCTAATTTGCCATGGGAATCATAGACTGTGTATAAGATATAGCTAGGCTTAGTGAGGCCTTACTCAATTGAGCTGTATTAATGATTGTCTTCTCTCTGTAGAACAAGTAAACATTGTGGGACGTGCAGGACCCGAGCAGAGCTACGATGCTGTCCCAGGTAACGTTAGCTAGGTCAGTAACATAGCTATATGGTCTATTATGACAAATTATTATCCAGCTACCTACAAATTGGTGTGGTTGCTATTGGTCTGATAATACACAATGCTAGGGTATTGGTTAGGTTGTACAATGTAGAAGCTGTGGATATAATGTATTATATCTAGAGGTTAACACATACATTAGATAATGTTCCATCTGTACACACTGTTTCTTTTATTGCACTGCTGCAAGATGGCAGATAACTGACATATTTTTATTTTAACACTGTAAATTTCAACAATATTTAGAATTAATGCATATTGTTACTACTGTCCAAACTACGGTATGTAATTTAACTAACAGGCCCTTGACAAATACTTTGCTTAGTCATCATTATTGTTTTTTAGTGATGTGCATGGCTGATGAAGCTCAGGTCCTGGGGGCTGCCCTGGACCACCTTGGCAGATTACCCAGCAAGGGAAAAGCAGAAGGATCATTTGAGTAAATTCAACATGAAGCCATATTGTACTTTACACATGTAGTCAACATTGAGGTAGGAATCTAGAAAGTGTGATCAATAATATTCCAGAAATAAGTGTTCCAGTAGTGATTATGAAAGCTAGAAAAATGTTCCTAGAGTGCAAAGGCTTTATTAAAATTATTTATTATCGAGGTCAATTCAAACACTTGCTATCATCTAATAAGGTACTTCAAGCTTTACAATAAGAAGTCAAGGAAGTGAAAGACTACAGCCACATCCCAGCCCTGTAAAGAGCTGTCCTGCAGAAAAGGCTGTCGTCCAGACTGGAGTGGTGAGCCATCAGTGAGCTCAGTAGACCAGATGATCTCAGGCGTCCAGGAGTTGTGTGTGATATTCCTGCACCACCCTCAGAAGTGTTGTTGCAGACACAAGTCAGCTGAGAAATACAGCTTGCCTTAGGTGAAACTGAATATGTGAAATATATACATAACCCAATTACTCAGTATGTTTGTGTATTGTTGGTGATGAAAAACTGATCCTGACCTGTGATGTACTGCAAATAATGAGTTCCAGCTTCTTCTACCACCGGGCCCCAGCAAAATATTTTCAAATATTCATTGTGTAAGTAAAGTTTTATATTGGACTAAAAATAAAGCATAATAGTCTCAACCTTATTTCCTGCATCATATAATGAACCAAACAGACAAGGGTGAATGTAAAAAAGTGTTTTAATATATTATGTGCATTGTAAAATATTACTGTAAAACAATGTAAACACAAATAAGATTACAGGACAGTATACTGTAGTAGGATATGTTGACATACAATGGGCTTAGAAACTACAAGTACACATGAAAATAAACTTAAGAAAAAGGTGTTAATTGAGTATCTCAGTAAAATATGATCAGTACATACTCTATGGGTCTACCCTGGCTGTTTGAAGCCTTAGCAAACCAAGTGTTTCCTCCACAGAGAGACTGAAGGCTCCTTGGCCTCTGCTGCTACCATGTCCTCATGGTTGGACTGCCTGATGTGAGCTGTGATAGAAAATTATAACAAAGTTCCTTAGACAAATCAAATGGTAACAAAGTTATTATTGATAACTGAGGCTTCCAAGGTTGGGTAATTTACAATTACAATAACTTGCTTTTAAGTAGCCATTACCATTAAAGTGTAGACTTTAAAAACACTATGAACACTTTCCTTCTGCTGACCTGCTTGCACATAAAGAAAACATGTAATTAGAGTTAGGATAGCCAGTCTTTATCATAACTTGGAAAGTACAGATGAACATTCTGTCATTCTTGTTCTGGTCTTGTGATGTCATCCTCTATGCTATAATAATGCACATAACTATAAAGATGAACCAGTTAAGCAGTGCTAACACTGCATATGTACTGTATGTGTCAACCTCTAGATATAATACATTATATCCACAGCTTCTACATTGTACAACTTAACCAATACCCTAGCATTTTGTATTATCAGACCAATAGCAACCACACCAATTTGTAGGTAGCTGGATAATAATTTGTCATAATAGACCATATAGCTATGTTACTGACCTAGCTAACGTTACCTGGGACAGCATCGTAGCTCTGCTCGGGTCCTGCACGTCCCACAATGTTTACTTGTTCTACAGAGAGAAGACGATCATTAATACAGCTCAATTGAGTAAGGCCTCACTAAGCCTAGCTATATCTTCTATACAGTCTATGATTCCCATGGCAAATTAGCTAGCTCAATAACGTAGCTACAAGTTTTAGATAACATTAGCAGTTAGCTAACGTTAAATGCTAACTTAAACAGCTTTACTAGCTAGCTAGTAACTTGAAACAACAAACGTCTAGTAACCATGTTTTTAACGTAGATCACAGACAATATATATGATCAATACTTACACTTTATTAATCTTGTAGGAATCAGCTGTGGAGTGGTTTGTGTGTCTAACGTTGGCTGCACTGAAACGTCAGGGGGCAGGCAGGCACTGAGCTGAGCTGTCACTCAAAAACTCATTAGCCAATGGGGATGCACCCCTGTAAGACCCGCCCACGCGAGATGTTTGTGTCAGAATCGCAAGCAAAGACTTGGGAAGCGCAAACGAGAAAGCTGGGAGCAAAACTGCAAACGTGTTGGAGAGAGCAAAAGATCACTGAGAAAGAAGCAGAGGGAACTGTAAACAAAAGGTCATCTTATCAAACGAATAAAAGAGCAATAGTTTACGACTACACAAACGTTTGTTTGCAAGATTTAAGTTTTACCTTTGAGGTGACAATTTTTTTGCTTGAGTTAGTGTTTTTTGTGTGATACTTGAGAAGTTTTGCTTGGAATTAAAGACACAAAACTAATCCCATACTCAAAAGTATGTTGATTGTGAAAAAATCTAAAAGTAATGGTCATTGCAAGCAGTCTACCGAAATCTTCATGGAGTCTTAAAAGGCTTCACGTTGTCACATCTGAACCACCAATCTGATCAATTCATCTAACGTCAAAGAACAAAAATGAAGCTGTGCAGTCCCACAGGTCGATGTACTGCAGCCTAGAGGATCAGACTTTATTTAGCACTTTGAATGCATTGTAATATTGCTGCTGATCCAGGAAGGTGGCTGAAAGGAGTACATCACTCTTCAAGACGGATAGCATAGACTTTAAAATAGTAAAAATAGTGGAGGTAGCATCCGTGACGTCACACATTGGTTTGTGGACTGCCGTTTGGAAGCCTCGAGTTTGGCGTTACGATTGTCGCCATCTTGTTTTTTTGCAACCAGATGTGACAATTTTTGACAAGAGGCTGGAGCTGGGGAGGATGACGCAGCCAAGCCAGTGTTGTTTATGGTTGCTATGGTGCTGCTCTAAGCTAAATGCTAAACGGGGAAAGTTGCATTGTAATTGATGCATTATTATGGAACCCACGCAACTTCTAGTTCAATAGCATTCACACGCTACTACTGGCCAGGCCTCCATGCTTACGCAAGGTAACGGAACCCGATTTGTTCAAGTCCTATCCACTGACCAGTCGGCTATCCTAACCTTAACTACTCAAGGTCACTGCTTAACCCCAACCAATCGGGCTGCTTCTTAGGGTGGAACTTGCCTAGAAGTTGCGTGGGATCCATAATAACGCGTAATTGGTTTGTAGACGGGCTTCCCCATCCTCTCGTATCCTCTCTATGCTGTCGGAGGTTTTTCCAGCTGACTGCTGCTCTCCCTGTGCTACTGAGACAAACTGAGACCAACTGTGTTACTACCACTTAACAAGTAAACTGCTGATTTATTCTCTGCTCTAATATCCGACAGCTGTCACTCTCGTGTAAGGGTGTCATCTGTGATTTTAAAATTTTGAAAACGGTCAAAATTAAGTCACAATCTTGAATATTGAATTAAAAAATGGAATTGTCAATACTGCCACGCCCCCATGTCACGTCCGGTCAGCTTGTCAAGCGGAAAAAACACGTGTTGAAGTGCTGCGAGTCAGTCAACCTCCTGTAACTTAGCTAGAGCAAGTCAAAAGATAGCATGGCAACTGCAGATGCTGGAGACCCATCGACAGAACTTGAGCACCCTCCTCTTTCACTGAAGTGTGTGAAAGTGTGGAAGTATTTTGGATTTCCAGTGAGTTATGTTGACAACGTTCGCATTGTCGACAAAAAAGCCACAGTTTGCAAACTCTGCTATGTGCGTGTACCATATTCTGTGTGTTTACCATTGCAAATTAGCCTAGCAGCTAGCGGATATTCCTTCTGCTTATAGCTTTATCCCAACAAAACCGCACGTTTGAATTTCAGCCTGCATGCACATTTTGTAGCCTAAACAGAGCAGCTTATATTGGTTATATTAGAGAGAGCAACAAGTTAGCGGACTGCCGTCCGCCGAGTCGCCCTCTTTGCTATCGGTCTGCTCAGCTGCTGTGCTGGCTCGATGGTGTTTTAAGCCCCCAACTAAGCCTTTAAGGCAGCACTGCGACCGTCGTCTTCAACCATAACCATTGCCTAATCCTAGTGCCTTCCAGGCAGCGCTGCCTGGAAGACGACGTTGGGGGCTTAAAACGCCAAACTCTGTGTGGTGCGAAGTGTCTGCCCTCAGGATTGTCGGTAAACTTTTTTTTCCTTTTTGACAAATTGTCAAGTTTCCAATTGACTGAAGATATGTTATTGTTACATTATGTTGTGAATAAATGTTTTAAATTTGACAATGTAATGTGGTACATTGCGAACAAAGGTCAGATATTATATTACATACAAGTCTAGTCTAAAAATGGCATAGCAACGATCAAGAAAAAAACGAGAATCGAATTGAATCGTGACCTTAGAATCAAAAATGTAATCGAATCGAGGATTTGGAGAATCGTGACACCCCTACTCTCGCTCATATACACACTAAGCACTGAGCTGTTCCTTAAAGGAGCTACACTTCTCTTACGACGATAGCCTGCCATGTATTTAGTCCGAAAGTCCCAACCATCCACAAAATGCTTTCACACTAGAAATGAACCGGAACATGGTTCAGTTTGATCCGGACCGAGACTAACTCTTTTGGTCAGACCAAATTTCAGCTGTTTGGTCCGGACCGTGGTTCAGGGGAGGTTTCACACCTGTCATTTGGTTCGGATCAAACTAAAAGTCCAGCCATGCCAAATGCTATATGAGTGAGGGAGTCTTAACAGGCCTGACCTGATATTGGGATATTTTGCTTGCAGCTTCTGTATATACTTTGTTATACAGTGCTGTGTCAGCTTGGCAGCCATTCAAGTGGCTGATATCTTTGTCAATGGTACAGAGTAGCATTTGGGGAGATTACTGTTTGGGTCTCTGACTGAATGATGATGTGTGTAACACCATAATTTTGGCTTTGCATGGAAGCATGTTGTGTGCTTGGTGTGACAACTTTACCATTCCACGTTACACACAGCTGGTCGTGAACATATAGTACACATATGGTGTTTTTCCATTACATGTTACCTGCTCGACTTGCCTCGACTCTACTCGCCTTTTTTGGTTTTCCATTATGAAAAAAAGTCCCTGGTACCTGCCAACAGGTACTTTTTTTAGTACCACCTCCGTCGAGCTTCCAAGCTAGCTGAGGCGATACCATAAGGTGACGTGAAAACCTGCAGACTACTGATTGGTCAGAGAGAATCGTCACTACATCATTGCTAGCGACAGACGGGGGTGAACAAACACGCCATTTTTAAATAGTTTAGCCAGCTGTGTTTTTTTTGCTGCTTCCAGCTTCTTTTGAAACAAAATGTGTCTTCTGGCTGTGGCAAGAGCCACATGCAGAGAATCAAATACAACACACCTTCGACGTTCTGTGTGTGTGTCGCTATGACAACCAGCCACGTTCGCCTTATGTTGCATTGCTCCCCCATGAGGGTAAAGACAGACAGTGCATTGCAGTGGCCTCCAACCTTGGGGTCGGGATCCCCCGAGAGGCCTCAAGAAAAATCTGCCAAAAAAGGTAATGAACCAGTGGTCTATTGTCTTCCATACTGACATAGTATTGCTAGTATTGCAGCTATCGCTGCGGGGCAAAGTGACGGTTGGGAATGAGAACGAGCTGCACACCCTGCACGCTGTTATTGGCTGGGGGTTACACACCCATGTGGGGCCCAAAGGCTCTTTGCTGACGCCCATAAACATCCCACACTCAGTAAAATAAGAAGAAAAGAGGAAATCCAGGCAGAGGGCAGATACAGACACCACCAAACACTTCTAGTGGGTCATACGTGATGATTGAGAGAGATTATTTTTGTGTTAGGTTAGAAAACCTGTAGATTTGCACTACAGTGATTATACAGTATGTTGTCAAACTGTGTATAGTTTATTTTAATAATTCTTTATTAATTACTCCTGGAGGATAAAAATATATTAATTTATCAATTTATTATTTGCAGATTAAGCTGTGTGAATAAAATGCACAGAAAGACCTAAATAATATATACAGTCTATAAATTACAGTGTGTGTGTGCGTGTGTGTGTGCGTGTGTGTGTGTGTGTGTGTGTGTGTGTAGCTGAGGCCAGTCCTCATGACTTGTGGCTGTCTTGATCTGTAGCGGATTTGTTTGGACACCAAACACATCCCTCTGCCGTATAAATACTCTCTCTGTGTGTGTGTGTGTTTTCTTGTTTAACTACAGTCATGGGGTCCAAAAACCGGGAATACAGTATACTTCCGGACAGTATCCGGACAGCTTTGTGGGGCCAACATGCTGGACCCCACAAGGTTAAAGGGCTGTTTGAGGGTTAAGACTTGGTTTTAGGATTAGGGTTAGAATTAGGTTATGGTTAGGGTGAGGGTAAGGGAATGCATTATGTCAATGACGGGTCCCCACAAAGATAGTGAGACGCACTGTGTGTGTGTGTGTGTGTGTGTGTGTGTGTGTGTGTGTGTGTGTGTGTGTGTGTGTGTGCGTGTGTGTGTGTGTGTTGCATTGTGTTAGCTAGGACTGGTGCTGGTTTTATGTTAAGACTGTTGTAGAAGAGACTGGGACAAAGTGTTTTGGACTGGGACAAAGTGTTTTGGACTGGGCCAAACTGGACGAAACATATTACTTTTCACTGGAAACCAAACTGGATCACTCTGGACTAGCATGAGTACAGGTGGAATTGACTGGGCTCGAATGGTAGTAGATTGATGTTTGAGCAATGTGTTTAGACAGGGTAGGACCAGATTACTCTGGACTGGATTCAATTCACATCATTTACCCCAAATGTTCCATCCTATTTGCTGTTATGTTTCTGAAACCGGCAGAAGCATCTCACATTCTCAGGTTTTCCACGTTCCACGTGTTGTTTCCAGAAAATATCACTTTCTCTCTGTTTGTTTGAGCAGTTTGGGCTTAAAAAACGTTGGAAGCAAAGTATTTTTCCTTACAGGTTTGGTTTGGCTCACAATCACCGTGCTGAAGGAGAAAGTTAAACTGAATATTTAGTAGTCTGGTTAGTTTTTTCTTATTGCCCTGCTCCGACTGCTTTCCCTTCTGATTTCATAAAGATTCATTTTATTCTGTTGCACAATAGCTGCTCCATTTCACTCCTTCTGCTACAGCTCTCCCCTTAATCAGCTGCTGTGGATCTGTTTAGTGTGTTCATGTCTTGGACATTACAGCTACAAATGAAAAGTAGGAAGCAAAAAAAATAAAAATTATAGAATAAATAATAACATAGCAGTGTGCATTGACATCCATGTATGGTAAAACTGTTTAGATGTGGTCTGTAATATGTATTAACTTTTTAAATGCTTTGTACAGGATGTGCAGATTTACATGTGAGCATCATACAAATATATGTAAGATACAGTTTATGACTTTATGGCTGACAAACTCACAGACTGCTGACTTGTTTGTGATTGCATTTAGGGCTGGGTACCGATTTCAATACTTTTTAGGCACAGACCGAATAGAGTGTCGAAAAATGCCTCATCATTCAACAACCAATTTCAATACTTAAGGAGTAAAATCTCATCAGTGTCAGTGAGCCAATAAGCATGCATCATGCTACCAAGATCTAATAAAGCAGCTGATTGACTGACTGAGACACGAAGGGAAAACTCTACGTAACGCACAGACAGCGCTCACATAGTAGGAGCTGAAAAATGAATAAAAAGATTAGGGTCGAAATGTGTTTTTTTTTTAAATTTTATAAAATTGGTATTGACGAAGTACCGGTATCAAAGTCATGGTATTGTGTGACACGATGAGAAATGGTGGACCCAAACGCAGAGAGAGAGGGCAGGCAGGAGATGGTGTGAACTCACTGATTTTATGAAACTCAAGACAGCAGAACAGAGGCAGGAAAAACCAACGGGCAGGACGCAGAGAGATACATACAGACGGCGCGAAGGAAACAAAATGATCTGACAAGAGACAAAGGAAACAAGGGGGTTAAATACAAGGGGTAATGAACAAACAAGGGACAGGTGATACAACAGGTGAAGCACATTAGGGCGGGGCAGGACAATCAGACAAGGCGGGAAAACAGAAAGTAAAACTAGACAAGACAAGATCAAACACAGACTATCAAAATAAAACAGGAAATAGAGCATAAACTGGGGAATACACAAAATGAGGTAAATCTACCCGACAGAAAAATATAGAATGAATATACTAACACAGGAAAAATACAGAGATAACTAAACAGGCAACATAAATGAACAAAAATACAAGACAAAATACCAAAACCATAACAGTATTGTATCACTACAGGTATCGGACAATTTTACTGATACCCAGCCCTATTTCCAGTTAACTCGAAACTCGGAATCCGGG
This sequence comes from Zingel zingel, assembly GCA_023566125.1. Lineage (NCBI taxonomy): Eukaryota > Metazoa > Chordata > Actinopteri > Perciformes > Percidae > Zingel > Zingel zingel. Next base: position 6,239,808 of record CM042326.1, on the reverse strand, counting down.
GCTGGGAATAACTTCCCACCCGAGTTTAATGCGTTTCATTTACAAGTCAGATTTTTCACTGCGAGGTTAGCTTTAGCCATTTTAGCCATTATTAGCAATACCAGTTGATACAACGCATTATGCTGTTTTTTGTGCATACAAACAGCGGAACAACTTTACCACAGATGGAAGTTGGACAGGACTGTATGTATGTGATTGTCCTCCTTGATCTTTCTCTAGCCCTCCACTGACTCCTGGTTGATGAACTTTGATCTCTTCCCAGTCAGTACTGTGATTGTTTTTTGTCTGGTGTTCACAGTACAGCCACATATAGAGCTCAACAGTGACCGCCCACTTTTTCAACAGCTCTCGCTCCGGAAGTGTTTTTCCCCATTCAATTGTTCCATTGACGTTTCAAAAATTGCTTATATAAAGAGTTTTAAGTCTGGAACCAAGCCAACTATCTACATGATGAATTGTAATCATAAAACATTTTTTATTCAGCGCAAAAAAACATTTTGAAAACGGCAAAAAAGGCAAAGGTACAACACTGTGTAGAGAAACTATCATAGGCATGAATGGTAGAAGCTCGATCGAGCTGTTTCTGGTTTTGCGGGTACGGTAAACGTTACCATTGTAACACCGAGTTGGACCAATCAGAAGCTGTGTTCGAAACCGTTCCCTATCACGGAAATAGTGAGTTCGCCATTTTGTAGTGGTGTTTGAAATCTCTGCGGTTCATTTCATTCACTATATAGTCCACTATAAAATATCCACAATGCAGAGCTAATTAGAGTATACATACAATGTACCCTACATTTTACTCCCGTATACCACAATGCAACGTGGCCGTGTTTCTCCTGGAGGAGAAGAAGAAGCAAAACCACCCGCGAAAACTGAAAAGCGGGCCTTAGTTTCTAAACAGTGGAAATGTAACATGCAACATGTTTTTATATATATATATATATATATATATATATATATATATATATATATATATATATATATATATATATATATATATACACACACACACACACAACCTTTTACTCCTGAGTACTTGGTTTTTTCAGTGACGTATTAGAAGTGGAGTGGAGAAAATCAATGGGATTTTTACTTCCGGAATCACACTGTTGAGCTCTATGGGAGTCCCACCGAGATACTCAGAGTATGGCCCCTGTTTGGTTAGCAGTGTCCGTCCTGTTTGCTCTAAATCTAATTATTCATTTTGTACTTAAGATTTCTGTTATTTAAGATAAAATACAATTTAAGTTGCACTTTTGATAAGGGGACACATCTGTTGTTTTGCACTGTTAATATAAATAAAGGAATATTTTTCAGTCATTTGTAGTGCTGAACGATGAATCGTTTTCAAATCTATATTGCGATTTGAAAGAATGCGATTAGCTAATCGTGAAGACAGCGATTAATTGAATGTGCGATATTTAGTTGAATGTTTGGTGTAAGATTTTTTATTCCTCTTGTTATTATTATATTTACTGTTTAAAAGATAAATGCTGGAATAATGTCACAGATTGTTTCTTATTTCCACTGGATTTTTCATTTATTTTTTAGAACTTTAGTTAACATGATCATAGAAGATGCAACATGTAGGCTGCTATTAAACTGAGGCTAGGGCTGGGACGATTCACAAATAATTTGCCTCAACACGTCATGCGTAGAAATCTATAAATAACCAGCTGCCTCCAGCAACAGCGCAAGTATGGATTCCTCGCAAGTTCAACAACACGTTGAGAAAAAGGCTCACACACGGTCTTCTAAAGTGTGGGAGTATTTTACTCTTAATGCTAACAACAACGTAGCAGTCTGTAGACTTTGTAAAATGCATCCCTGAGTCAGGATAACAGCAGCAAAACACCTTAAGTTCTGCTCACCTTTTTGTCCCTTTCCCTCCCAAGTAGAGTTTAGATTCTCTGCCCGAGCCCGAACTTGACCCACGGGCTGGCTCAGGCCGATATGTCCCGCCACTATCCTCGGGCAGGGCCAGGCCCTTCATCAAGTATTTGTGTTTTTTATTAGCCTAATTGGGTGGGAAGAAAGCTATCCCTCTCCAGCTTCACCCGTATCTCTGGGTATATGTCCTGCACTGACTTGAGTGTGAGGTAATTTGATAATTGCGCAACCAGGCCAGATTGTTTCAGATATCTCTTGAGTCCTTTATAACGTCAGTTATAACGGCCCACATATTAAAAAATTGTCTGGTTAAAACGGGCTCGGGCTCATAATTCCAGTTAATGTGTTGGGCCAGGCCGGGCTCGGACACAACGTGCACTGTAGACGTGTGCGATTATCAACATAGAGACACGGAATGTGTTTCCACTAGTAGCCCAACGGTACATTAGTCCGTTTTAATTTGTTCTATGACTTAACATTAAGCATCATCAAATGCTGTCAGTCTGCAGTGTTATTTTTTTGGTTTACCATCGTCATGAGTGAACCAATTGATTACAGACTGTTAAATTAGACTCTGCAACTTGCCTTATGTTGGATTTATTTGATACATCTGATTTCATATGTTGCTAAAATTGCACTTTTTTTACTGTAAGATTAAAGGGAGAAGAGAACAAGAGCTTATTCATTATTTTACCTACTACTGTTAAAAAAAGCAAATACAGGCTACTCTTTTGCACTTGTGTTTATTTTAAGTTTTTATTTTTGTATTCCTTCTGAAAGTGACTTTATTTTGTTGTTGGATTGATAGCCTACATCTGGCTTCAGGTTGCACTACAAATTCATTTTACTTGAGCAGTGCAGTGTTAAACAATTTTAATAAATAGAGACTTGAACGTTATTGAAATTTGTTTTGTGTAAATTGTGTTGTTGTTTTGGGAAAATAATCTCTTATTGAAAAATGAATCATTAGATTAGTCAAAAAATGAATCGTTAGATTAGTCGACTAATCGAAAAAATAATCACTAGATTAATCGTAGATTAATTGGGACAGCCCTAACTCAGGCATATCACAAGTTTGCAAGAAAGTACTGATGTTTTTTTATTGGAATTGTTTTTGTATTATTATATCTTTAGCTTTTGTGAATAATGTTCTGTGTTTGACTGTTCAATGTGCTCATTAAAAAGAAAAACACTCATATCTATGTTCTCATCCTTGCATAAGAATATCGAGCAATTTTAATTGTATCTCATGTTATAATGCTCCATGACATGTTATATCTGTTACACAATGAATATTGATCTTTAGCTAAAAAATCGCAAATCGAATCGTAATCACAATATCTGGCAGAAAAATCTTAATTAGATTTTTTTTTAAATCGTATCAGGAGCTTAAAATTGTCACTACTACTCATCAGCTAACTTGGGTGGGTTGGCAGTTTTTAGACACAGTAAACTGTTTGTTGGAAAGATTACCAGTATCATCGTCATTTAACAATTAAGTGTCACTGAGATTTCTGGTCATTTACCTGGATGGTGAAAAACACTTCCAATGGATGATGGAAACCTACAGATTTCTCAGAAAAGAACTTCATCACAAAATGACTCCTGAAATGCAGTGACCGTCACACACTGATGATATATCACAGAGGATATCGAGGGGGGGCTACTTACAGAATTCAAAATAACAATGGAGCTCTGTTTTAGTGTATAGTGTATGTGTGTGAATGTATTTGTGTGTGAGCACCACAAACACAAACAGTGCATTTACTCTCCGCATTTTGTCCACTTCTTTTTGGGACCAACACATGTTCTTCCCCAAATATGCTTTTTGTGTGCAGAGCAGAGTGCGGACAAAGGACTAGGTGTCTGGAGAGGGTGCTGGGAAGGGGAGACGAGGATGATGGGTGGGAGTCTGGAGGAAAGGGTGATGGGTGGAGTCTGCAGGGGATGGCCGGCTGGCTGGCTGGCTGGCTGGCTGTGTGTTTATGAATGTGAGTTTGGGGGGGGGGGGGTCAAAGGTGGGGGTTCTGTGTGTGTGTGTGTGTGTGTGTGTGTGTGTGTGTGTGTGTGTGTGTGTGTGTGTGTGTGTGTGCGTTGATCTGCACATCTGTCTACATGTGTCTAAGAACATGCATATACTCATTTGCTAGTGAACCCGTCTCTGTGTGTGCAGTGCCAGCCTGTTTATAGGCTTGTGTGTGTGTGTGCGTGTGTGTGTGTGTGTGTGTGTGTGTGTGTGTGTGTGTGTGTGTGTGTGTGTGTGTGTGTGTGTGTGTGTGCGCATTAATCTGCATATCTGTCTGCATGTGTCTAAGAAGATGCATATACTCATTTGCTAGTGAACCTGTTTCTGTGCGCGCAGTGCCTGCCTGCCTTTATAGACTTGTGTGTAGGTGTGTGTGTGTGTGTGTGTGTGTGTGTGTTCTTTTGTTTTGCTTTGGGTTGCTGGGTGATGGGACCAGCTGGGAGGGCTGAAGCCATTCACTTCCCTTCTGCTTCCCTGAAGGCAGCCAGCAGGGAGAGAGGGAGAGCGGGAGAGAGGGAGAGAGGAGGTAGAAGAATGAAATAGAGGAGCAAGGTAAGGTGGAAAGGGGGGGGGGATGTTTTACCTTATTGCAAAGAAAGAGATTGAGAGAGAGCGGCTGCAATCAGATGAAACAGAAAGAAAGTGACAGCGAAAAGAAGAGGGGTGAGGAAGTTTTGACCGAGCTCAGTGTGAATGAAGAGATTCATGAAGGAAAGAGAAGGGGGTTGAGGGAGGGAAATTGTGACAGGCTGAATCGTGATAGAGCAGCGGAGCTGACTCAGCCAGTCTGGTCTGGCGTAGGAGGGCAACAGCAGGGGAAAAAGTAATAGATTACTCTGCATATACTGTTTTTTAGTATATCAACATGAAGAAACATTAACCTATAAGAAGGTTATAGCAATACATTGATAGAAACTAATAACTGTGCTCTGCTACTCACAACATGACGTGGCCAAGCCAGTGTTGTTTATGGTTGCTATGGCTCTGTGCTAAAGGGGGAAAGTTGTTGATTATCAACCCTTCTGAAGGGAGTCATCCAGTGGAGATTTACCGGCGGGTAAACGCAGACCTCCATGTACTCCATGAAAATCTGCAAACTTTCCCTTGGGATCCGGTATCCAGTTAATATAATACATCCATGAGGATAACTTGCTTTCTCAGTCAATACAGCACACACTGGGGGATTTTTATTTCTTCAATAGACTACTTATACTATCATTACTTATTGTACATTCACATTAAAAGGTGCCAAATTTTCCCTTTAACACATCCTCACTGTGATGCAAGAACTGTGTTTTCAATTGTATCCACTGAAGAGAATGTTTTCTGAAAACATCCATTTTTGGATGTGGAAGGCTGGCCTTGTGTGGATGTAAGGCCAAAGGAGACAAAACAGTGCAAATTCATCTTTAGAGTGGACATCCTAACAAATCTCAGTGATAGTGACATCTCAGATTAGAGATTTTGTTAGCTAAGATATTTTATTTAAATCAGGGTCTGGTGTGTTATGGTCCAATGTGGTTCTGTTTGGGGGACGTGAAAGGGTGGTGAACCTCTACCTTCCAATCAAAGCTGACCTCTGATGATTTATTTCAATCTATCACACTTCACGTTCTTTTTTGCTTGTGTCCATCCTTTCCTTCTTCTAGCACATTGTTCTCACTGTATCCCTGATAAACCGAGATGTAGTGCTATTTGTTGGAGTACCAAAGCACACCTACACGCACGCACGCACAATTTAATTAAAGTGGAACTATTATGCTTTTCCGTATTTTCTGTTTTTCTACTCTCAGCTAAGTGTTACGCAACTCCAAGCCAGTCTTCACCGGCCTTCTATGATTGTTCATTTGCTCCAGGCAGGAACTACTGGAGTGTTTTTTAAATGTGCAATATGTAATATATTTACTGTATTAAATCCAAAAATCACCACCACGCCAGATAGCTGTAATCTTGGTGTCCAGTGTTGGTCACATTACTGCTGGAACATGTCCGGTTGTGTAGTACTTGGTTAAGAAGCCTTTATCTGCGATTTTTGATGGTAAAAAGTTCTGCTCCATTCCATTACAATCTAATGTTAGCATACTGCTAAATATTAAGTAGCTGCATGCAAACGTCAGATAGCTGTAATCTTGGTGGCCAATGTTGGTCATTTCTCCCCAATTTCCGGTCACATTACTGCTGGAACATGACCGGTTGTGTAGTATTTGGTTTAGAAGCCTTTATTGGTGATTTTTCATTGTACAAAGTCCTGCTATATACTCCGTTGCAGTCAGTCTCAGGCTTTGGAGTGAAACGACAGCCCTACAATGCTTACAGATGTGCGTATGCACGGTTTTATAAATCTGAATTGTTTTTGGCGTATGCCATTTTTGGCTTTTGGGCGTACGTACACTTTTAGTAAGGATCCTACGCACAGTTTTATAAATGAGACCCCAGGATTTTAAATTGAATTCTATACTGAACCAGTGAAGTGCTGCTAAAACAGGTGTGATGTGTGCTCTTTTGTTAATGTGAGTTAAAAGCCTTGCAGCAGAGTTCTGAACAGCCCGGAGACAGTAAAGCTCATTTTTACTCAAACAGATAAAAAGACAGTTACAGTAATCTAAGTGAGAGGAAATGAAAGCATGAATGATCATCTCCAATTCACCCTTTGACACTAGTGTTCTTAATTTGGAAATATTCCCCAGTTGGAAGAAACCGTTTCTAACTAATTGTTTAGAGTGGTGCTCCAAGGACATGGCTGAATCTAAAACAACAACTAAGCTCCTGAGGCTCGGCTAAAACGAGCCTAAAATGTAACTACATGTCGCGGCGATGCACGTCGCTTGGCCATGGCTTGGTAGCGTTGCATTTCCCTCGACTCATTTCCTGGTTCTCCTTCTCCATAAACAACATGAAATCAAGGAGAGGGTTAACTTTTCCTGCTACAGATTGCCCACCGTGGTCAGAAAGAACAGGGGAGACACTTTGTTTCTCTCATTATGACTCTAGAGTCGGTACTCGCTCCGGAGCTAATTGCCATCACTCTCTCACTTCTTCCTCTACAACACACTCCCCACACACACACACACACACACACACACACACACACACACACACAAGCCGGCTTGACGCACACACCAGCACACAAGTATAAACATCAGGCCACTTACGTAGGCTACGGCGAAAGCTTTGCGTGGAGCCTCCGCAGAACTTTAAAACAAGCTTTAGTCACCAATATGCTGCTTTATCTGAGGGATTCTACTTTCAGGGGTGACAATTAGTGTTTGTGTTTTATCTGAGTTCAGAAGCAAAAAGTTGTCACATAACCACTGTTTGATACTAGTCAAGCAGTTGTTTTAGTAGAATCGCAAAGTTTGAACCTGAAAATGCTATATAATTTTTTCAAATTTTATGTAACCATTGTTTCTACGTGGAATGTCACCTCTCTGTGGGGGAAGGAGCCGGAACTTGTGCGGGAGGTGGAGCGCTACCGGTTAGATCTGGTGGGGCTTACCTCTACGCACAGTCTCGGTTCTGGAACCATACTCCTGGATAGGGGTTGGACTCTTTTCTTCTCCGGAGTTGCCCAGGGTGTGAGGCGCCGGGCGGGTGTGGGGATACTCACAAGCCCCCGGCTGAGCGCCGCTACGTTGGAGTTTACCCCGGTGGTATTCGGAGTATTCGGCCTTCTTGGAGACCTTGAGTGGAGTCCTGTATGGGGCTCCAGTGGGAGACTCCATCGTTCTGCTGGGGGACTTCAACGCGCACGTGGGCAATGATGGAGACACATGGAGAGGCGTGATTGGGAGGAACGGCCTCCCTGATCTAAACCAGAGTGGTTGTTTGTTGTTAGACTTCTGTGCTAGTCATGGATTGTCTATAACGAACACCATGTTCGAACATAGGGATGCTCATAAGTGTACTTGGTACCAGAGCACCCTAGGCCAAAGGTCAATGATTGATTTTATAATCGTTTCATCTGATTTGAGGCCGTATGTTTTGGACACTCGGGTGAAGAGAGGGGCGCAGCTGTCAACCGATCACCATCTGGTGGTGAGTTGGGTCAGGGGGTGGGGGAAGACTCTGGACAGACCTGGTAAGCCCAAATGGGTAGTGCGGGTAAATTGGGAACGTCTGGAGGAGGCTCCTGTCCGACAGACTTTCAACTCACACCTCTGGCGGAGCTTTTCGTGCATCCCTGTGGCGGCTGGGGGCATTGAACCCGAGTGGACAATGTTCAAAGTCTCCATTGCTGAAGCTGCGGCGGGGAGCTGTCGTCTTAGGGTCTTAGGTGCCTCAAGGGGCGGTAACCCACGAACACCGTGGTGGACACCGGTGGTCAGGGAAGCCGTCCGACTGAAGAAGGAGTCTTTCCGGGATATGTTATCCCGGAGGACTCCGGAGGCAGTTGCAAGGTACCGAAGGGCACGAAGGGCTGCAGCCTCTGCCGTGAAAGAGGCAAAGCAGCGGGTGTGGGAGAAGTTCGGAGAAGACATGGAGAAGGACTTTTGGTCGGCACCAAGGTGCTTCTGGAAAACCGTTCGCCACCTCAGGAGGGGGATGTGGGGAACCATCCAAGCTGTGTACAGTAAGGATGGGACGCTGTTGACCTCAACTGAGGAGGTAATAGGGCGGTGGAAGGAGCACTTTGAGGAACTCCTAAATCCGACTAATACGCTCTCTATGGTAGAGGCAGAGCTGGAGGATGATGGGGGCTTGTCGTCAATTTCCCTGGTGGAAGTCGCTGAGGTAGTTAAACAACTCCACAGTGGCAAAGCCCCAGGGATTGATGAGATCCGTCCAGAAATGCTTAAAGCTCTGGGTGTGGAGGGGTTGTCTTGGTTGACACGCCTCTTCAACATTGCGTGGAAGTCTGGGACGGTGCCTAAGGAGTGGCAGACCGGGGTGGTGGTTCCCCTTTTCAAAAAGGGGGACCAGAGTGTGCCAATTACAGGGGTATCACACTTCTCAGCCTCCCCGGTAAAGTCTACTCCAAGGTGCTGGAAAGGAGGGTTCGGTCGAAAGTCGAACCTCAGGTTGAAAAGGAACAATGCGGATTCCGTCCTGGTCGTGGAACAACGGACCAGCTCTTTACTCTCGCAAGGATCCTGGAGGGAGCCTGGGAGTATGCCCAACCGGTCTACATGTGCTTTGTGGATCTGGAGAAGGCGTATGACTGGGTCCCCCGGGAGATACTGTGGGAGGTGCTGCGGGAGTATCGGGTGAGGGGGTCCCTTCTCAGGGCCATCCAATCTCTGTACGACCAAAGCGAGAGCTGTGTCCGGGTTCTCGGCAGTAAGTCGGACTTGTTTCAGGTGAGAGTTGGCCTCCGCCAGGGCTGCGCTTTGTCACCAATCCTGTTTGTAGTATTTATGGACAGGATATCGAGGCGTAGACGGGGTGGAGAGGGGTTGCAGTTCGGTGGGCTGGGGATCTCATCGCTGCTTTTTGCAGATGATGTGGTCCTGATGGCATCATCGGCCTGTGACCTTCAGCACTCACTGGATCGGTTCGCAGCCGAGTGTGAAGCAGCTGGGATGAGGATCAGCACCTCTAAATCGGAGGCCATGGTTCTCAGCAGGAAACCGATGGAGTGCCTTCTCCAGGTAGGGAATGAGTCCTTACCCCAAGTGAAGGAGTTCAAGTACCTTGGGGTCTTGTTCGCGACTGAGGGGACAGTGGAGCAGCTAGCTGCAACTGTTAAGGTGGAATTTGTTCTGCCGCATGAGTTGCGGTCATGAAATATCAAACACACCTTTAAACTTTGTTTTATTGTCTCTCTTGCATGACAAACTTTAGTGATTATTGGATCTTCAAGCACTTAAAAAAGTATGAATTTCAACTGGATTATGCAAAGTGAGAGTATTCTATTTCCTTACTTTTTTATTATAGGTGGGATATTTTCTCATATTTTTCAAAAGATTGCATATCTCATCTTTGGGATTTTAAAACAATTGAAGGAAACTCACACAGATTAACTATTTATGGTTATTTATTGAATATTACGGACAATTGAAATTGTGCAAACAATAGCAATTTTTTTGCAAACAAAAAAAAACATTTTAAATACTTTTTAAAGACTATATATATATATATATATATATATATATATATATATATATATATATATATATATATATATATATATATTAGGGGTGGAACGGTACACAGAAGTCACGGTTCGGTTCATACCTCGGTTCAAACATCGCGGTTCGGTTCGGTACAATGGAGGGAAAAGCAAAACAAAAATGCAGAAGGCAGTTTTTTTTATTGTGCATGTCTCAGGCTGTACCGCCTAGTGTCATACAGTCTCTCCCCTGAGCTAGCTGCAACAGCCTGAGTGTATAAAGTAAGATGTAAACAGTAAGTACCCCACATCATCTCCAGACTCCATCTGGAACTTGTAAACAAAATAAGACAATCAGCTAGCTAGTAGTGTGATATGGGAGACAAGCGCTGGTCTCATATGTGAATGCACAGAGCAGGGATGTTAAAAAAGCAGCTTCGATTACACAGAGCAGTTGACGAGTTTTGGCATTAGCTTAACAGCCAAGGCAACAGCGAAGCTAACAGTGGAGCTAACAGCTAACGGGGGAGCTTACAGAAGTCACACAAGTCTGATCGCCAGTTACATGACTGGCCACCGCAGCGTGATGTCGTCTTGAGTTTCTCCAAAAGTTTAATCTGTCTCAACTTTCATGCTGCACATTGGACAGGGTGGAGTTATGTGACTGAAGTACGTAAATGCACACAGTGGGGAAAGTAATAACAGTATTAAAAAAACAAAATAACCGACATGGGAATATAACGTCGGTTAGAGGTTCTGAATTTATGTTTTGACTTTTATTTTGATTAATCATCCAGCCCTGTGAGGAAGTGGATCACATGATTGATTGGAGGAGCAAAAACATCCACAGCACCCAGAGATATATACACTTATATATTGTGTATATATCAATGGTGTAACTTTACATTTACTGTATATGGCTGGCCCCTGCTTTGCTGCGGTCCAGCCAAAAAGAAGCTGCAGGAGGGCGCAAAAACTGGAAAAAGAAAGCTGGATAACCAGCCAAACTGTAGTCGCTGGCTGCTAGTCTCTGCTGAACCGCTGTGGCTGCTTCCTTGTGCCATGACTTGTGAGCAGTGGTGGAAGAAGTATTCAGATCCTTTACTTAAGTTAAAGTACTAATACCACACTCACACTGTAAACATACTCTGTTACAAGTAAAAATCCTGCATTGAAAATGTAAAAGTAAAAGTATGTAGGTATTAACAGGAAAATGTACTTAACGTATTAAAAGTAAAAGTACTCAATGCAGAAAAATCCTCACATTTTAGAAACTGGAAATGATCCAAACAGTTCTGTCAATCAACCAAGTGTTTAATCGGCTAATCATTTCAGCTGGACTTGTAGGCCTACAGTATATATTGTTGGATAGTTTAATTTATAATAAAAAATCGTATTTTATACACTACAAGGCTGAACAATTGTTTTCAAATTGAAATTGAGATTTGAAAGAATGTGATTAGCTAAACGTGAAGCCCAATAATCGAAAGGGCAATACTTAGTTGAATGTTTGGTGTAACATTTGGTTTAACATTTATTTCTCTTTTTATTAGTGTGTTTACTGTTTTTTTCATAAGATACAGTAAATGCTGGAATAATGTTACATATCACGTACTGCTGGAAATTCATATCTATGTTCCGCATAAAGAGAGCAGTTTTGATGGTGTCTCATGTTATAATGTTCCATGACATGTTTTATTTGTTACACAGACAATATTGACTGTAAATATTAACTTATTTTAGGTTATGTGTGCAAAAATCTTAATTTGTAAAGTAACTAGTAACTCAAGCTGTCAGATTAATGTAGTGAAGTAAATAGTACAAAAATTCCCCCTGAAATGTAGTGGAGTAGAAGTAGAAAGTGGCATGAAAAGAAAAGACTCAAGTAAAGTACAAGTACCTCAAATTTGTACTTAGTTACATTACTTAAGTACATGTACTTAGTTACATTCCCCCACTGCTTGTGAGTTGGCTCACTTTCTGTCCAAGATTAATGACCTTCCTGTTTTTCGCTACAGTATCTCCCTCCCCAGAGTTTTCACTGCAGTTCAGTTTGACTTAAACTGCACTGTAAAAAACGCTGCATTATTTTTCGAATCAAGACAGCGAAGGTAGGCAGGAGGGAAGAATGCAAGTACACTCATACAAGAATGAGTATACCCGCTATTATTACCCTATCTACTGATATGACTGTCACCTTTACTGCTATCAACGCCTTCATTCCTATTCCGACTGCTCAGAATGGAGCTAACCTGTGACCCAAACTGCAAAAAAAAAAAAGTCAAATTGTGGGAACTGAGTTTTCCACCATCAATGTGTTTTTGTTGAGTTTTCCCCAGTGGACAGAGGTATCTGTGTCCCATCTACTGCTGGACTATTGGTGAGTTGTCCTGCTGGAATGTGTCACACTCACCAGTTTGCTATGGATGGGTTCAAACACACACACACACACACACACACATAAACCTTTTCACATAGCCCTGAGCCAAACACCATTAAACCATACAACAGTGTACTGTACTGTATGTCTAAGGTGGTTATTACAGTGTCTCATAATGTCTTGACTGGTTTAACTGATTTGAAACATATACTCATCTTTAAAACTTATTTTTTTGTCTACAGTGTCTGTATTCAATTCAAATCATTCATCTTCTAATATGATTTGGATGCATAACTTCATGCTGGTTTTTGAAATTTTAGACTCAGATTAGGGAGTGTGATAAACAACATGCCAGTAAACAGAGAGAGAGAAAGCATTCATCTCCGAAGTTATGAAACGAGAAAAAAAGGACTCAAATGAAAGAGAGACAGAGCAAGAGGGAGAGAAAAAGAACAACAACTTCTTTCCTGTAAGTCACCTGACACTGGAAGCGGCGTCACATGGCCATGAGTAAACACCCCCCTCTCTCTCTTTCTGTCTGTCTGGGTCACTCATGTCCAGGCACAAGCCCTCTTCTTGTAATTGATGAACAGTTGTGTTTGGAGGGCCCTAACTAGTTTCTATTCCTAGATTCAGTCAATTGTTCAGTCTTTTAAAAAAAAGTACAAGTCTACTAATTCTATATTTTTCATATTGTCAACCAATCCCATAAAAAGACCAAAACCAACAATGTGTTAATCCGTCTCTTAATAAATTCTGACTTCCAACTTGACTCTGGCTCTCAGCCCCAAGTTGATTGGCTATATAATTTTCTAAAACAGCTGGGCTGTAGTTTTTAACAAACGTTATTTAAACAGGAGGAAATGGTACATTTGTTGGGGACTATTTTTTTGCTGCGGATTAATACATATTCGATCCTCTTGTCTAGTGGTATAGAACTATTTGACAGTGTTGGAATAAGCATTCAGTCCTTTACTTAATTAAAGGTAGCCTACTAATACCACACTGTAAAAATACTCACACAGTACAGTAACGTGAGCTATTTAAATTAGCTGGATACATGGTTAAACGTCATTTGCTCTTACCAGTGTATTGCTGTGTGTACTTCGTCCACAGCAATCCCACCAATCAGTCCCAAAACGTCCCAGTTAGAGAGTAAATGCCCTAAACATATTTTTTTGTAAATCTTAACAATCATTCCCCAAAAGAACTAAGCAGGCCTGCCATGTTGCACGATCCAAATTTTCTTCAAAACTTGCCATTTTCAGCGTGTAGCTTGCTAGCTCCAAGTTTGTTGTTGTTTTCCTGTATCGAAGAGATTTTGAGAACGGTGACACACAGCGAGCGGAATGTAAGGGGCTTTATCCTTGAAATGTACTTCCGTTGATTCAGACTCATCAAAAAAAACTAAGTCTAAGGGGCATGACTATACTTTGGGAGCATATTAGACTAAAATGGCCACTTGATTTGCTACTTGCTTTACTTATAATTCCCATTTTGAAGGGCATAAGTCAAGGCACTTAACAATTGTTTGAAGTATCAACGTAATAAGAAGAAATAATGATTGTGAGATGTGTAGTGGGGCAGACAAATGGAGAGATTCCATTTTGCATACCAACTCTGGCTCTTTCCAGCTTTGTCTTAATATCAGTTGAAATAATATAGTACACAATTGTGGCACTAATCATGGATATATATCATGCTGTATCAAGGATAAACCATCCTGTGTGTGTATGTGGGATTGAGGCAGGAGCTGTATGGGGTAGGGAGGAGGGAATGATGGACACTGGTAAAGAGACAAAGAGAGAGAATAGGAGGAGGTATAGACAAAGAGAGAGAAAGAAGGCAGATGGGTGCTTTTGGTGTGGAGCCCTTCCCCATCCTCTCCCCCCCACCCCCTCACACTCCCTTTTTCTTCATGTTTGGCTGGAATGCCACACCCATGTCTAATAGTATTAATAATATTCCCTGGTCCTATTCACACACCCTGCCCAAATCTGTACACATGGATATTTCCACTGGTTTTACTCTATTTGTCTGTTCCTCTTCTTTTCCATCCAAATATCAATTTATTGCATACAATTCTTGCTAAAAAATTTCAAATTTAGATATTTTCCAAGCTGTATAATCAAATGTGAAATTGCCCTGCCTGTCCCTTTGGGTTCATAGTTTCCAAAAGTGATGGAAGAAAGCTTTAACATTTTCTTCCACAATCTAATAAAAAGTTAACATTTATAAGTTTAACCACACTCTTGTATTAGATTGTTTTACACTGTACAGGTGTTCATGATATTATGTCTATGCCCTGGATCTTAACTGTGCAGTCACCTGCATTTTCATAAACACGGTCACAGTTTGGTTAGGTTTAGGCACTAAGACTAATTTGTTAAGTTTAGAAAAAGATTGTGTGTTGGGTTGATGCAGAATGTGCCTTAGCTCCGTTTAACTTTGACTTTAACTGTTTTTAACTGACTCGAACCCCGGTCTCCTGAGTGAAAGTCCTGTGTTTGTCAGACCCACCACCCTATCCTACCCAAGGCCCCAGGAACAGCGCCATGTCTTAAAGCAACCATGGGCTTAGCGGTCAGTGGTGGAACTGCACCTCTCTGGCCCAGAAAGACTTTTCCCTAAATCTAGATATTTATTTTTTCGGTACATCAACTTGCCAGCCTGAACACTTAAAAGGTCCTTGTTTAAAACGTCAGGTTTTAAACATTGTTAACATTCACTAGTAGCCGAATCCAGAGTTATTAAACTAGGACTGCGCTTGCACACGTCGCCCTGCACTGTGCATGCTCATATGACGGTTCTCCCGAGGTCCTGTAGCTGTAATAATGGATATACTGTAGCTAATGGCTGTAATTCACCATGTGTTCTATTAATACATCCATGGTATTATCTTACGATACATTCACATACAGATGTATGTATGCTGTAAAGCCTGTAACGTGGATGTAACATCATTAGCGTTTCCCAAACTGCCGGGGCTATCGGCTAGTAGCTAACATCAGTGGTATTAAGAGAACGGTAACACAATACATTTATGCCTACATAATGTTACTACAAACATAGTGATTACATCCCCTTGGTTCTCTCAAAACAGTATTAATCTTAAATTAAGATAATTCATTTTAAAGTAAGGAAAATGTTTTTTGTAACTTCAATACAGTGTAACTATCACTCGACCTGGTTTAGTGGTTTATTGCAAAAGCTAAAAAAGCATAATGCAGGTCAAGCTAAATAATGGAGCTAATTAGAGCCGGTGTTGGTTTAGGGTTTAACACTTATCTTATGATACATCCGAGGGCTGTATGCTGTAAAGCCTGTAACATGGATGAGGGATGAAGCCATGGATGTATTAAGAGAAGCTCTGTTCACGAAACTGCAGGCTAACCTTAGTAGCTAGCTAGTAGCTAGCTGGTAGCACAACATAATGATTACATCTCCTTGGTTCTCTAAAAGCATCCTTACTTTATTTAGATAAGCATGTTAACGAACAACGAAAACACAATGTTTAACGTTAGTGAATATTTTAGACAATGAAACGGCGAGTTCATGAGTTTGCTGCGTATATCATGGATGTATTAAGAGATACTTGTAAGAGACATGAGAAAGAAGCTCATGAACGCTCCATGACTGCTTTATGCGCTTTTGAGTAACTCTCGTTGGAATGAACGGGGCTTATACTTCGTCACCTTACTTCCTGCTCTGCTCCCGTCATAACTACTACGGCAACTAGGTTGCGCCACCACTATAAATGTAAATATAGGTTGTAATTGCTGCTTGAACAAACAACTTAAGTGGACGTTTTTCGAGAGAGGACAATCTCCACAGACACATGCGTGTGACTCAAAAATTACAGCTCTGTGTGTGTGTGTGTGTGTGTGTGTGTGTGTGTGTGTGTGTGTGTGTGTGTGTGTGTGTGTGTGCGTGCGTGTGTATATATGTGTGTGTGTAGCTCTGGCATTTTTCTGCTCGTGCGTCTGTGGGAATTTATAGACCCTGATGATATAAAAATGCATCTGTGCTGTCACAGTGAGTATAAATGGAACATGATGGTCGGCAAACTAATTCTGGTGACAGTGGTAATCCTGTGTGTTACTACCCAAAGGTGCAACACGGTGATGGATGGAAGCAACATGTAGTCTCATGTACTGGGCTGGAGGGATGAGTGGGAACAGTGAACTCACCATGAGTCAGGTTCACACTCAAGTTCACACTGATAGTTACACACACACGCAACCTGATACATGCACAGAGAAACGTAGACACTAGGGCTGTTGGAACAAATTCCGAAAGTCAAATATAATTTGAATAGTAAAAAAAATCAATACTATTAGAATGCTAAAATTACTATTCGAATGTGATTTTTTTTTTTAATAAATAGGTTGGCTAACGTCAGCTAATCGCCCTTTTCACATGTCACGTCTGATGAACAATAAGTTACGGGAGTGAGAAACACAAGGCATTATTAGCTAACGTTATGTACCGAGTAACGTTAGTGCAGGGGAGAGTGACAGGCTGCAGCTGGAAATCGGAAGGATGGGAAATAGTTTTAACGTGACTTTAAAATTGACATCCACCAAGCCAAAATGCTTATGTTATCAATAGTTAGCTCATTCTGTTTTCCTAACTTCGTCGCGAGTTATAGGAGCTTAGCTGGGAGCTTCATGGAGACAGCTCTTATCAGCTGCCCTACAGCTGTCAGAGTAGCTTTGACTTCATATATTACCTTCTAACAGCTGTCTTCTCAGTAACGTGACAATCTGCAAGAAACAGGTTGCTTTTAAATCACTAAAATATTAGTGGTAGCACCATTTGGCTTAGTTATAAATGCCTTTAGCATCGTGGCTAACACTATTGTTACTAAGTTTATGACAAATCGTTTTGGCTGTGCTTTCTAACATGATGTCATTGTGCTAACCCAGCAACGTTAGCCTTTACAATAGAGCCACTTCATTACACTTGTTAGATAATGTTTCATTACAGAGTTCTCTGTTGATTTGTGTTTGTTGCTGTGTGCGTGGTGGAAAATAATGTCAACAGAGAGCGGCGTGCCAGAAATGCAATGCGCCGTGATGTAGGTCCCCTTCAAGGCCAGGCTGATGTTGGAAGTCCCTGTAGTGGACAGAACGTGTAACAACAACCACATGCTTATAGTGGCATTGACAATGCATAAGCCTGAGTAGTGTAGTACATATTAAGAACAGGCTGCATATGAGCATTCAATATTTGAATATTGAAAAAAAATAACAAATGAAATTCAAATGGTATTATAGAGGAAGACTGACAACTCTAGTAGACACATAACTATAGACTAGAACATTCACTGATATTGTAGCATGACATGTTCTCTGTTATATTATTGTAGGTTCTGATGATTATGCCAAATTTTATAGCACGTTTGGAAACAAACAACATAGCCTTTCATTATGGTTTGAATGTATAAATTGTTAACCGGGACACTGTTTCCAGAATGGAAAAAGAGAAGCAAAGAGAAGCAGAGAATGAAAAATAAGTATAAAGCAACAGCAAAAAGGAGAGAAAGACAAGGAGCGGGCAGATTTTGCACAGAGAGGGAAATAAAAGAAGAGCGAGAGAGAAATAAATAACGATAGATGAAGGGAGGGAGGGAGGGATGGTGTGGGTGCAGCTCTCCAGTTGGTGTTGCTATGGCCCTGCCCTCCCTTCTCACTGAGCCATTTCCTGTTTTTGACCTGAAATCTTTATTTAGAGCCATCCCTCCTCGCTGCTCAGCATTCATGAGTCAACTCAGAATCCAGAGAGATGAAGACAGAACTAATCAGATCTCCATTCACCACAAAAAGCTACGTACTGTATGCATGCACGGGTCACATGCACAGAGCGACCTAGGCTAACCCGCCTGTTAGCCGTACTCCAGCTGAGGCTTCATTCAGGCTGTTTGCATGATATTGATATATTGAGAATCCCTGTTGCCAAGAATAACACAATATTCCTCTTAATATTCCTGTCTTTTATTGTTTGAGCAGCAGTTTGCATAAGCTCTGCTGTCTGCACTCATTGAGCTCAGTTTAGCCTTTTATAAAAGAGTCATACTGTCCAGTGATGGACGTTTTTGTCTTCAGCCAATGATGACCTAAAGGTGCACTATGAGTTTCTGCATGATTTCAGCGCGATTTCATTTTTGTCTCTCCTTGATCCGCTAGCTGCCTGCCCCCTGAATACACTGTGAAAAAGACCGGTCTCTGGAGACAACACAGGGGTCGTAAACGTCAAACAGACACTAGGGGCTGTGCACCAAAATACAACAAACCACGTTCCAGCCAATCACCGACAAGATGGTTGGGGGAGGGGGTGCTTTTATAGCAGCAACCCTAATTTCAGTGAAAAAGACGCACTAACCCCGAGGGGGTAAGCCTCTCTCCACAACGTGTATCTCCTATGGCGCCATTTTGATGCTAACAAACCATAACCCGCCGTTAGCATCCCATTGACTGCCATTCATTTTGGCGCCACTTTGACAGCGAATAACTTTACATCTGAAGCGTTTAAATACTTCATTTGTCCATTGTTTATTTCTGAAGAAACACGACAATGTATAAAAGGCTCCATTACCTTGTATCTCACGTTATGGCTCCGTAGCAGACTTTTTTGGAAAAATAGGCTAGCAATTGTGTCATAACCACGCGACTTACTGTCACATAGTAGAGGAATTACCGTATAGTACAGGAGAAGCTCGCAGGCAGTTTCGACTTACATTAGCTGTTTAAGTTTAATTACTAATGTTAACTAGCATTTTAGTTAGCAATAATTAGCCTGTGCCTATGTTATCTCCTTACATATGCCTACGCTCTCCGTCTCTGCAAGATTGGGAATGATTGAGATTTCTCTTGGCACAGCTACCAGAAGACTTACAACTTTCAGACAGGTTCCTCACGTCACATTTATAGCGTCTCTCTCAGTTGGAGGCTGCTCAGTAACGCTCAGCCATCACCGGAAAAGTACTTCTAATATCATTCACTGGTCTCTGTCCAGTGCAACGGGATCTGTTGGTCCATTTCTTTAACTGTATATGACTAACCCCCACCCCTATGGGGTTTTGGCAATTTCTTCGCTGTTTTCGCTTTTTGCTGACAGGTTTCTCTATAGAGCTCCGCATACATCTTCGGAATAGATATTTGGCAACACTGTGTAAACACTCGCTCAGTCCTCCAACAAAGCTTTCCTAGCTTTCTGCTTCTTTTTTGACGGCTCAGCCATGACAATAGTGTGAAAAACTCCATCGCTACCTTGTTCTTACTAGCTGGTTCCTGGATGGGGGCGTGTATGTGTGCAGTGTGTGTCACGCGGAATTTCCTGACGCTGAGGCCGGCGGTTCGCTGGCCAAAAGTTGCAAGGGTGTTTTTTCCGCTCACAGGCGCTAGGGGGAAGCGAGACGACTACCATTCTGACTCCTAAGCTGTTCAGTTAAGGTAGGTTAGGTTTTTTTTTTAAACCACAAATAGGCCAATATTTGCTATAATATGCTGCATTCATATTATTGTATATTTTCATTTTTGAAAAAATTAAACTTTCAAAAAATTATTTTTTAACATTATTTGGCGCCCCCCCCCACACTAACTCTGAGGAGCCCCTAGGGGCAGAGATATTATATATCTCTGATTTAGGCTATTGTATTTACATTTTTATTTTTATTTCACACTTCCTTTGGCAATGTAAATGTATGTTTCACATGCCAATAAAGACTCTTATAAATTAAATTAAGATCAGCTGTTTCTCCGTGAATAGGAGTGTAAAAGGGAGAGAGAGAGAGAGGGAGAGGTGAGCAACATTTAGCTGTTTTTCCACAAAAGGATGGTCAACAACACAGAGATTGGCAGTCAGCTCCTTAGATGAATGTGGGTCACCACTTATGTATTTTCTTGACTTTGTTTTGGTAGTTGTGGTGTTTGGTGTAGCTTCATTGTATGCTAAACATTTACCTGGCAGTCCTTTCACAAACTTGTCCATGCTTTGCTAGCAGTGCAGCAGAACCATGCATATTATTTCGTATTAGCGTCGCTGCTAAGGCCTGGTCAGACCAGTATTTTAATCAGAATCAGAATCAGAAATACTTTAATAATCCCAGGGGGGAATTATTATTGTTACAAACCCCAGATATACAAACAACATATATTATACAGACAACATATATATTAGGAACAGAATATATATATATATATATATATATATATATATATATATATATATATATATATATATATATATATATATATATATACGTATTAAATTGTTGGGTTAAAACAGGCTCATAATTCCAGTTAATGTGTCGGGCCGGGCGGGGCTCAGACACAACGTGCACTGTAGATGTGTGCTATTATCAACATAGAGACACGGAATGTGTTCCCACTAGTAACGGTAGGTTAGTCCATTAATTCGTTTTAATGCATTAAGCATCATCAAATGCCATCAGTCTGCAGAGAAGAGCTTTGGATGTTAAATAAGAGCTTATTCATTATTTTACCTACTACTGTTAAAAAAAGCAAATACAGGCTACTCTTTTGCACTTGCTCTGTTAAGTTTTTATTTTTGTATTCCTTCTGAAAGTGACTTTATTATGTTGTTGGATTGATAGCCTACATCTGGCTTCAGGTTCCACTACAAATTCATTTAACTTGAACAGTGCAGTGTTAAACAATTTTAATAAATAGAGACTTGAACATTATTGAAATTTGTTTTGTGTAAATTGAGCAATGGGAAAATAATCGGTTATTGAAAAATGAATCGTTAGATTAATTGAAAAATGAATCGTTAGATTAGTCGACTAATTGAAAAAATAATCACTAGATTAATCATTTAAAAAATAATCGTTTGGGACAGCCCTAATCGTCGGTACCAGTCTTTACAGTGGAGAGTTTTAGTGCACCATGAAGACTTAAAAGATGTTTTCCACCCTGACAAGAGGAGAAACTGAGTGATTCTGTGCCAACAATTCAGTTCTGTAAACACAGGATTCAAATTGTGACAGCAGGTTGATCAAAGCCTGTTCTGAGAACAGGCAGCCCATCTTGGAAAATAGGGAGACTTGTATTGTGATTGTGAGTGTATCAGTGCACAACTGGATGAGTGTGCAGCAGGGGGCAACAGGGACACAAACGGTCTGAGATGCCCATTTTCTGCCCTGCTCCACTGGTGTTTTTGTCTGTTTGGAGCAGACTCTGATGGGTTTTGTATGAATTTACTGGACATCTTCCTGACAGGTGGGACGGTTACCACTAACCGGCCAAACAGCACCATCAGTCCAGTGCTCATTTTTGTGACCACTCACTATTCTCGTGTAAATAAAAGAACAAATTAATGATTCCAAGTTCTCAGTAACATCATGCCTAAGTGCAAAACACCAGCAGAAACTAAAATCTCTGATAAAATACTTTAAAATTAAAAGCATATGACTAATTTAAATGTACTGGTAGGGCATGTATTAAATGGGGACTTGCCACAGTAGTTACAGTTATAAACTTGAACATTGCTTCCACTTTAGAGTTTCATAGTGTTGTTAATGTTCAATTACATATTTAATACTGAGAGGGAGAGAGAAATAGATACAATATTACAGAACATACTGTGTATGTGTGTGTGTGTGTGTGTGTGTGTGTGTGTGTGTGTGTGTGTGTGTGTGTGTGTGTGTGTGTGTGTGTGGGCGGAGCAAAGTTGATGACGCCACTTCTCCGGCAGCTGCTAGGTTTCAGCTTCTCCTGCTGCCTTCATGTGCTCCTCGTAAATTTACCTACCAGTAATATCTTTTTTGTGTATGTAATAGGTTTACAAAGTAAAAAAGCCCAAAGTCCACCCAAAGGGACTTACCATCTCCAACAGAAAACACTGTTCACAAACTGCTCCAAACAGCTCTATTGTAGTCCAGCCTTTACTTCAGAGACAAACGTGGTCACTTTGGAACACACGTTATAATGCTCGCCTAGCTGCTAGCATGGCACGCCCTCATACTCTGCTTCTGACTGGCTAGCAGTGCTTACCTATGTACTGCGCATGTGCGACTCCTATCAAAGATGGAACAGAAGTGTGATAAGCTAAAACAGAAAGCTCAACACACAGGGTGAAAAGAGGAGCTGCAGCAATGTGCAGTACAACAAAAATATGTTTTATTTTTGAAGATTAAACCATGTTAAACTATTCTGATATAACCTCTAAATACAATTGTGAACCTAAAAATGTGCATAATATGAGAACTTTAAAAATGACTTGGGAGTATCATCGATGATGTTTTGGGAAAGTAACGTATGAATATCAAGGAAAGGAAATTCATTCTAAGCTAAATGTCATCAGCAGATTTCGTCCATATTAATCTGTATTAAATATTTTCTTCACATAGATGACTATCATTAATCATTAATAATCATATATAACTAAAGGTAAACTGAGCAAATTTGTTATTTCAGAAGAGTGTATCAAACTGGTAGCCCTTCGTATGACTCAGTACCCATGAAGTAGCTCTCAGTTTCAAAAAGGTTGGTGACCCCTGCATTAGCCTGTCTTAGCATTGAACACCGGTTTTCCATGTGTGTAACTTGGTGTCACTTGTGTCACACTGATTAACTAATATCTTATTACGTTTATGCTTCAAATGACACCGATTACGGGACATAAGCGCACGTGCAGTTTACCACGCGAGTATGTCCGACTGCTCTTGAAGGCAGCATCGTTCCTGCGAGCGGAGGCACTTTTCTCCTCCTATCAGCGCCATTGTGTGACAGTCTCGGGGAGCGAGGAGGACGGCTTGTCCTTCTGTAGCCGACAGGACTGTTTAAATACCCTCCATGTTTCTCTTTCAAACTCCGGCGGACCTGGATGTGGTAAGACACCGTTTTTTTGTTTTTCGAATAGCAAAGTAAAACACGCCGGAGGAAATACATTACGGCAAGGCAGTGTAACGTTAACGTATTTCTTATGAATATTAGACACGGCCGAGGTGTTTCAGTAGTGCGGTGGGTAGCGGGGTCTGGTTGAAAAAAGTTTTCGTATTAAATGGATAATATCTGGCAATACGTGTCCCCGCCGCTGTACTTCCAGTGACCCTGTACCTCTATCTGCCAAAAACTCCTTCCAGTTTACAGAGCCGAGGCAGCGGCCGCCACTTTCCACTTTATCACTACGGAGAAAAGTCTGTCTCATAAACTTTTTTTTACCCAAAAAGCACTGAGTGCTTTCCCCAAATACACTCATCCATTAGCATATAACATGCTATAATAAATAATAGATACGTTAGTCATTTCTACTAAAGTTATTCTATTTTTTTAAGTAAATAGGCTATCAAATGACATAGAATGACATTCTCTTGTATGTAAACGACATTAATTGAAACTGTATTTGGGGCCAAATATAATGGCTTAGTTAACTCTACATATTTGAACATGTATTGTCAACAACACCATAGAGAAGATGGACTTCATGTTTACACAAAAGTCATTTGCAAGCACACATAGGCCTATTTAGTCTTTATTGTTAACTTGTGTGAAGCATCTTCTTGTACACTGGGGTTTTGCAGTGGAAGTGGAAGTGATATGGTCTCCAGTGTTTGGGACTGTGTAGCTGTTGTGGTGAGTGGAGTTTCATAACATGAACCACAAAATGGCAGTGTGCTCTTATACTGACTGTAACGTTACCTCTTCTTCACTTTGTCACTTTCTGTGCTGTGAGCCACAAGTAGGGTTGTGCCGATGGACGATATTATCGTCCATCGTGATGGCTGACCGACATCACGATGGAGAGCCACCATTGTGATGGCACGCCCCCCACCCTGTCAGACACACACTAATCCTAGTCTCTTCTATAGCTAACCTAAAAACTTTGCAGGCAGGCGCGGAGCTGTGGGCGGTCCTGAGCCCGTCCACATTGACAGCTGGCCCGCCCCAATCAGAAATTCAAAGTCAAGTGTGTTGGTGTGCAAAGCGCCGCAACAATCACAACAACCATGGATTGCTGTTGTGGCCAACAACTGGAAACTTTATACATTGTTCGTCTGCTATTTCATCACTAAATTCACTTCTGAGACTTTTTTTTTGCGAGAAATCAACTATGTACAGCTCAAATATGGGCCATTTTACGAAAATTGATGGCTAATTGCAAATTTGGTCCGACTTTGTCGGATTTTAGAAGCTCCACAGTCTGACATGACAGCCGGCCGGTGCCTGCCACAGACCCGCTGTGAGCTGACTGGAGTTCTATCAGGAGACTCACGTACAAGAGGCGTTTAGTTCCCTGATCGTTTGTTTAAATAACACAACACACATATCCATTATAAGATTAACTGGAACCTGTGGTTTTTCGAAGTTATAATGCTCCACAAGAGATTGGGCGTAATGTAACAAGCTCGCAGACCGGGCTGTCACACACATCGGCCACGGAGCAGGCAAAGGAGAGGGAGAGCAGCGTGTGACAGGGCAGAGAGATATACCCGTCTCCCTTTGACAGTCTTGTAAATAAATTATAATATGTATATTAGAGCTGTCAGTCTTCCTCTATCATAGGTACCAATTTATGTTTTCCTCCGTGGGTGCTCACGCCCTTCAAAAAAAAAAAGTAGTCAAAAAATGTTTGCATTTCAGAACCTTAGGGAATGGACAGCGGCCGACACGAACACACGCCTATTAACTCGATAATAAAGCCGTAAAGTAGGCTATCTTTCAACTCAGGACAGCGCCACTTCTCACAAATACAGATAGGATTGGAGATGAGAAGTTTAACTGACACGTAACCGCGATCAGTGATCTGCAATGTTTAATTTTAAACATTCCATCGCAATGTTTTACTGTAAACATCGTCAACTGCCAATTTAGAGGACATCGCCCAACCCTAGCCACAAGCTTCACATAGGCCACTTCAGAACGAACTAAACTCAGCCCCCTTAAAGTGGACCAAGAAGTGAACCAACCAAAAATGAGACTCCGTTCTTTTTCCGTTCACGTGGTCAGTTTACTTGAAAGAGTATTCACTTCTCTTTTTGGTCCACTTCAGCTCAGTAGGGCTGCACGATATGAGGAAAATATCTAATTGCGATTATTTTGACTGATATTGCGATATGATTCCCGATATTGGAGGGAATAATCATTTTTGCATCATTATTCTATTTTTCATTGACAAATATTACAATTTAAAGAAATTTAAATGATTATAGTGTGATTTTTTTTTTTTTTTTTTTTTTTTAGGAGGATCTGTACCAAAGAAAGATGTTTTCTTTAGGCTGTATGATACAATTTTTAGGCCAGTACGTCAGCACCTCAATACTTAATTCAGAATGGTTTGACACATATTTTGCCATTAACAAATATTGCAACCCCTTACGATTTTGATATTGCACTAGTCCATATTGGGATTTCGAAACACTTGCGATTAATAGTGCAGCCCTAGTCCTCAGGGCTAAAATACATGGGCAAAAGGCAAAACGAACCTAAAGCATATTGTGTTCACAGTGCACAGCTGAAGAGAAGCGCGACGCAGACCTTGAAGCGAACCATACTCAACGAGTATGGTTTGTTCCAGAGGGGTCTGAGTCCCTTTGGAGTAAATCACTAAAAGCAAAAAAATGCTGACTGATAGGTCTGAGTTTTTTTTGGAGGGCTAAAACGGTTTGAAAAACGCCCCTTCTTTGTCTGTACGAGCACCCACAATTTAGACTCCCATCAGCCCACATAGCCCTGCTTGATCAGAGCTGAACCCCTTCTGAGGAGTATCCAGATGTAATGCAGAGTTACACAACTGCCTATACTGTAGTATGCAGATAACCACAGTGGGGGGAGGAAAGCCTAGTTTTTGCTGAGTGCGGTACCCTTCAGGAAGTCCCAGGGCTCCAGGTAGGGTCCAGAGTAAACACGTTGATTTTAAATGTCACTGTTTATTTGTATCTGTATGTGTATTTCATTTACTGGAATATGTCCAGTAAGAGACCATGACAATGGCTAAATTCTGATCAGCCTCCACTCTACACTTTAATACTAAAGCTTTCTTAACAAAATGGGGAAAAATGTCAAGCCTTTTAGTTTTAAGATGCACTCCTTGATTTTCTTTTTAGCACCCAGTTGTCCCTCCAAATGTCCTCCCAGCTTGCTGCTGTTATTTCAAACTCAATACATCAATTTTGATCTGGGAGGAAATTTGGGGGATTTCGAGGCACTATAACAAAATCGTCTTTAACACATGTCTTCACAGGCATTTTTAGAAGGCCTTGATGTGAATATGTATTGTACACCATGAGGTGACAGCTGCAGGCATTTATTGTCAATTTCTAAGGCTTGAATTTACAGTAATAAGCAAGTTGTGTTGCATCAGCTACACTATGAGAGATGAATGTACTCTATACTATACTATACTATATATACTATATTGCATACCATCAGTAGCTGAATAACTAATAATAGTCATAAGGCTTAAGGTGCAGCAGTAAAGCTTCAAGTGCAGCAATAATATAAGGCTTGTACTGCATTCACAGGGATTATGCTTAAGTAGGAAGCGTGCTGCCTGCAGTAAAAATGATGACACTTGCAGCACTGAAGCTGGTGCTGCTGTAACAAGGTTGCCACTGAGGTAATAAGGCTGGTACTGCCTTGATACACCCATGCTGCAGTAATAAGGCAGATACTGCAGTAATAAGGTAGATACTACCATACATACAACCAGTGAGCAGATATTTTGACGCTGTAGGTTTCAGTAGCTACTGAGGCTTTGTCACTGGAAGTGTCAAGCTGTGTTTTCCCCCCTGAAGATGCAAAGAGTGGAGCGCTCAACGGCATGTAGACATGTCTGCTGACCTAAATCTGCTCTCTTCTTCTGCCTTTTATTTATAGACTTAAGTGTGTGTGTGTGTATGTGTGTGTGTGTTTGTGTGTGTGTGTGTGAGAGGGAGTGAGTTTGTGTGAATACACTAATGACCAGGCCCAAATGGAATCCGCAGATTCTTTTATTTATTTTATTTTTACAGTTTACAGGAGTGATCCAGATTGAAAATCTGCGTAATTTAGCGTGCTGTTTTTCTGCTTGTGGTGGAAATGTGTTAACATTCTAGTTTAATTTGAATTTTTTTTTTTTATTTGCGGAAAATTTGCGACCGCAGATTCCATGTGGCCCTGCTTAATGACCAGGAATTTTAGTGGCATACACACACTTATTGTGTGTATGTATGTGTCGTTATGACATTATTGCTCAATTCTGTAAAAGCGATAAATGATGTTTGTAAAACAGTGGGTTCTTAACTAACATAGTACATTTAGTCCAAAAGAATCAAGCATTGAAGCACCTGCCAGGTCTCTCTGTTGTGATTGACTTAAAGTGTGCAATGTACTGGCTGTGCAGAAGTTTGGTTCTTGGATAAACATATTCAGTTGCTTTACACTGAGAGGTCTTTTTAAACTTTTTTGTCCAACTCAATTCTGTCAATGAGGGAAGAATATTAGAAACAACAACCCCTAAAAAAGCTGTATATGTACCCAATGAACTGGCAACTGAGTTTAGTTTCAATATGAGTCACGTTTTACATGTCAGTGGCTCTCGCAGTGTGTGATTAATCTCCTAACTTCAGGCACCTTAAATACTGTAAATCAAATAAAGATAGCCATTCATAAAAGAAAAATAGGATCGCTCTCACAAATGAATTGTAATAGATTAATTGGGCACACACAATTAATTAAAAGCAACATCCTCCAGATACAGACACCAACTATCTCATCTTCTTTGTAAAGGTCCAATCCACCCTGAGCTTGCCATGCCCGCGCTCACACCAGTGTCTTTATTAATGGGATGCTGCATGTTGCACAGTAGGAGCTGTAGTGTTTGTAACCAGGTCTGTCATTACGTAA
This sequence comes from Zingel zingel, assembly GCA_023566125.1. Classification (NCBI taxonomy): domain Eukaryota; kingdom Metazoa; phylum Chordata; class Actinopteri; order Perciformes; family Percidae; genus Zingel; species Zingel zingel. The sequence goes on along the minus strand of CM042326.1, from coordinate 6,211,612 downwards.
GAGATCAGAGTGAATTCCTTGTCTGATACCCAGATGACCTCTGTCACGTGGGCATTTTATGATCACTATGAGGGAAAAACACACACACACACACACACACACACACACACACACACACACACACACACACACACACACACAGAGAGGTTTGTAGTAGGGGTGGAACGGTACACTGAAGTCACGGTTCGGTTCATACCTCGGTTCAGACTTAACGGTTTGGTACAATGGAGGGAAAAGCATAACAAAAATGCAGAAGGCAATTTTTTTTTATTGTGCATGTCTCAATGTGGGCTGTAGCCTACCACCTAGTGTCATCCAGTCTCTCCCCTGAGGTAGCTGCAACAGCCTGAAGCCTATAAGATGTAAACAGTAGCCTAAACAATAAGTAGGCTAGGCTACCCCACATCGTCTTCAGACTCCATCTGGAACTTGTAAACAAAATAAGACAATCAGCTAGTAGTGTGATATGGGAGATAAGCGCTGCTCTCATATGTGAATGCACAGCAGGGGTGTTAAAAGAGCAGCTTTAGTTACACAGAGCAGTTGGTGAATTGTGGCGTTAGCTTCACACGGTAACAGCGGAGCTAGCAGCAAACAGCGAAGCTAAAAGCGGAGCTAACAGCTAACAGCGGAGCTAACAGCGCAGCTAACAGCGGAGCTAACAGCGAAGCAAATGGGCCTGGAAGCCTTTTGTGGTCAAGGCAAGAAGAGATACAGCTACAGTAAATCCGTGTTTGGTTGTATATGGGAGGGACTAGTTTGCTTCGTGTGGACCAGAGTGATAGAGATTGAGAAAGACATGGCTCTGGTGTGGACTCACTGGACTGACTCCGACTTGACATGTATGCGGAGCTTGGGAGCTGCAGAGCTAAGGCGGGGCTACAGATTAGGTGTCCCTAAGAAACGGGTATGTATCAGTAGTTCCACATTACATTAATTAATTTGCACATACGTTTAATTTATTTTTATACCGTGTATTCTCCGTGTAAATTCATGTACCAAACCGAGACGCCCATACCGTTTCGGTTCAATACTAATACATGTACCGTTCCACCCCTAGTTTGTAGTATGCACACACACGGACATTGTTTCTAGTGGGGCTATTCAGTGCCTGAATCGGACCAAAAAAGGTGCCACTACCCTTATTCAGCTGTTGCATGACATGTTAATCACATGTTCCTTGGATATATTTATATGATTATCTTGGTAATATATCACTTCAAATGTATGTTGTATGCATTTCATTACATACATTCAGAGTTTGACATTAACTTTTTTACACAGCAGCCACTGTGGCTAGTGGTTTTCCAAAGTTACCCGTGCAGCATTTTCACTAGCCACTATTTTGTAAGAAATTAGGTTTTATTTGATAAAAGTTAAAGAACTAGATTTGCAACCCTTTTTAAATGTAAACAACGAACCAAATCAAGACCACATAAAGTGTATAGGCTCTAACACTCCAGTAATGAAATATTCAGCTGTGACAAGGTTGTGTGTAAAGCAACTGATTAAGACACAGACGTAACAAAAGAGTGGCTTCTTATTGCATAAGTGGTGCAGGGGTGGAGAAGATGAATTGAAAGAGGTTTGGAGCGCGCACTCGAGCAGTCAGCAGCTGACCCCAGGTGACGAAAAGCGGAGCGCACAGAGCAAAAGTTTGTTGCCTTGGTTGCACCATTTTCATTTTTATTGGTGTGCGAGATTTGATGACCGTCGGGGTGGACAGACCACCATGCATCCAGAGTGGCCTACTCCAGTGACCAGGGTTTCAGTATTTTGTTGTTTCCTCAACATTAAGCTGCTATGTGAGAGATGCAGTTACACAGGTTCTTACACAGGTACCTACTCAGCATAGAAGTGTTGGTACTCAGGCTTATTCATTTTGATTCTTGCTCTCCTCTTCCTGTCCTCCATTGTTGTTGTTCAGAAAGATTTTTCAGCAATGTCAAAATAAAAGTGTTTTCAAGATTAGTTATACTGTTTGGGGTCAAGTATGCAGGGTTTAAGCTCATTCTTATAGGCTATTTGAGAACTTACTGTAGCTAACACTAGTACCAGTGCATGGTCATAATATAGCTAATATTCATAATAATATTGTAATATTAAAATGTTGGCTGCAAAATTGCACTTACAGCCACTTAAAGGTGCACTATGAGTTCCTGCATGGTTTCAGCGCTATTTCATTTTTGTCTCAAATCGTAGGCATCTCTCCTTGATCCGCTAGCTGCTTGCCCCTGAATACACTGTGAAAAAGCCCGGTCTTGGGTGACAACACAGGGGTCGTAAACGTCAAACAAACACTAGGGGCACAGGCCGTGCACCAAAATACAACAAACCACTCCAGCCAATCACCGACAAGATGGTTGGGGGAGGGGGTGGGGGTTAGTGACAGTCAGTTAGTCATGACAGTTACGGAAATATGGGGGGATGGGCGAGCTTGCTGTGTTTTGTTTGGAATTTACTTGGAACGTCAACAGAAGTGACCATGCAGGAACTCCTAGTGCACCTTTTAAAACTTAAGTGCGTAACTTTTTGATATTCATTAATGTCCGTTACATTCAAGCCATTGCCAAATAAGTTGCAACAGAGCTAATTAAGACTATCAGCTCCACACAACTCTCTTTGTATTTCTCAATATGGCTATGTTCAGAAGATTGTGTCGTCTGGCGACTTTAGCGCGCAGAAACTCAAGTGAAGATAATGACCTCTTCTGAAGAGTCCATGTTTTTTTTAATCCTCCGTGTCCTCCTTGGCTACTAGCAACTGCATGGAGGCGGGGTGGGGGCTGTGCGCGATCACGGTAGGCTTGTATCATGTGGACGTGTTGTTGTCATTACTTAGAATTCCTCATGGGGAATTATTTTAGATAAATAAACATGTTTAATCTAACTATAAAGCAGGGAATCTCTTTCTGTGTGTCCTTGGCATATCTCGAGAAGCGTTCATCTGATCTTCTTAACACTTCTTAACACACGAAGATTGTTGATATTCAAACTCAACTGCCAAACAAATACAACCCCTCTCCCCCCTCTCCCCCCCCCACCACTTCAGTATCTCCGTCCCCAAGATTCATGGACATACATTGCCATAGCGACCACTTCTGTTAGTGTCTCTGCTGACTAAAACTAAATATGGCAGAGTCAACATTAGCTCACGTTAGGTTGGGAATTAGAAAACTGTCGCTACTGCTGTAAAGCCAGCCAGTTGGAAGTAGCCTTCCCAAACAACAGCAAACAGACAACGTTAAACTGACCTAATGAAAACAGCAAACCGTGAAACAGCGAAGCTAACGCTGTTAGTCACTTGTCCATAATGACGAGAGCCCTCATCAGTTTTCATTCCTTTGAAATCACAAAGGTTTATTTTTTCATATTTTTTTTGTTTATTCCCCCCATCACTCGCTTGAACGCGCCACCTGGTGCTGATTGGCTGGAATAGTGTTGTTTGGCTCGTGCGCACCTTTCTGTGCGGACTGTGTAGAAACGCAGATTTTTTTTTCAGCGCACACAGAAAATAAAGCGCTAAGTGACCGTGAGGAGATATTTGCTAAATTTGACAAAAAGTGTATTAGATTAACAATGCTTACTACACCCAGTGTTTTTCCTATGTTTGTGGAAGACTGAGGTGCATGTATATTGCTGGGGGGTTTAGGGGTCCTCCCTCCAGAAAATGTTAGGTTTTTTAATAAAAGAAAATATGCAATTTCACATCATTTTGGACCATTATTATTATTATTATTATTATTATTATTATTATTATTATTATTATTATTATCACCATCTAAAACGTTGGAAAAGCTAGAGCAGATAATAAAAAAACAACTCTTAAAAAGCTTAAAGACAAAACTTAAACCTAAAGAAGTCCACTGGGGACCAACTACAATCATTTGATCTTAGAAAAGTCTTTTAGTTACATTCATTCTTTAATAAACTTTGAATAAATTATTAACTTTATTAAATTATTAACGTCTTCTGCAGTTTTAACTTTGCTACGTGGGAACGGGCGATCAGAAAACAAAAAATAAACAGATGGAGTCAACAGATGAAGTTTAAAAGAAAACTAAAGCAGGTCATAAACCGCTTTACTGCCCCACAGTTTCACAGAGCAAAACTCAAATACAAGGAAAATAACAACGCGGCTCTAATTACCAACCAAATGTACCGATAAAATTCGATTCATCATCTTTTCTGAATCTGTCCAAGCATCTTCTGGATTCGGCAAACACAGAATCCACCAAAGAGCACATGCTAAAGTATTAAAGGTAACCCTTTATTTTAAAGTGCTTGTAATAAGAACTTATTTATGTTTATAAGCATCTTGTAAGGTCCTATACATGTTTTAATAACATGTTAATTACTGCTTATTACAAGCACCTTAAAATAAATTGTTACCAAGTATTATTTTAATTCTATCCAGGTACTCCCCTCTCCTCTCACTAAACGCAACCGTGTTTCACATTAACGTGAAATGGACCGAAAGGAAAAGCAGTCCAGCGAGAGCAACATTTTTCTTTCACAAACACCACTAACGGTAAAGATCCAATCCAATTTTTTTTCGTTTTTCGAAAGACGAGTCTCGCCGTCCCCTGTGCTGCGGCAAAATTAAATCTCTGCTCTACTTGGTGGTGGTTATGTCAAAGCAAGTGACTTAACACGCCTGTCTAGAAACTAACACCTCCGCTAAGTGTATATTTCACCGGTGTTTCTGACCGCGAGTAGCCACGACTTGGGTGTGATTTATTTTCTGAAGTAAAACTATTAACTGTTAATAGTAAAACTATTATTACTGCACATTAAAAGTCCTGCATTCAAATGTTTACTTCACATGAATAGTCAAAGAGAGGCATTATCGGCACAATGTAAATTGATTAACGTCTGTTCAAGGTGGAGCTTTCATCTCTAATATAATGCTGGATAATTAAATGAATAATAATATTAGCATCATATTTTAATTGTGATAGTTTGAGTAAAATATGAATCTGCAGCACAACCAGTAACATTTCATAGTCATAATATAGTAGTACAATGATTTCCTCTGAAGTAGTAGTATACATTAATTCGGTAGTATACAGTTAAATATTGCATATTTTTTAAGTACTTTGGGGGCCTTTTGTAAGTTATTTCAGGGTAGTTTGGGTTAGAATAGTAACTGAATTATAATCATTATAAATCTATACTGTAGCTGTTTGGGGCCCAATACCACAGGCCAATAGCCTGACAAGCCAGACCCACATCAAGATGTTGGGTCTGGGAACTCATCATTGACAGGACTCAATCCGAGGGGCGGGATAAACGGTTGTCTTTCAAATTCCCTCTGCACGCAATAGGATAGTGCTACAACCAGGCAGAGCAACGAAGAAGGTAGCAGAGCTAGTTGATAGATTAAACTTTTGCCGTATCCGGTCGGCAAAACTCCAAATACATCTTCCTTTTTTAAGAATGATTTCAGTGCCGTTCTCTGTTCTTTTCTCAAAGAAAAGCTTAACTCCAAGTCTTCCAGAAGACCGCTGTTCTCAGCAGGGGTAGCCATAAGCCCGCCCACTGACTCTATACACGATGTGATTGGCCTGACTAGAGTTTGGTTTTTCCAGCTTGCAAGCCAACAGAGAATGCCTAGACCCCCCTAGGGTGCATCTAGATTTCTAGGCTAACAGGCCAAGCTATTGACACGTTCCGAACGGGCTTGTGTTGAACCAGATTATTAGTCACCTTTAATATTTAAACCCTGACCATCACCAAACCTCCTGTCGGCATTTCACCATTTAAACCACGTGTGAACAGAACAGAAATATGGGTTTCTTTCAACCAAATTGCCCCAAAATAACTTGGATGCATGGATGTACGTTGTATGGAACCCATACAACATTCTTGGCAGGTAAAATTAATGATTACTTTCATTGCATTTGGGTGTTTTATTCAATTTTATAGCATTTTTTTTTAAAATGGTTTCAAAACAGCATCCTGACTAAACTTCATAAATTATGCTTTGTTTTAACAAATAAATTAAATTTGTTCTAATGTCATATAAATTAGGTTTATTGGCCATGAATAAAAAAGGTAAGTGACAAAAACTTGAAAAGCATAGAAAAAAGCAACAAAAACTTTGAAAAAGCGCCAAAAATTCACTTTTGACCCGGAAGGACAACAAGTTCATGGTCGAGAGGAAGACAACACAAGGGTTAATGAGACGTCTTGAACAGTTTAGTTGGTGTCACTGGAGTGTCACAGATAGTCGCAGTCTGGTTGAGAAAAGACACACATACTGTATTTTCCTGGTTTAGGGTATTTGCCTATTTTATAGCAGGCCCATGCAAAAGAGCCAGTTAATGATGGTGAGTCTTGATGACCTACTGTCTAATTTTAGCACTTTTAATGCATTTATACAAGTGCTCCAAAATGGCAGAGAACCAGAATGACTATATTAGACAGAGCTGTAGTAGTAGCAGCAGTGAAGAAACAGTAGTAGGCATCGTCATGGTGTAACTGTATCTTAAGTTGTGTGTGGAAGCGTAGCTGCTATTAAGCGTAGTCGGGCTGGTCATGCGAGCATTACAATGCACTCTTCCTCTGGGTTTTGTCTGGAATGTGTTTACTAGTTCTACATTGTGTGTGTGTGTGTGTGTGTGTGTGTGTGTGTGTGTGTGTGTGTGTGTGTGTGTGTGTGTGTGTGTGTGTGTGTGTGTGTGTGTGTGTGTGTGTGTGTGTGTGTGTGTGTGTGTGTGAGAGACCAATGAACACACACAGACACACACACACACACAGTAGTAAGTTGGACAGCGTAGTCCTCGTGTGCAGAGCTGGATGCATTACAGTGAGGAGGAGCAGTGGAAGCACAGTCATGACTGCAAACTGTATGCCTTCATGCACACGCGAACGCTAAGATGAATACATGTCATACTGAGCATACAGCACACACAGTGCTACATTCATCCACCTGCAGCAGCAGAATGTGTAGCGTGTGTCCATACTTTGTGCATCCAGAGAACCTGAAATAGCCCACTGTGGAGGTGAGGGGGAGGGGTGGAAGTGCAGCTCAGCTCAGGCATGGAAACTAGCGTATCCGGTTACAGGATCATAATATCACTGCAGAGTCCATCCACTAGCACTGCACTACTGCACAACACACACACACACACACATACACACACACACACACACACACACAACACAGCCAGCTCCTGGAAAAATATGTTCGGCCCACATGTGGGTTTGCAGGCACAGTTGGCACACACACACACACACACACACACACACACACACACACACACACACACACACACACACACACACACACACACACACACACACACACACACACAAACTCTCTCTCTCTCTCTCTCTCTCTCTCTCTCTCATGCCTGCACACACACCTGACCTGCACTCTAAATGTGTAAAACATGTTTTTATGTTTTGCACAGAAACACAAAACAGGTTTTACACCATAATTTTGTGATTAGATTTATACTTTTCAATCATTCATTTATATTAAAACTCATAGCTTGTTCTTAATGGTCTATTTTTCTTTGCCCAGACCCATTTCCCTGAAGTCATCATCAACTTTTAATGTAATCTTGTCTTAAAACACACGTAGACACAAGATGGCTTTCTTTTTGAGATGAAATTTCAGATTTTGATGCTATTTGATGGTATTGTGTACTTCAATATCAATTTGAGTTAATCATCATCTTCTCTCATAAAGGGGACAAAGTGTGTGGGCCTGGTTGTGTAGACGTTTCAGAGTAAAAAGGAAAAGCCCAGTCTGTGTTGGTTCTTTTTTGTATCAGGATATTTGGTGATATTTTTGGGCTGTAGACAAAATTAGAGTGTTTATTTTGAGAAATGTTCTTACCTGAAGTTCTTTTCATAGATCAGGTCGCTCTGCTGGAAACAACCATTTATGTATCATTTTTGATTTGTTTTGTATCTGTTTAACTTCTGAAGGTGGTTTATAAGGTAAGAAAAAAGAGGAAACACTGCAAAAGGAACACATTTCATTAGATGTCTTATTGATTACATATATTGATTAAATAATATAGTCTAGTTAACGTTCTTAGCCTCTGATATGATAGATATGATGTTTCATTTCACAGAACAACATAGGCAAAATAGCAAAAATATACTATTACTACTTTATCGATATACAATATCAACTTGCACAATATACACATGCGAAAGGCTGCAACATATCACAATTTACATTTTTTGTATTAGTTGAAAGAAAATAAAACGTATTCTTATTCTTAATTTTATAAAGGACAACACACATTAATCAACATTTCTGTAAATGTGCCAGTGTTAGCCAGCCAGCAAATTTTCAACTGTAGTCCTTTGGCCAAATGATTTTAGACCAGAGCAACAGGAAACAGCAAGACATTAGTACAATTTAAACTATACAGACAGAAGTCAAGAAGACACCACACAGACAGCTAGAGCAACAAATAAGCTTTCTCAGTAAGCCATGCAGAGTTACAGGAAGCAGCAAGACATTAGCACAGTTACACATCAAGAGTACCCCCATTTAGTATAAGAAGCCATGCAGGCATCAAAACACAGACCCAAGCCATCTTCTTGCACCGCAAGCAGTAACAAGCAATAATAAAAAGATGAAATAGGCTACACTTTAAAATGTAACTATCATTATTTTTTTAGTGGTGCCTTTCATATATAATGTTCAATAAAAGAATGTTGGAAATGATTTCCTTTCATTTGTTTTAAATTCAACAAGCAATTTGTTGTATTTTAGCAGAATACTGAAAGCAGCAGAAAGGCAAAACAGAGTACACTTCAAAATCGCAAGTAATATCGTTATCACGATATTCAACGTTATCGCATATTTCCCTCATATCATAGAGCCCTATTTTTGTCCAATTTAAAAGTGCCTATTGAGAAAAAGATCTATTGTTAACTTGAGTCCAAAATGATCAGTAATGGTACTGAGATTCAAAACTGTAGGTTGGTTGATTTCTAGTCATAGTTGGTTGCTTCTTTGCTTAAAAGGGTTTAGACCTTGAGCTATATTTGCCTGATGGAAATCCTTCTGGAAAAGGTAGTTAGTATAAGACAGTTATTGGCGAGACGGTTAACAGTTGCGCATTTAGTCACAGTGACCTTGAATGAAGACCGTGGCTCCATTTTGGAGAGCGGCACTCCTCCACTGCTGTGCTTTATCTGCTCCACTCATTGTGACCTGTTTTTCTTCTTCTGGTGTGTTCATATCCAGACATGGCTCATAGGGTGTAGGATGGTTCTGGGCCTGTGGACTCTGACAGTCAGTGGAAAGAGGGGGGAGGTGTGAGGTACAGAGCAGAGGAAGGAGTAATAGATAGACGGAAACTAGGTAAAGGAGGGACTGAAGAAGAGAAGAGGTGGAGGAGAAGGGAAGGGAAGAGGAGGATAATGAAGTGGAATGTAACGGGTGGGGCACCTCTGGTATGTCAGCCCTACAACGTGTGTGTGTGTGTGTTTGGGTGTGTTTGTGTGTGTGCGTGCCATGAGTTAGACATGCGCAGCTGCTTCAGCTCTCGGTCACACACCCCATAAACTGCTTTGAAACTAACTCTGTTGCTCTCTCTTTGACTTTCTCTCTGTCTCTGTGTCTCTCTGACACTCTGATTCACAATTTTCCTACAAGCTCCACAAGCAGCTGCAATGAATACAGAAACTCAAGCAGTAGGTCGTTAAAAGGCACAAACGTTAATGTTAGGTTTTTAAAAAGAAATAGTACTTTTACTATTTCCCATTCTTACACTCTGTTGTCATTATTCATTACATACACACATAGGCCCAAAATACACACATAACCTATAAACATTAGTGGAGAGATGTAGGTGGGGGCTGCCATTTAGTAGGGGTGGGGGGGAAAAATTGATACAGCAAGTATCAAGTATCGCAATATTTTCCGTGGCAATACTGTATCGATACATGGGCACTAAGAATCAATCTTGTATTATATAAATTGCACCAAATTGCGCATGAACTTTTTAGAACTGAGATAATTAAATCAATTGCTTCTTGTTTACTTGTAAGATGAACAAACATAGAAATGTATCTTTTTAGATAAAACAGATGTTGACAAAGTTTTCCTTTGGGGACATAATTTGAATTTGGAAAACGGATAATAAAGTGCAATATATCGAAGAAAATTGCAATATAATTGAAATCGCTATAACATCGTATCGTGACAAAAGTATCTTGATAATATTGTATCGTGGGGCCTCTGGTGGTTCCCACCCCTACCATTTAGGCTGCATCATTCTACCCTACTACGTTTTCATTTTTAAGCAGCATTTTGAGACAAAAATCTCCATCCACACAAGAGTTTTAGTTCCTGTAGCAGAACTAATCTCCGTCCATATTAACACGTTTGACAACGCAAATCAGATGACCATTCTTATACACCGGACATGTTCGTGCTGGTGTAAACAGGAAACAGATTGTCTGACATTACTCTGCGGGTAAAAATTATTGATGTATAAGTTGAAAATCTAGAAAATACTTAACAATAAAATAAAAACAATGGCGAAAAGTAAGATCAAGGGTTTATTTACTTGGACCGATGTCGAGGTGGAACTGTTACCGAAAGGTATGTAAGCCTACCTAGCCAATAAGACTGATCTGCTCCTCATATCTCTGCATGGTAAATCCAGACAGCTAGCTTGACTATCTGTCCAATCTGAGTTTTCTGTTGCACGACTTAAACAACTTTTGAACGTACACATGTATCACCAAAACAAGTTTCTTCCCGAGGCTATTTTGCTGTGCCGCAGAAGACGATTGTGATTGGTTTAAAGAAATGCCAATAAGAGCATGTTTTTCTCCCATCCCGGAATACTGTGTGGACTAGCCAAGACCCTCCTCCGCAGCGCTGTGGAGGAAGGTCTGGCAATGCGAGACTAGGGGTTCAGTGTCTTGATCTAGCTACCAGTCCATGCGGGACCTAAATCAGCCACAGTTCTCATTTATGTTGCTAACATTTATTGCTGTGGTATTTCTGCTCTGCACTTCCCAGTGATCACCCATCAACCAAACAGTGCAGGCAATGTTGACATCTCTTCTTTGGTTATAAAAATGAGGAAACACATGGATCAATAATTATTGTAACTAGTGTCAGAACCTGCTTATTTAGACATGCATCAATGTCCTACACACCTTGTTCAACCCAAATTCGTAGCTCCAAACTTTAGTGTGAAACTGGCAAAAACACCAAGCATCCTATATTTTTGGCCCAAATATGTATGTGAGGATCAGAATGTTTTCATTCAGCCCTGTTTACAAGTCGGTCATACGCTCCAAGTTTTTTTCCTGCTTTGAGGATCTCGTTACAAAGACCAAGCCCTCACAATAACCATCTTGAGATTAATCAAAGTAGTAGTAGTAAGTGACATGGATAAAACTTTTAAGAGGAGTGTCTAGGCGAAGGACACTTGCATGTCCCGCAGGCCATGGCTAGCCATATGAAAAGGAATGGAGACATGTTAGAATATATTATATTCTATTTTAATGCAATTTGAATTATATTTTTACCTGTCACTGAGAATTGATTAGATGGCTGGTTTGCTCACCTGGTAGAGCGTGTGCCCCATGTACAGAGGCTCAGTCCTTGTCACTGCGGCCACGGGTTTGGTTCATCCCCCTCTCTCCAAATTCCCTGACTTAATCTGTCTTATTAATAAAGGCAATTAATGTCAAACAAAATAATCTATCCACTTGAGTGTTTCTCTTTTATTTATTCTGCAGCCCTATGAACAAGGTCTTTGGTTATGTCACATGTCTGTAATAACAGCCGAACAGTCGAGTGTGTTATCTAAACTGCTAAAGTCAGTTAAATAGGTAACATTAGCGTTGTCGGTAGCCTACCGGTTACAAACAGGCTCCATAACAAGACGCTGACATGCTGATGGATTCAGTGTTTTTGTGTTTTTTAGCTGAGCGATGAAATGTAGCGTTTTATGTGGAGTGAGCACAGCGCCGGACTCTGTATAAAAAATAGCCTTTTAAATGCTACATTGCTGGTGAGTAACTGGTAATTTGGTAACTTGATGGTGCTCGGATTTGGCATGCAGTTAACACACAACTGCGTTAACAACTGTATGGCTTATAAATAATATTTCAATACTTTTAGGCAATACCGCAATATATATCTTCATCATATTTTCTTTAAAATAACATAACTGTTTGATTTGACCCTTTTTAAAGTGTAAGATCATACCAGTAAACTCATCTGAAATTAGAGGGAACACAGCTTGTATAGCCTGTGATATTTTAGACGGCTTTAAATTAGAAATCCCACATCAGAATGTTCTGATAATATTATTATTTTGACGTTAACTTGGTCTGTGGAAACAGGAAGTTTGTCAGTGTCACTCAGAGGTAGTGTACTGTCACTTTTTCTCTGAAATACCGTTTGCTGGTAGTAGTCTTTTTAATTATCATTCTTTTTCTTTGTTATTTAATTTATTTTATTAATTTAAATTGACTGGCCTGTTGAATGAATGTGATATTGCCTATCACGTTCACCGAACTAGGCTCCTTACATGCTCTCTAATAGCTTATTTTGAGGAGTTTGGTCTCTGAGATCAAACATAGATAGACTAGGGAATTGCTAGGAACGCCAACAACAATCCTTCCTCCAACAAAGAGGAGGGGTTATTCACAGGCGGGTACCTTGTTGTGTCTGTGAGAGGGAGAGAGCCATAAGAAGGTGCAAGAGAAGTGAAACACCAAAGCAATTCTCATGCCCGCGGCTTAAATAAATAACTTTTTGTAGACAATTGGTAGGTCTACTCGATGTTGGCGAAATAGTTTGCCGCTGGTTGGCTGTCTTGCCGAGAGTTAGATGAGAAGGTCAATACCACTCTCATATCTGTGTGTCAGCTATGGATCTAAGGCCAGTAGATGGTTATAGCTTAGCTTATAATGTCTGGAGGCAGGGGGAATCAGGCAGCAGTGTCCCAGTTCGCCCGTCCAGGAGGCTCGGACATATTTTCAGCGCTCTGCGCGTGCCGACAGCTGCAGGCTTGTACCGGTCGCACAGAAACAATGTTGCGTGCATTGTCATGGACACATGCAGCCACTTTTTTTTGCACGTCTGTGTGACTGACGTATCCCGGCTCCACCGCATCCACCTGCGAGGTTGTCAGCTGTATATCTGCCTGGCATACTCTGTGTGTATGACGGCCGATTTAACCCGCCAGTCCTCATCGATGTAGTGGCATTGTGTCACGTAGCTCTCCGCTGTGAGTGCCGTCCAGCAGAGAGCCATGAACTTAGCAGAAAAAAAGAGCTTAAAATGCAACTTGTTTGTGCAAATTTAGCACTAAGTTTGCACTAGCAAGTTAACGAGCACTCCGTTAAGGAAATACATTTACATACATTTTTCTTTTAAAATGCAAAAAAAAAAAATTTTTCTCTTATTTTTTCTTAATCTTTTAATATTTGTTTTAATTATATTGTTTAATAACTGTTTAACTGTTAGTATTAATCGGGTAAAATTCTTATTGTTGGTTAACAGTTAACCGGTTAGTCATTAACATCCCTAGCAGAAATAGATGGAAAGTTGTTCATTCCCCTCCTACCTTTTTCGGCCAATCTCTCACCTACTCCGCTGCTTCCTCCTCCTCCTCCTCCTCCTCCTCCTCCTCCTCCTCCTCCTCCTCCTCCTCCTCCTCCTCGTCTTCCTCCTCTTCCTTCCTGCCCCCCAGCTCACCCCCACCCTCCTCCTCTTCTCCCCCATCTTATTCTTTGTAATCTCTCTGGGTGAATTCCCAGCTGACTCTGTTTGTCATGGCAACCAACCAGTCGTGGTGACTGGGCCTGCAGCTCACACTTCCTGTGTGTGTGTGGTTGTATGTGTGTGAGGAGACGCATGCGCAGTGTGTGTGTGTGTGTGTGTGTGTTTAGACAGCAACTAGCTGCATGAGCCTGTCAGCCTGGATTAGAGTCAGACACACTGCAGCGATTCCTTCCTTCTTTCTTTCTTTCTTTTTCATTTTCTCAAGTCTTTATTTCTGCTGCCTTCCTTGCTTTCTCTGTAGCACCAGTAATAACACTGTCAGATAGTTTGATTAGATAGGGAGATCTATTCAGCTATTAGAATATGTACAGTATCTTTAGAGAATGCACTGTGGCTTCACCGTGGCTCTCTCTTTTCTCTCCCACTGTATGTCTCTCACCCGCCTGCCACCCTGCCCCACCCCCTCACTAATACCCCATTCAGACCGACACAGTGATGCAGTTCGGGGGTCTGTCTGTATGGGACAACTGCATCAGCTGGCCCTCCCTCATGATCCTCTTCCCAGCCAGGGTTGGATGCCGGTCAGACGCTGCCAGGCGTTGCTACCAGCAATGGAAATTAATTCAAAGATACCGGCGTTTAAATGTGATTTAACCAATCCACTGACAAAAGAGAGCGAGAGAGAAGGAGAGAGAGATAAATAGAAAGCACGTGCATGGGTGATCAAAAACGATGGACAGACAAAGAGGGAAAACTGAAACGGAACTTTTATCTGGTAAATTACTGGATATTATTCAGTGTAATTCTGTGGTTTACCAGTAAAGTGTTCAAAACTACACTGTAGACTGGAGCCTCTGCTAACAATGCTAGCTGTCTCATATGAAAGGGTCCAATGCGGGTTGAACACGCGAGCTGTCTGAAGGTGGTATAAGTAATATTCTATGCTATTCTAATATGACAGAAGGAAGGAGGGTGGAGGGGGGTTGGGCTTCAAATGCGGTCCATGATCCTGTGGTACAGCAGGGAACACTGCTATTACATAACTCTCTGTGTGCGTGTGTGTGTGTGTGTGTGTACTGGACTACAGTATGCAGCGGTAAGGCTCCCTTTGCAGCTGCTCTTGGTTTCAATGTATGTTGTTTTTTTTAATCCCCTGTTGCAGTAAACTTGTTACGTTCAGCTTTTTGAATCACCACGGTTAAGCTCCTGGGTTTCAGTATGTAAACTTCACTGTTGTATATATTAGTGTTTCAGTTAGCTGAGATGTGGTATAGAGCCCGGCGGGCCGATATTAGGCATTTTCCAAACTATCGGTATCTGCATTTATAATGGTCGATAAATTAATATTTAAAAAATAAAATAAAAACGGACGAAACACCCTTCGACCATGTTATGAGTGTTGGTGTTGTATAGTTTGTCCACCAGAGGGCGCTCTACAACGTTCCTGTTGGCAACACTCGTGTTTAACCCTTTAAGTTTCATATCTTAAGTTTGTATGTTTATACATTTTATTTATCAGAACTTTAATATATTTGGATGTTCCTCTGTTCTGTTGTGACAATAAAACAAACAAGTTTATTTTTAAACTGCATTATCATATTATTTTAATGAGGACTCATAAATAACTACAAATAACAAATGTTAGGGAAATCTGTTTATGTTTTGTTACGCGTTTCTGGACTATTTTTTTTATAAATTTTTAGTGCTATTGGATTTGAGTCAAAGTACAAAAGCCCCAATGGTCAGGTGTAAACTTTATGCAATATCAAAACTGTTTGAGGTGTATTCCAGACAGGGAACAAAGGAGTGTGTAAAATAGAGGTTGACCGATTAATCGGCCGATTTTTGGCATTTTTTACATAATTTTTTTACAATATCGCAGTATATCAAGCCGATTAATAGGCAGGCGCATCTGCGGGCAGCCTAGTGTTAAAAACATGAATATGCGACATTTTTTACAGCGCACCCAGACTAGCTGCCTCCAGCCCCTCCCCTCGTGAAGTCTTGCGCCGTGTGTCTCGCGCAGTCACTTCAGGCTCAGACGCTACCGTTAGTAGTAGCACATTGCTGGTGTTCTTGCCTTGGGATTAACTGTACTAATAAAACCGTAGAAATACTCAATAACAAACCAGGAGGGAAGAACAGTTTTTGGTCATGGAAGTGCTCTGAATTGGTTAAGGAAAGTCATTAAAAATCTTATTTAATAGGCTTGGATTTTAATTTTTACAAAATTCTCACCACTGCCCTGTATTTTGTTATATACCAGGAGTGGGTACATTTAATCCCCATAGCCCAAATGGGACTGGACTGGCCCAAGTGGGGTGCTACCATTACATATCAGTGTAAGATGATGTAATTGTCACTAAGGGCCATGCCAGGACTGCATCTTTTTTTTTTAATGGCTTGAGAGCTAGATGTTTAATTGATTGATGGATCAACAGGAAATTGAATGGCAATTACTCTGTACTCCATTAGTTGTTTATGTCCTTTTGCATGCAAAAATGACAAATGTTTGCTTAGCTCTGGGAAATTGTGAGGGGCAACTTCTACTTCTGTCTAACATTTCATAAATAAAATGATTAATCAAGAAAAAAGTTGTCTAAGAATAATCGCTTGCATCCCTAGATGACATGCTTGTTGCCTTGTTATGTTATACTGACTTCTATGTCGAGCGACAATTAAACTCCTTTCTCCTGTTTCTCTGGTTTTGTGTTATTTCAGATATATGTTCGGTAAAGGTGCGAAGCGGAAGCTGGACGAGGATGAAGAGGGGCTGGAAGGCAAAACGCTGGAGGCGCCGGTGGCGGGAGGGGGAATAGGCCTCGGTCCAGAGGGCCTGTCCAAGGTGTCGTACACCCTGCAGCGGCAGACCATCTTTAACATCTCCCTGATGAAGCTGTACAGCCAGCGGCCGCTCGGCGAGCCCAGCCTGGAGCGCCGCGTTCTAATCAACAACATGCTGCGACGCATCCAGGACGAACTGAAGCAGGAAGGCTCCCTGCGGCCGCTGCTCTTGCCGCCCTCGCCGCCTCCTGACGACCCCATGGACGAGGGTTACCGTGAGGCGCCGCCCTCCTTTGGTGTTTTGTCAGTGGCAGCGGCAGCACAGGTATCCCAGCCTTCTGCGCTGTTGATGCCGGTGATCGTTCCACCGCCTTCACCCCACCCAATGGTGCCTCCCAACTGCCAGGCATCCCAGGCCTGCTCAAACCGTGTGGAGGCCTGCCCCGCCCCTCTGGAAGCCTGCCTCACTCCAGCCTCTTTACTGGAGGAGGATGGTGGAGATTCAGCCTTTTGTACTCCATCCCCACCCACTCCTCCTCTGTCGCCTCCACCAGTGCAGCCTCCTCCGTTACCTTCGGCACTTCTGAGCCAGGCGTCCCCCGGGGTCCCTGTGCCCGCCTCGTCCATTGACAGTTTCCCCTCCGCTCTGAGTGACATGGAGTTGTGTCCTTCCACAGCCATAACAAGGACAGCAGCAGCTAATACTACGACCATGACTACCTCCCCAGCTCCCACGCCACTCACCCAGCCCTCCCACTTAGCAGCCCCCTCTCCAGCACCCAGAGACAGGACCATGGGTGCTAAACCAGAGGCAGCTGGCGTCTTGCTAGCCGAAGCCTGCTGTGCCGATCTCCGGCCAATGGACACTTTGCCCACACTGCCCCCTGTTGGCCTAGTAGACATTTCTTCCTCTTCCTCCTCTTCCTCTCCCTCTGGGTTTCTCTCAGACTTGGCACTGGACGACGTCCTGTTCGCCGACATCGATACGTCCATGTATGACTTTGATCCCTGTACCACAGCGGGGGCTGTGGGCGCGGCTGCAGGTGGTGGACTCACCAAACTTTCGCCGGTGGTGACAGCGGACGACCTTCTCAAATCGCTGGCGTCGCCATACAGTGGCCCTGCCCCCCAGGTTTCAGCCAATCAGCCTTTCAAAATAGATCTGACAGAACTGGACCACATCATGGAGGTGTTGGTGGGCTCGTGACTCACCAACACCACCACCTCAGAAACACACAGACAGTTTCATATGGAGAACAGACTGGAATAAACTTTTGGGATCGATTTGGTTATTTTCCTGGTTGTTGTTTTTACGTTTAGAAAACAAAAACAAAAAAAACTCTCTTCAAAGGTCGGTAATTGTAAACGTTGATAGTGATGTCAATTAGTACTACTATGACAACTACTACTACACAACACTGTGCATGCACTGTGCTCGCCTTTCCAAATATGGAAATGAAGTAACCGGGAAACAAAGACACACATACATTTGTATTTCTATACTTGTGAGGACCTCCATTGATTCCATTCATTCCCTAATCCTAATTTAAACCTAATCCTAGTTTTACTCTTTAACCTGAACCTAAGCCTTAATCCTAAAAAAGTTACTGTAAATAGAAAAAACGAGGACCGGCAAATTGTCCTCATTCTGGAGGATTTTTGCAATCATTCTATCCTTGTGAGGACATTTACTCCTCACAGGTATAGTTATACAAGTGAACATACATAGACATGACACAGACAGACACACACACAAACACACTGAATTCATGGCTTTTAGCAGATGAGTGCCTTTCAAAATGACCACTTCAATTCCTGTTTTTACAGTATTTGTCTTTTTTTCTAGTTATTTTCACTTTAACAGCTTAGAGAGGTCAATCCTCAATGTTTTTTTTTTTTATTATTTATTATATTGTGTTAAAACTATTATTAAGTAAGGTAATTTGTTATGATCAAATAATAATTATTTAATCTTTATCTTATTACATATGCTATGTTTTATTTGTAAAGCAAGCATAAAAAGGTTTTGCAAGGAATACATTGTTTTGTCAGTGTGCTACATTATATATTAGCCTGTCAATATAATCACGCATTGGGAATAGCTCTAAAACACATCGCCTGGTTGTTTGTTAAACTCGTTTTGGTAGAAGGAAATGTCTGTTCTTATACACATCATGTCTATGAATTCAGTTCAGGACTTATTTTTTTTCTTTCTCTTCCTTATTGGCAGGCAGGCACATATAACTGTGCTGGATGCTTTTTTACATGAGCTCAAACTATGGCCTGGTTATCACGCTTCACTTACATCATTCAAATGAGCTACACCCACAGGAAAGCTTGATGTGTTTACATTGGAAGCGCCAGCTGCGCCACCACCAACTCTTGCCTCCCAGTTGGATGTGGATGATCTGAAAAGTCCAACCTGAGTAGAGACTTTAGGCTCTAAACACATTTTTGTGGCTGTGGACTCAAGACAAAACAACTATCACAGATTGCATAGAGCTTCTCAGAATCACACCAAGAAAATTTAATATTTTAGTAGAAATGCCTCTTTTTTTTGGTTTGGCTCCTACATAATTAGCACCATAAGTGACGGACAGATTACAGCACCGCATACAGTATTACACACACACATACACACAATTTGCAGAGTATGTTTACTTGTGATTAGAATAGGAGGCCTATATGCCAAATCTCAGGGTTTTGCTCTCTTCTGTGCATTGTGTTGTACAGTTTTGATGTTGACCCCAAGGTATGTTTTAAACATATGATAGCAGGAGGGCTAAATCTGGCTCGTGAGCAATTTGAATGTGAATTTCCAATGAAGTAGGAAACCCAAACCACAATGTTAACCTAATACCTGATACGATGCAAAATACTAATTGTTTCATAAACCCTACCCCCTGCACAGCACAAGCCACTACTGTGCATGATCTTTGATTTGACCCAAAAAGACAAAATGTGATGGCTAAGTGTAGCTTCTAAGATGAGGGTCACATGAGGATTCCTAAAGTCCACATGCTTTTTTCCCCCAGCAGACCAAACACACACTCACGCACGCACACACGCACACACACGCACACAGAGTTTTAGCAGCCATGCTATGTCCATATTCAAGCCTTTTATATGATTATCTATTGAAGCTAGAAATAGTCCTGTTTACACAAATTTCGATTACCTTTAATAATTAAATTGATGTTATGTTAACTAACTGTCGCAAATTACAGATTTAGCTATTAACTGTGGTTTTCCACGTGAAAAGTGACAACACTATATTGAAGAGATCTTTGGAGTAGAGGCAACAGGCTGAAAACAGCTGTGTCACAGTCTAAGAAATCTACCTTCTCAGACTGCTGACCTTCATTTAGAAACCACACAACAAGCTTTTGCAAGGTCACAGTGTCACATAATTTGCACAAAGCACATTCTGAATGAGACCAACATGTTGGCACCAGGATAGTTTGTATTTTTGATAGGTAGATAAGGCCAGTAGTAGACACAGACATTAGCAAATCACAGACCTACCATCTTTCCTTGTAATGTAATAGTCATACTGGCTACAGGACTACGGGATAGAATAATTTCCAAGGTGTAGATACATTACGTGTTTTTAAGGGTCGACGGAACAAAACAAAAAGTTGTAAAATGCTTTTTCTTGCGGAAATATTCAGAAAAACAGAAGCAGTGAGTCAGTAAAAGTCAGACTAACTCACCTTGCCTTTATAGCCAGACAATGCAATTAAAGTTGAACTAATCGGCTCAAATATTAAAAAGAAAAATCCACCCTGGGATACTTTTATACATCACCAGTCATAAGTTCAATGCATTTACAGACTTGCTGTGTGAAGTGTTGTAATTGTCTTGAGGCTACTCTGGGTGAAATTGGATTCTGCCTTCTCCTGATTTTTAAAGGGGCTGTACTCGATATTCAGAAGAAAAAAAAAGTGGTCTGGGATTGTTCTCCATACGGCTCTCACAAACCCTTTCCCAACTTGTCAAATAACTCTGCCCAGTCATTACTGTACTATATCTTTACGTAGCAAATAGTTGTTTAATGCTATAATAATGTTCGGAATAGCAAGTAAAGCCCCTTTTAAGTATCAGAATTCAAAATGTTTAATGTTTAAAGCTGTATTCATAGGTTTTTTTAGCCACTTGTTGACAACAGAACAAGCTCAACACATAACATATTATTACCCTATAGTATATGAGTTGTTTTGACAAGTGTGTTGGCTAAAGATTGATGCACATTAGTATTCATTTGGAATTCTGTCTCTGGCCACCTGATAATTGCAAGTTCCATATTCACTTTCTCTTTCAGGCTGTTTTGGTCTCCACCAACGGCTGAAGTAGGGACACATCTGCCTCTTTAGCTGCTAATATACTCCACTATATTCTGCAAATGTGTTGCTTCGCAGTTTATCAGAGTAGTGGGCCAGAAAACCAAAACAATGAGCTAAAACACTCCATAGAACCAAGGGGAACTGCAGATTTTGGTGATAATAATCTGAGTCCCTCACTACAAACGACACCTTGGACATTATGCGTAATCATTTGATAGCAATAATGAAGGTATTGATGAGTGCAGCTTTAATGTTGACACCAAACATTGTAACTGCTGTGCACTGTATCTTATCATCAGACCCAAACAAAATCTGCTGTTTTTTTTTAAATTTTTTTTACAGTTATCAGCAGTGATCCAGAATGAAAATCTGCGGAATATAGCGGACTGCTTTTCTGCTTAAGGCGGAGATGTGTAAGCATTCTGAGCTTTATTTTTATTTGTTTAAAATCTGTGGGAAATATGCAGAAAATTCTGCATCCACAAGTTCCGTGTGGTCTTCATTATACATATCATCAATATTTGTCTAGCTTTTCTCAGCAATACACAGTAAGGAAAATACACCACAGATAGACACATCACCAACAGGGTGGATTTTTTCCTTCAAAAGTACTGAAGTATCAAATAAAACAAGAAAGCCTAAACACTTGTGTGTCGGCCAATACAACCTTGCTATGGTGTAAAATGGTATGTTAATGGTATTTCTAGCAGAAGTCCCAGCTGGTGGGACCCAGTAGTTGTTAATGGGACAGAATGTGTTATCTGGAATCCAGACTGACTCCTCTTGCTGTGGTAGCCAACAGCAGTGAGGTCGGGGCGGTGTTGAAACTTGTTCCAATTGAAGATCATTAGTTTCCCAGCGTGCATTTGACCGTAGCCAGTACGTAAATGAAATGCATTTGAACTGAATTCAAAGCAGAGTGTGAGCCAAGCAGATAGCAGCACCAACTCATGCTGTTTGTAGACGACTGTGTCTTGTTTCTTTCACTATGTTTGGATTTTGGAGTGCTTGTTTTTTTCTTTCGTGTCTATGAAGTTATTTATTCATGTTGTCTTTCTTTTCTGTGTAAATATATTTATTTTTGATGTGAAGTGAACATTTGGATTGTAAATGTGTGTACAGAATGTGTGGTAGGAATGTATTTCAGATTGGAATGTATCTGAGCGTGGAATTATGGGTGGAAGCCATTTTTTTTATATATACATAGGCAGTTCTATGATCTTGTTTATGTTTGTGGGGTGGCGGCCACAACTTTTTACATCTTTTCTACTCTTTTATTTATTTTTTTTTTTTTTTCATCGTTTTCCAGTTGAAGGCGAACAGTTCATGCAGCAATACTAAAAAAACCTGTCTCCAACCTTCAGATGTCAAGACTCCAAAGCCTGTCATAGATGCTTCAATGCCAAAAGTAATGTAGATAGTATGAACAGCATTCAAGCTCCTGAGACTTTGTCGTTCAGTGTTTGTTACCGAATCTGTTTTAGCGCTGTCCGAGCATGTGGCGGTTCCGAATCGCCGAGAAAGACTCACCGCAGTCGAGGCTGATTTCCTCTACGAAGGCTGTATTTTACACAGACCTCAGAGCTGTGCCTTTTTCTATGCAATAGAACACAAACACACAGAGAGAAACTATCAGCTGATCACTGTATTGGGATCCAAATGTGGACTGTAGATAAAAAAATATATATATATATATATATATATATATATATATATATATATACAGTGCCTTGCGAAAGTATTCGGCCCCCTTGAACTACTCAACCTTTTGCCAGATTTCAGGCTTCAAACATAAAGATATTAAACTGTAATTTTTTGTAAAGCATCAACAACAAGTGGGACACAATCATGAAGTGGAACGAAATTTATTGGATATTTCAAACTGTTTTAACAGATAAAAAACTGAAAAATTGGGCGTGCAAAATTATTCAGCCCCCTTAAGTTAATACTTTGTAGCGCCACCTTTTGCTGCGATTACAGCTGTAAGTCGCTTGGGGTATGTCTCTATCAGTTTTGCACATCGAGAGACTGACATTTTTGCCCATTCCTCCTTGCAAAACAGCTGGAGCTCAGTGAGGTTGGATGGAGAGCGTTTGTGAACAGCAGTTTTCAGTTCTTTCCACAGATTCTCGATTGGATTCAGGTCTGGACTTTGACTTGGCCATTCTAACACCTGGATATGTTTATTTGTGAACCATTCCATTGTAGATTTTGCTTTATGTTTTGGATCATTGTCTTGTTGGAAGACAAATCTCCGTCCCAGTCTCAGGTCTTTTGCAGACTCCATCAGGTTTTCTTCCAGAATGGTCCTGTATTTGGCTCCATCCGTCTTCCCATCAATTTGAACCATCTTCCCTGTCCCTGCTGAAGAAAAGCAGGCCCAAACCATGATGCTGCCACCACCATGTTTGACAGTGGGGATGGTGTGTTCAGGGTGATGAGCTGTGTTGCTTTTACGCCAAACATAACGTTTTGCATTGTTGCCAAAAAGTTTGATTTTGGTTTCATCTGACCAGAGCACCTTCTTCCAGGTTTGGTGTGTCTCCCAGGTGGCTTGTGGCAAACTTTTAACGACACTTTTTATGGATATCTTTAAGAAATGGCTTTCTTCTTGCCACTCTTCCATAAAGGCCAGATTTGTGCAGTATACGACTGATTGTTGTCCTATGGACAGAGTCTCCCACCTCAGCTGTAGATCTCTGCAGTTCATCCAGAGTGATCATGGGCCTCTTGGCTGCATCTCTGATCAGTCTTCTCCTTGTATGAGCTGAAAGTTTAGAGGGACGGCCGGGTCTTCGTAGATTTGCAGTGGTCTGATACTCCTTCCATTTCAATATTATCGCTTGCACAGTGCTCCTTGGGATGCTTAAAGCTTGGGAAATCTTTTTGTATCCAAATCCAGCTTTAAACTTCTCCACAACAGTATCTCGGACCTGCCTGGTGTGTTCCTTGTTCTTCACGATGCTCTCTGCTCTTTAAACGGACCTCTGAGACTATCACAGAGCAGGTGCATTTATACGGAGACTTGATTACACACAGGTGGATTCTATTTTTCATCATTAGTCATTTAGGTCAACATTGGATCATTCAGAGATCCTCACTGAACTTCTGGAGAGAGTTTGCTGCACTGAAAGTAAAGGGGCTGAATAATTTTGCACGCCCAATTTTTCAGTTTTTTATCTGTTAAAAAAGTTTGAAATATCCAATAAATTTCGTTCCACTTTATGATTGTGTCCCACTTGTTGTTGATTCTTCACAAACAATTACAGTTTTATATCTTTATGTTTGAAGCCTGAAATGTGGCAAAAGGTCGAAAAGTTCAAGGGGGCCGAATACTTTCGCAAGGCACTGTGTGTGTGTATATATATATATATATATATATATATATATATATATATATATATATATATATATATATATACATATATATATAGTATATGAAATAAATGGACTGCTCTCTATGAATTTGAAACAGTCTTACTTTTGTAGTGTTTTATTTATATATATATATATATATATATATATATATATATATATATATATATATATATATATATATATATATACATACATACAATAAACTGTAAAAAGAGCAGATTTGTTTTGTCTCCCTACTTTCTGATATTGTGTACAGTCTTGATTTTTCATATGCATGCACATAAACACATTGACATTCATATTTACATAATTGGACGACGTTTGACCAGTTTGTGTTTTTAATGATTGAAATCGATACTTCGTTTGACAAAATAATCTTAACTCAAGGTCCTACTAGCTTTTTCTGGAGCTTTTAACCGCTTCTCACAATTGAAAACATGTTATCATGTGGCCGCAGTTCCATACTTGGGCCATGCTGAACCTTACTTTTCATGCCAGAAAATTCCAAACGTTAACTTATTTATATTTTTAATTTTGGAAGGGTATATTAAAACTTTTCTGGTACCTCAACCATGGCGTGCAGTTAAGCCAGAGTGAGAACAAGAAGAGGGGGAAAACAACAACTGAATTGTTATAGCCATAGTGCATGTGTGGAAAAATATGTCTCAACTTCTGTCTTGAGCGAGACGGTTCATTCTTGATCATGGAAACAGCAGTTTGGTAAAAACTTGTGTATGGACTTTTGTTCACAATAACAGGGGGTTGTATACATGCTAACGAAGGCCATGTGATGTTGTTGACACCAAGCAAGTGAACCGCATTGAGAATTTTTTATCACAATTATATAAAACTATAAATATAATTGACACAACAACATAACCATATACTATTTATACCATGAAGTTTGTGCAACCCTATCAATAGGCAACGCATTCTCATGAACGGGTTCGTATGATATCGTACGAAAAGTTATGCACACTAAAACGTATGATATACGAAAACTAGGAGACCGGCAGCTGGTCACGTGACATTAACTACAGAGCTCGGTGCTACAGAGCGGCATTTGCTAGCTGTTTAAGCCGCTACCGAGCTTCACACCTCCTTCACAGGTCGTCATATCAGCGGCAGTTAGTGGATGTGTTTAGCTGCTACAGAGCTCTTCCGCACCGGCTACGGTGCTCTGTCAGGTCAGTGGTAGTTGGTGGTTCAGTTACCCGAATATAGATGACTGTGCGCCGGGTACAGAGCACCGCAAGCTGCCGGTCGTTTTAGGTGGTTCAGTTCCCCAAGAATAGGTGACCTGTGAGCCGGGTACAGAGTACCGCGAGCTGCCGGTCGTTTTAGGTGGTTCAGTTCCCCAAGAATAGGTGACCTGTGAGCTGGGTACAGAGTACCGCGAGCTGCCGGTCGTTTCGGCGGAGATTACGTTTAAGTTTAGGCAAGAAAAAGTGAGCGTTATGCGGCCACGAACGTTACGTTAAGGCACCGAAACGACTTGTTAAGTTTAGGAAAAAGATCGTGGTTGGTATTAAATCACTGTATTAAGAAACACGCATTCCTGGGTGAAAGTCTTTTGTCTTCCCCGGGAAGCAAACTCCGCTCCCTGGCTTGAAAGTCCTGTGCGCCCACCCATCACCCCGACCACTTCGCTACACAGAGAGCTGTGTTCTTATGCAGCATCAGTCAATGTGGTGCACAGCACAAAAAAAAACAACGTGGAAATCATACGAATTACAGTGCTTATCTTTTCGTAGATTTTCGAACGTATGGTTCATGAGAACAGGCTGCAATAGGTACACTGAGAAAAGTGGTTTAAAAAAGGTTATAATTTATTTACTCATTCAGAGAAGGGTAGACTAAGGGATTACATTTGAAAATCCAATGTTTCCCAGTGTTTTCAAATGTTCAATAACCTCTTAGGATTATGATTTTATAAATCATGTTCAGCAAGGTGTTATGCCATTATTATCGTTATTGGACTTTTTTCTTCAGATGTTTCTTATTTCAGTCAGACAACTCACAATTGAAATGTTCATTATAACAGCAGAATATTGTGTTTGGCAGCCAGACTCTGACCTCATCACTTCCCGCAGATTGGGTTCACATGAGATATTGGGTAGTTTCCCCATGGCTGGAGCCTGCATGTGGCTGCTGGGGTGGTGGTGGGGCTTACAGAGCAGTCAGCAATACTGGAGCAGGGCAGCAGCGCCATTGACGAGCAGCTTAAATAGACCGCCAAATTGATTGGGTGTGTTTGGTAAATGATACAGTGTGTGAAGCGGGTCACGTGTATTCAACGGTGCAGCTCGAGTTGCATGCCTGAACTAGCTCGCAGGCGTTGCCCCATATATTAAAATTTGTTTATTAGGATAAACCACTTGACGTATCATATTGTTTTCAAGGGGGTCCCAACATGTGGGTCTTACTTACTGCATGGTACTAAGTGAACAGGCTTCTCACCTTTAAGGTTCCCTAGGCTTAATAAAGGTGCATTATTTTTGTTATATTGTCTTATTGGCTGGGAGGTTCCCGTACTGACTTTCTCGACTTGCATCTCACCAACACTGCGTCTGAAAACATAATGATAAATCCAACCATACGCTGCAGTGCTCAACACATATAGACCTAAACAGATAATGCTGTACATGTTCTGTTTTCAGCTCATAACAACATAACAGACAACCTGTGGATGCAATACTGGACTGAGAACTTCAGCGGTTACATATAAAAGTTAAAAAAACAAGTTCTCCACACAGGGTTGTAACCTGGATTTTACTAAGGTCATGATTCCCAATGCACCCCAACCCCCTTAGAAAATTAACAAAAGAAAATACATTAAATAAAGTTATGTGTTTGTCAAATTGTTTTTATCCAATCAACTGTTACATTATATTTTCTGTAAATGTATTTCCCTACATGAAGGTTGTACTCGACTTGATCCCCTGCAGCTAAAAAATTATAAACAATTAAGACCAAATTGTCAGCTAATTTTTATGGGAAACACATGACATCTGATTCTTTTCAAGGCTTAACAGTTGTTTTAAGAAACATAAGTGACTCCTTTGAAAGGGTATTTTTGCAGTACATTAGGTTGTTTTAAAGGGCCTGACTTTATTCTACAACTGCCAAATTAGTGGCCATTGTGGAAACCAGTAGAAACCAGTATTTTGCAGCACTGCATCCTATTCAACCTAACCGACATGGATCACAATAATTGGGCCACATTTGATTTTTTAATTAGGTCTTGGTACCAGCTTGATGCGCTTCTTTCCGCTGGATATTGTATGGCTTTGGGTCGGCTCGATAGTCTCCATTATAAAGTTCAGCCTGTGTCTTTCTCTGTTTTTATAGTTTACAGCAGCACAGTGCCAACATTTAACAGCCATGACTCTTGATCCGCAGGCCGGTGGTTATTTCCAGCATTCAGGCCACACAGCTGTGAGGGGAAGGGGGACAATCTGTCTCTATTGGTGGAGGGAGGGAAAGTTTAGCTCAACTTAGCAACAGCAGAGCTAAGGTCACTGAGGACAACACAGACAGAGAGCTGCTTCTCTCGTTGTCTGTCATCTAGAACCGCCTCTCATTTTATTTTATTATTTTATTAAAGGCAGGGTTAGTAACTTATTCCAATATACACTTTTTGATATACTGTAGTTTGAAATGGTCTTTACACCCCAACAGCAATAAATAACTTATGGGCTCTGAAAAAGGAGGGGAAAATATCTGTCATCTGTAGCTGCTGTAATCCTGTAAAAACGCCCACCAATCACTGCCTCGTGGTCCGCTCGGAAAGAACCAATGAAATGCTTCCTCGCCCAGCTGAGTACGAGTCATGTTTGTTTAAGCATTCGGTATTATAATAGGCTGTGTTCCGTACAGAATAAGCCTTTAAATCAGACAAATAGCAATTAAAATCCCTCCAATTAAAAAACAATAGAAAGTTTATATAAAATGTCATCATGTTGAGTCGATTCTGAACCAATCAGCTGAGAGCCAGACGTTTCCCATCATGCCCTGGGTCTTCCTGGGTCTTGCAGTCGGTGAAGAGCAACTGCGGCGCCTGGCTTTAAAAACTGCGGTCACCTTGATCTCGTAAGGTTATCGTTGCCCACGTGTGCATGACATCAGAGGGAGTCGGGATCAAGTCGGATACAAACCTAACCGTAATGCATTGGGCGGAAATCGCAGGTGATTGATTCTGGGCAGGCCTGGTTCATCTTGAACAAGCCTATTATTAGGTGTTTGCTTACTGCTGAATGAGACATGAAGTCAAATTGCAGTCCTTTCTCCGCTCTGCTCTGAAGCACGTCTGTGTGTGGGCCGAGCCCCGAGGACAGGAGGAGGGGTTAGACGGAGCCCCGAGGAAAGGAGGAGGGGTTAGAGCATTGACATATATATAATGGACCAACAGATCCTGTTGCTATGGACGGAGACCAGTGAAGGCCATTAGAAGCACTTTTCTGGTGATTGCTAGCGTTACTGCGCAGCCTCCAACTGAGCTCGAAGACGTGAGCAACTTGTCTGAAAGTTGTAAGTCTTCTGGTAGCTGTGCTAAGAGAAATCTCAATCATTCCAAATCTTGCAGAGATGGAGAGCGTAGCTATATGTAAGGAGATAACATAGGCACAGGCTAATTTTTGCTAACTAAAATGCAAGTTAACATTAGTAATTACACTTAAACAGCTAATGTGAGACGAAACTGCCTGCACGCTTCTCCTGTACTGTACGGTAATTTCTCTACTGTGCGACAGTAAATCGCTTGGTTATGACACAATCGTAAGCCTATTTTTACAAAAATGCCTGCCACGGAGCCATAACGTGAGGTACAAGGTAATGGAGCCTTTTATACATTGTCGTGTTTCTTTAGAAATAAACAATGGACAAATAGTCTTTAAACGCTTCAGATGTAGAGTTATTCGCTGTCAAAGTGGCAATGGAATGCTAACGGGAGGTGATGGCTTGGTAGCATTAAAATGGCACCATAGGAGCTACGTGGTCCGAAGAGAAGCTTACCCCCTTGGGTTAGAGGGAGCCCTGAGGACAGGGGGAGGGATTAGACTAGGGTGACCAGATTTCCCTGAACTAAAACCGGGACACTTTACGTGTGACTGTAGTGCTCGTGCACGCACACGCTTTTAACGTAAACATGTGCCTGCCCAAGTCAGACATAGACACAGACAGATTAGACACAATTTTGCCAACAGCACACATAGGCCTACTGCTCACAACATAATAGGGTATCTCAGTTAATATTCATGCATTTTCTTGGTATGTAGCCTACATATCTAAGACATAATATTAAAAGACACAGAGTTTTGTGTGGGACCAACTTTATTTTTCAGAATTAAAGCATTTTTTTGGAAAATGCACCCACTGAACTTGTGAAAAACTTTGTGAAAAGGTATTTTTTATTGCATGGCACTAAACAAATTATTTGGAACTGCTGCCACAGGCTTGAACTAAAGTTATGGTAACACTACATGAATTATGAATTCATGATTTGTGCATTACTTCATTCCTTTATATCTTATGAATCATCAGGAATTGACATGAGTTCATAGCCTCTCATTCATTACCTCATGAATGAACAACACATCAACTAAAGCATTAGGTAAGGTGGCTACATCATTATGCACAAGTTGTGTTCAAATCAGAATTTGCGCAGTGATGACCACATTAAGAAAAATAAAAAATCATGATCATGCTTGTAAGAGCCAAATAGGGACTAGTTCATCTGAAATAATAATTTAGTTCAAAAACAGTTAAAATGGTAAAAAAAAAAAAAAAAAAATATTTCATGAAAATTCATAAGAAATGTATTGGTTGAAAATGCATGATGTAGTAATGTTTAGGTCCAATAACATTTCAGTATTTTGAGCTTCCAGTCAGATAGCACTACGTCATAGCGTAATTGATTGGATGTAGTTAACTTTAGTTTTGAAGTTAGAGACGTTGGAAGCAACACAGTTTTTTGACCGTGCGTACCATGTATCATTTTGTGTTTTTATAAGTAAACATTCAAAAAGAAGACCGTTTGGTTTGCTCGTGTTTCAAATACTGGTTGTAGTTAGACTGACTTCAAAAGGTGACACAGAAGAATTAGAAGCAACTAGCTAGGTGCCACTACATTTAGTCAAAAAACTAGCTAAACGAAGCTACGCTGGATTACCTGGATAAGGAGGAGGACGTGGCTAGCTTGTTGTTGGATGAAGAAGCAACGGATCAGACTTTAGCGCCGCAAACGAGCCACAGAGCCGGACCTGTCTGCTCCAGAGGACCGCGACGGACCGTCACCAGGCCGCAGTTTCACCGCTGAATGTCGGGACGGGTTTTCCTTCGCTCCATTAGCTAACGGCTAGTTGTCATGCTAACGGCTAGTCAGCCTGACTGCTAACGGGGAAGCAACGCTGTGCGCTGAAGTGGGGACTGCTTTCTTCAGAAGACTGAGAAGAGGAGAAATAGCCACAGGAACTTAACCACAGAAGCTAGCATTGAAACAGGTGATCCTCCAAGCATTCTCCCAGATACGGTACCAAAAACTACTTATTATCTATGTGGATTGTCAAGGAAAGACGTGATACGGACGCATGAAGATAATGAGTGAGTTTGGAAGAAAACGAAAGTAGGTCAACTTTTCCCTGCAAAACGTATGTTGATAACAAGCTATGATTCAGTCAATGTGGAGTTATGGCGATCTTTAAGAAGTTGTTTTGCACTCAATTTATTAAGAAAAGTACCCTTTGAAGAAAGTGCTTGAAACGTTTGCATACAACTAGAGCATTAACTCTGCAATTTGTAAGATGGCTGAGGAAGATGAACATAGATGTATCGAGGATGCAATGGAACAGGGAAGGTCACATAAGCTGACAGAGAAGGCATTAGAGGAGAGATTACAGAGGTGCATTGCACTGAGGAGACGAACATTAGGAACTCTGACAAGCAAAAGAAAAGAGTTAGAGACAATGATGAGTGATGCTCAAAATTTACAAAAGGTGAAAAATATTATGGAAAATGATTTTGCAACGTCACTAAATGAGTTTAACCGTCTCAACAACGAAGTTGCAAATCTTTTGACTGAAGACTAAAAAACATTTGATGAAGAGAACTGGTTCAAACCTAAAGTGGCAACAATTACAGGATTCATGAAAACGACTAAAAAGTGGATTGCAACTGAACATGAACCCATACTGCCAGTGCAAAATGTGCTGCAAGAAGAAAATAATGTGGTCGATTATTTGCAAGAAACTGTTAAGCCAAATGACAGCATTTCACAGGTTGGGGTCAGTGATGTTGCTAGCCCATGTGGATCACAAGTAAGTCGCACATCAGCTGCGTCACGAGTATCGTCAACAAGAGCTAAACATGAAGCGGAACATGCAGCCCTGCTCGAACGTGCTGCAGCACTGAAGAAAATGCAACAGCTTGAGTTTGAAGCAGCTAGAATCAAAGCTGAAAAGGAAGAGTTAGAGATGGAAACTGCGTTAGCTGAGAGCAAAGCAAAATTAAGGGTGCTTAAAGAATATGAGAGATCTGAAGATGGTTTGAGTAGCTACGCGTCAGCACAAAGGCCACGAGGTGGACACGTGAAGGAAAGAACTAGCATTATGCACCCACAACAAGCTAATGCAAACCTTCGTGTTCAACCACAAACGCGACACTCCCGAATACAACAACAGCCTCAACCAGTCTCCAATTATGTACCTAATGCTCAAGCTAACAGAGGTGATGACATACTAGCGGTTATACAAAAACAGAATGTAATCACTGAGCTACTTGTAAAACAACAGCAGCTATCTCATTTACCAACAAAAGACATTCCTGTGTTCAAGGGTGATGCGCTACAATACAAATCTTTCATGAGGGCGTTTGAGCACGCAATAGACCAGAAAACCAGCAATGATCAAGATAAATTGTACTTCTTGGAACAATTTACTGCCGGTGAACCTCAGGAGCTTGTTCGCAGCTGTGCTCACATGACACCTAACAAAGGCTACTGTGAGGCAAAGAGATTACTTCATAAGCACTATGGGGATGAATTACGGATTGCCAGCGCATACATTGACAAAGCACTCAAATGGCCTCAAGTGAAGTCTGATGATGGGAACGCATTGAGCGCCTACGCAATGTTTTTGATTGGATGTCGCAATACTATGGAAGACATTGAGTTCTTAGAAGAGATGGACAACCCAACCAACCTACGCACAGTGGTGTCTAAATTACCGTACAAAATGAAGGAACGTTGGCGTGCTGAAGCTTATGACATGAAAGAGCGAAGAGGCAGGAGAGCAAAGTTTGCTGATTTGGTGTGCTACATAGACCGCCAAGCTAGAATAGCGATGGATCCCCTCTTTGGTAATATCTCAGACAGCCGCCCAACTCCAAGTGGAAAGACTGACCAAAAGGAAAAGCACCATGGAAGGAAAGAGGTCCGTGGAAGCAGTTTTGCGACCAATGTTTCCACCGAAACTAAAGGGCCTCAGGAAACGCATGTTAAGCCAGCGAACTCGAGTAAAACTGTGAGTGCCTTTGAGAAGCCGTGTTTGTACTGCCAGCAATCTCACACCCTTGCATCATGCAGCAAAATCAAAAACCAACCACATAAGGAGCGTGTGGATTTCTTAAAAATAAAGGGCTTATGTTTCGGATGCTTAGTTCCTGGTCATCTTAGCAAATTCTGCAAAAGAAGAATTGAGTGTAAAGAATGTGCTTTAAAACATCCAGACATTCTGCACATAATAAAAGAGGAAGGTTCTGTCTCACCTGAGAAGAAAGACGATCGTCATGGAGGTGAAGTATCGTGTGCTCAAGTTTCTATTCTACAAGAGTCCTGTAGCCTCACGGGGGCCGGAGAAGCGGAATGTGTCCTATCAATAGTACAGGTAAAGATCAAGTCGAAAAAGAGTGACAAGTGTGTTGAAACATACGCTTTTCTGGACCCGGGAAGCACAGCAACGTTCTGCACAGAAGACCTGCAAAAGAAACTGAACATTAAAGGGAAACCAACACGAATACTTCTTAGCACCATGGGTCAAGACAAACCTGGAGAACAGAAGCTCATGAACAGTTTCGTCATAACAGACCTGGAAGTGTGCGGGCTGGAAAACACCAAGTTTATAGAGCTACCAAAGGTGTTCACTCATAGCAACATACCTGTTCACACCGAGAACATACCTAGACAGTCAGATATTCAGAAGTGGCCTTATCTCAATGAAGTACGCTTGCCAGAGATAGAAGCGGATGTAGGCCTGCTTATTGGAGCTAACTGTTCAAGAGCAATGGAGCCATGGCATGTTATTAATGCTGAGGATGGAGGCCCTTATGCTGTGAAGACTGTCATTGGCTGGGTTGTGAATGGGCCCGTAAGAAAGGAACCGGATGATGCAATGAATGAAACGCCTAAGTTTTCAGTAAACAGAATCTCTGTGATGGAGATTGAGAAGCTGCTGGTCCAACAGTATAACACTGATTTTCAAGAACGTAACTACGATGACCGAGAGGAGATGTCACATGAAGACAAACAGTTTTTGCAGTCTGTGCAGAAAACGACAACTTTTGAGAACGGGCATTACAGCATTGGACTGCCACTCAGGAATGAGAAGCTTCAAATGCCTAATAACCGTTGTGTGGCGGAACAGCGCATAGCCTGTTTGCTAAGAAAGTTCAAGAAGAATCCTGAATTCTTTGAAGAGTACAAGGGCTTTATGGAGACCATCATTGGCAAAGGCTATGCTGTCCAAGTTCCAGTCCAACAGCTGAACCGAGATGACAACAGGCTGTTTTACATACCACATCACGGGGTGTATCACCCAAAGAAAAGAAAGCTGCGGGTGGTCTTCGACTGCACAGCTTCGTTTCAGGATAGGTCTCTGAATAGTGAGCTGCTCCAAGGACCCGACCTGACTAACACGTTAGTTGGTGTTCTTTTAAGATTTCGTGAGGAGCCAGTAGCTATGATGGCGGACATTGAGTCGATGTTTTATCAGGTCAAGGTGCCGGAACGTGATGTAGACCTACTCCGTTTTCTTTGGTGGCCCAACGGCAAGTTGAACGAGCCTATGGAGGAATTCCGAATGACCGTGCACCTCTTCGGAGCAACTTCTTCACCAAGTGTTGCCTCATATGCACTGAAAAGAACTGCTGAAGATCACAAGGCTGATGCATCTCCAGAAGCTGTCCAGACAGTCCTGCGCAACTTCTACGTAGATGACTGTTTGAAGAGTGTAGCTAAAGAAGAAGATGCAGTGACCTTAGCTAGAGAGCTTCGTACCCTGTGTGCTAGCGGAGGCTTCGCTCTAACAAAGTGGATGAGCAATAGCAGGAAGGTGTTAATGTCAATCCCTGAAGTACATAGAGCCAGCGAAGTGAAAGACCTGGATCTAAGACATGACGCTTTGCCAGTCGAGAGGACACTCGGTGTACAGTGGGACACAGAAACTGATACTTTCACCTACAGTATGAAGCTGCAAGACAAGCCAATGACCAGAAGAGGCATTTTATCAGTCGTGAATTCCATCTACGACCCCCTTGGCTTTTTGGCTCCCGTCATCTTGCCCGCTAAACTCCTGCTGAAAGATCTTTGTAAAGAACAATACGGATGGGACGAGAACATTGGCGGAAAACACGCTGAAGATTGGAAAAGATGGATCGAAGATGTCAGTCATCTCTCTACTTTCCATGTGAGCAGGTGTTTGAAGCCTACAGATTTTGGATGCACTGCAGCAGCACAGTTACATCATTTTTCAGACGCTTCAGAGTCCGCATACGGCACTGTGTCTTATCTGCTGCTAGAGAATAGCAAAGGTGAGAAACGTTGTGCATTCCTCATGGGAAAGTCAAGAGTGGCCCCACTCAAACTGGTCACCATCCCCAGACTTGAGTTGACTGCAGCAGTTGTCGCTGTTAAAATAGACAAGATGTTACATCAAGAGCTTCAAGTTCCACTGCAACGATCTATTTTCTGGACAGACAGCACTACAGTGCTTAGATACATTGACAGTGAAACTGCTCGTTTCAAAACCTTTGTTGCGAACAGAATCTCATTGATCCGAGAAGCAACCAAGCCATCGCAATGGAAGTACGTCAGAACAACGGAAAATCCTGCAGATCAAGCCAGCAGGGGCTTGAAAGCTAAGAGTTTGGTGCAAGGAGGAACATGGATCAATGGGCCGGACTTCTTGCTGAACAATGAATGTGACTGGTCGGAACAGCCTGTGCGAAGGAAAGAAAGCCTTCAAAATGATCCGGAAGTCAAGAATGGAGCCACAGTCAACATGATAAAGGTTGAAGAAAACAAGGAACCAATTGACAAACTGATAAACCATTACTTGGACTGGCATAAATTAAAAAGATCAGTGGCCTGGATTTTAAAGGTGAAGGAGAATCTGTGGAAACTGAAAGAGGAAAGAAAGAAAATATCAAGACCGATCAGGCAAACTGAAAAATACCCTGAAAAGGAAAGATCAAGGTTAGAACAACAAATGAAGAAAATTAAAGCAACAGAAAAGAAATCACTTACCTTGGACGATCTGGTTGCCGCAGAATCGGAAATAATCCAATTCAGTCAAAGACAAAAGTTTGGAGAAGAAATCAAACTACTGGAGAAAGGTAAACAGCTCAGTCGCAGCAGTCAGCTGTTCAAATTGGATCCGATTCTTCAAGATGGCACGTTAAGGGTTGGCGGAAGACTCAACAAGTCTGCCATGCCAGAAAATGCTAAACATCCAGCAATTCTTTCAAAGCAAAGCAGAGTTGCTACACTGATTTTGAGAGACATACACCAAAGAACAGGACACTGTGGCCGCAGTTATGTATTGGCACAACTGAGATGCAGGTATTGGATCCCACAAGCCAATTCTGCAATTCAAAAGATAATCAACAAATGTACAGTGTGCCGCAGGATTAATGGAAAGGTTGGTGAGCAAAAAATGGCAAACCTGCCTGAAGATAGGCTCTTGCCAGATAAGCCTCCCTTCACAAATACCGGCGTTGATTTTTTTGGGCCATTTGATGTCAAGCGGGGCCGGGGTACAGTCAAAAGGTACGGCGTGATGTTTACTTGCCTCACTCTCAGAGCGGTGCACATTGAAGTTGCAGATAGCCTCGACACAGACTCCTGCATTAATGCAATTCGTCGCTTTATGTGCAGGAGAGGTCAAGTCACCATCATGCGTTCTGACAACGGCACAAATTTTGTGGCCGCTGAAAGAGAGTTGAGAGAAGCCATTCAACAATTGGATAATGACAAGATTGAAAAGATATTGCAGCCAAAGGGAATAACAGCCCAGCCGCTTCACACCAAGGCGGGGTTTGGGAAAGACAAATTCGGACTGTGCGAAGAATCCTTAACTCCCTTTTGAAAGAGCAAGCAGTGAACGATGATTGTCTTCTGACAGTAATGTGCGAGGTGGAAAGCATCATCAACGGCAGGCCGCTTACAACTGTTTCAGATGATGTGAACGATGTAGAACCTCTAACACCCAATCACTTATTGCTGTTGAAATCTCAACCCAACATGCCTCCAGGGATTTTCAGCAAAGACGACATGTACACAAGAAAGAGATGGAAGCAAATCCAATATCTTGTGGATTTATTTTGGACTAGATGGACGCGTGAATACCTTCCACTTCTTCAGGAGCGCCAGAAATGGCTGAAGCCAAGAAGAAACTTCATGACGGGAGATGTTGTGCTACTAGTGGACAGTTCTTCCCCACGGAATTCCTGGCCCATGGGAAAAGTAGTTGAAACGTTGTCGGATTCCAATGGAACAGTGCGAAGAGTGAAGATAAAGACCAAGACCAGCATTCTTGAAAGGCCTGTAAACAAACTGTGCTTGTTGGAAGAGGCGGCATCGGAAAGGTGAAGAGAGAAGAAACAAGTTGATGGTTTATGGACATTTAGAAATTGTTTGGCTCTCAGTATTTAAGTTTATAATTGCTTAGTCCTCCTGCCTAACCAATTAGGGGCCGGGTAATGTAAGAGCCAAATAGGGACTAGTTCATCTGAAATAATAATTTAGTTCAAAAACAGTTAAAATGGTAAAAAAAAAAAAAAACTATTTCATGAAAATTCATAAGAAATGTATTGGTTTAAAATGCATGATGTAGTAATGTTTAGGTCCAATAACATTTCAGTATTTTGAGCTTCCAGTCAGATAGCACTACGTCATAGCGTAATTGATTGGATGTAGTTAACTTTAGTTTTGAAGTTAGAGACGTTGGAAGCAACACAGTTTTTTGACCGTGCGTACCATGTATCATTTTGTGTTTTTATAAGTAAACATTCAAAAAGAAGACCGTTTGGTTTGCTCGTGTTTCAAATACTGGTTGTAGTTAGACTGACTTCAAAAGGTGACACAGAAGAATTAGAAGCAACTAGCTAGGTGCCACTACAATGCTTAATGCTTTAGTTGTGTTGTTCATGTATGGTCACGAATGACAGACTATGAGCAAGTCAATTCCTGATGATTCTTGGAATATTAAGGCATGCAGTAACACATAAATCATTAATTGCATAATGCATAATAATACATAGCCTAAATCAATTAATTCATCCATCCATCTTCGTCCGCTTATCCGGTATCGGGTCGCGGGGTTAGCAGCTCCAGCAGGGGACCCCAAACTTCCCTTCCCCGAGCCACATTAACCAGCTCCGACTGGGGGATCCCGAGGCGTTCCCAGGCCAGGTTGGAGATATAATCCATCCACCTAGTCCTGGGTCTTCCCCGAGGCCTCCTCCCAGCTGGACGTGCCTGGAACACCTCCCTAGGGAGGCGCCCAGGGGGCATCCTTACCAGATGCCCGAACCACCTCAACTGGCTCCTTTCGACGCGAAGGAGCAGCGGCTCTACTCCGAGCTCCTCACGGATGACTGAGCTTCTCACCCTATCTCTAAGGGAGACGCCAGCCACCCTCCTGAGGAAACCCATTTCAGCCGCTTGTACCCTGGATCTTGTTCTTTCGGTCATGACCCAGCCTTCAGGACCATAGGTGAGGGTAGGAACGAAAACTGACCGGTAGATCTTTGCCTTCTGGCTCAGCTCTCTTTTCGTCACAACGGTGCGATAAATTGAATGTAATACCGCACCCGCTGCGCCGATTCTCCGACCAATCTCCCGCTCCATTGTCCCCTCACTCGTGAACAAGACCCCAAGGTACTTGAACTCCTTCACTTGGGGTAAGGACTCATTCCCTACCTGGAGCATTGGTTTCCTGCTGAGAACCATGGCCTCCGATTTAGAGTTGAGGATCCTCATCCCAGCCGCTTCACACTCGGCTGCAAACCGATCCAGTGAGTGCTGAAGGTCACAGGCCGATGATGCCATCAGGACCACATCATCTGCAAAAAGCAGTGATGAGATCCCCAGCCCACCGAACTGCAACCCCTCTCCACCCCGACTACGCCTCGATATCCTGTCCATAAATACTACAAACAGGATTGGTGACAAAGCGCAGCCCTGGCGGAGGCCAACTCTCACCTGAAACGAGTCCGACTTACTGCCGAGAACCCGGACACAGCTCTCGCTTTGGTTGTACAGAGATCGGATGGCCCTGAGAAGGGACCCCATCACCCCATACTCCCGCAGCACCTCCCACAGTATCTCCCGAGGGACCGGATCATACGCCTTCTCCAGATCTATAAAGCACATGTAGACCGGTTGGGCATACTCCCAGGCTCCGTCCAGGATCCTTGCGAGAGTAAAGAGCTGGTCCGTTGTTCCACGACCAGGATGGAATCCGCATTGTTCCTCTTCACCCCCTGTAATTGGCACACACGCTCTGGTCCCCCTTTTTGAAAAGGGGAACCACCACCCCGGTCTGCCACTCCTTAGGCACCGTCCCAGACCTCCACGCAATGTTGAAGAGGCGTGTCAACCAAGACAACCCCTCCACACCCAGAGCTTTAAGCATTTCTGGACGGTTCTCATCAATCCCTGGGGCCTTGCCATTGTGGAGTTGTTTAACTACCTCAGCAACTTCCACCAGGGAAATTGACGACAATCCCCCATCATCGTCCAGCTCTGCCTCTACCATAGAGGGCGTATTAGTCGGATTTAGGAGTTCCTCAAAGTGCTCCTTCCACTGCCCTATTACCTCCTCAGTTGAGGTCAACAGCATCCCATCCTTACTGTACACAGCTTGGATGGTTCCCCGCTTCCCCCTCCTGAGGTGGCGAACGGTTTTCCAGAAGCACCTTGGTGCCGACCGAAAGTCCTTCTCCATGTCTTCTCCGAACTTCTCCCACACCTGCTACTTTGCCTCTTTCACGGCAGAGGCTGCAGCCCTTCGGGCCCTTCGGTACCTTGCAACTGCCTCCAGAGTCCTCTGGGATAACATATCCCGGAAAGACTCCTTCAGTCGGACGGCTTTCATGACCACCGGTGTCCACCACGGTGTTCGTGGGTTACCGCCCCTTGAGGCACCTAAGACCCTAAGACCACAGCTCCTCGCCGCAGCTTCAGCAATGGAAACTTTGAACATTGTCCACTCGAGTTCAATGCCCCCAGCCTCCACAGGGATGCACGAAAAGCTCCGCCGGAGGTGTGAGTTGAAAGTCTGTCGGACAGGGGCCTCCTCCAGACGTTCCCAATTTACCCACACTACCTGTTTGGGCTTACCAGGTCTGTCCAGAGTCTTCCCCCACCCCCTGACCCAACTCACCACCAGATGGTGATCGGTTGACAGGTCCACCCCTCTCTTCACCCGAGTGTCCAAAACATACGGCCTCAGATCAGATGAAACGATTATAAAATCGATCATTCATTGACCTTTGGCCTAGGGTGCTCTGGTACCAAGTACACTTATGAGCATCCCTATGTTCGAACATGGTGTTCGTTATAGACAATTCATGACTAGCACAGAAGTCCAACAACAAACAACCACTCTGGTTTAGATCAGGGAGGCCGTTCCTCCCAATCACGCCTCTCCATGTGTCTCCATCATTGCCCACGTGCGCGTTGAAGTCCCCCAGCAGAACTAAGGAGTCCCCCACTGGAGCCCCATACAGGACTCCACTCAAGGTCTTCAAGAAGGCCAAATACTCTGAACTCTTGTTTGGTGCATATGCACAAACAAGAGTCAGAGTTTTCCCCCTCACAACCCGCAGGTGTAGGAGGTGACCCTCTCGTCCACCGGGGTAAACTCCAACGTAGCGGCACTCAGCCGGGGGCTTGTGAGTATCCCCACACCTGCCCGGCACCTTACAACCTGGGCAACTCCGGAGAAGAAAAGAGTCCAACCCCTATCCAGGAGTATGGTTCCAGAACCGAGACTGTGCGTAGAGGTAAGCCCCACCAGATCTAACCAGTAGCGCTACACCTTCCGCACAAGTTCCGGCTCCTTCCCCCACAGAGAGGTGACATTCCACATCTCCAGAGCCAGCGTCTGCTGCCCGGGTCTGGTCCGTCGAGGCCCCTGACCTTCACTGCCACCCGTGTGGCAGCGCACCCGACCCCAGCGGTTCCTCCCACAGGTGGTGGGCCCATGGGATAGAGAGATGGATGCCACGTAGCTTTTTCGGGCTGTGCCCGGCCGGGCTCCATGACGCTTGCTGATGAGCCCTCCGTCTGGGCCTAGCTCGAGACGGGGGCCCCGGGTTTCCTTCGGGCAGGGTCACTCCATCTCTTCCTCGGTCATTCATAGGGTTTTTGAACCATTCTTTGTCTGGCCCCTC
The DNA here is from genome assembly GCA_023566125.1 of Zingel zingel. Classification (NCBI taxonomy): domain Eukaryota; kingdom Metazoa; phylum Chordata; class Actinopteri; order Perciformes; family Percidae; genus Zingel; species Zingel zingel. Next base: position 6,170,708 of record CM042326.1, on the reverse strand, counting down.
ACCTGAGACCACTTTGCCTTGGGAGACCCTACCAAGAGCACAAAGCTCCAGACAACACAGCCCTCAGGTTCATAGGGACACACAAACCTCTCCACCACGATAAGGTGATGGTTTCCGGAGAGGCAATTAATTCATGCATTAATTCATTCAGCTTCCCTATTGGAAACATGAATTCCATATATTTGTTAGAGGAGTGAATTTGCTAATGAATCAATTTGTTGACTGAAAGCCTACTGTGAAATTATGCACAGGTGTCAGCAAAATTGGCCCGTGTGACGAGTGTCTGCTTCACATTTTCTGCAAGGCAGCGGAGCGGCTGTTGGTTGACTCTCCACGGTTCTCATGGGCTTTATTTAAGTCGTAACGTGAAAAAGCTTAATAGTTTAGAGTTTAATGTACCTAAACAACGATCAGTGATCACCAAATTTCTCTCTCATATTGCTCCTCATAACCAGAGCAATATGAGAGAGAAAGAGCAATATGAGAGAGAAATTTGGTGATCATTGATCGTTGTTTAGGTACATTAAACCACGTTAAACTTTTTCACATTTTAGAATGTCCCCATTTCCACCCAGCGCTCATCCACTGACTTTCCAGCGGACCTGGAGGGACTGGTTAAAACAAGACAGATAAGAGGCATTGCAACAATGTTTACAAATATAGCCTACATTGTAACGCTGGCTGCACAGATTATGCAGACCACTGCGATTGACTGACACACACACACACATTGTTAAAATCATACGCTGGACGCTTTATCAGTCTTTCTACATGGGTTTAGTTAATGATCAGGCTATAATAAGACAGTTAAACCAGCTTGGCCTATATACTTTGGAAAAAGTTTATGCAATACACAGAGGACGAGTATGCCAGAATTGTGGCACAAACCACAAAGTGCCCTGCATACAATGACGAATGCTCTGTGTGTGGTGCGAAAGGACACTGGGCAAGATGCTACAAACAAAACAGACGGCAACAAAAGCAAAACTCGAATACAAGGAAAAGAAGTAAGTCTCGTCCACCACAAAACAAACACCAGGCAAATAAGAAAAGACACAGGCTACAGCACAAATCCAAAATTGATGTGGTCAAAAGTCAAGAGCCAGAAGAAGAATGCATGTACAGGACACAATCAGTGAAAAATGCATGTACAGCAGCAACAGTAAATCGCCTAGAGAAGAGGCCTACACAACACTGAACGTGAGACCACCTGATGTACCAGGCTATGGACATACACTTCGCCTGAAAATCGACACAGGAGCATCAGGCGAATACTCTTCGACTGCGCACATTCAGACAGATGTACGGAAGTGATGCACATGCATACAAAAAAGAAAAATAACCTGAAACTATCTGCTTACAGTGGTCATGAGATCCCTTGCTTTGGAACCATCAACATTCCATGCCAACACAAGGAGTCCAGATGGATAAATGCCAAGTTCTACGTCGTGGATGTACCAGGACCAGCTGTGGTTGGGCTACCCACGAGTGAACTGTTGAATCTTGTAACTGTGCATGTGGACACAGTTAAAGAAAAACTGGATGACAGCAAGGAAAACAAACAACAAGCAAAACTACTGAAAATAACTACCTGTGATGATCTCAAAAGAGCATATCCGAATCAGTTTGATAAAATAGGAAACTTTAAAGGAACTGCAAAACTCATCTGAAGGATGAGGCCGAGCCATTCGTAGACGGAAATGCAGCATCCACATCAAAGATAAGCTCCAAGGTGAGCTGAACAAACTCGTGGAGCAAGATGTTCTGTGGAAAGTTGAACATCACACTGACTGGTGCTCCAGAAGAAGGATGGATCCTTACGGATATGCCTAAACCCACAAAAACTGAATGCCAGCCTGAAAAGATGCTCACACAAGATACCTACGGTCGAGGAACTGAATCCAAATTTCGCAAATGCAGAGGTTTTCAGCAAGCTTGACGCAAAAGCAGGATACTGGTCAATACATCTTGATGAAGACTCGCAAGTCTTCATCAATTTGCATTCTGTTTAGTAGATACTGCTGGAAACGTCTGCCATTTGGACTGAGTGTATTCAAGATTTCTTCCAGGCCAAGATGGACCAGATCCTGGAGGGGCTTGATGGTGTGGTCAGTATAGCTGACGACATAGCCGTATGCAGAAAAAATGAAGAATAGCACGACAGGAACCTGATTAACCTGATGGAACGGGCCGCAGAAGCAGGTATGGTGTTCAATAGCGACAAATGCATGATAAAGCAGAACAGTATCTCATTCTTTGGAAACCTATACACAGACAGTGGCAAAAAACTAGACCCTGCAAAAATAAGAGACATACAGAATATGCCAACCCCCCAAAACAAGGATGAGCTCCACAGATTCATGGGAATGCTAACTTACCTTGCAACTTACATACCAAAGTTTGCAGAGAAAGCGCACACCTTGAGAGGACTGCTAAAAAATGATGCTTTGTGGATATGGGAAGCAGACCATCAGAAATGCTTCGATGACTTAAAATCAGCCATCACAGAGGGTGCATTTCTAAAATACTATGACGCCAGCACACCCCTGACACTCGAAGTAGATGCATCACAGAAGGGCCTAGGTATAGCACTGGTGCAGAACAATAGGCTCATTGCGTTCGGATCAAAGACCCTGATGGACTGCCAGTCAAGATACAGCAACATAGAACAATGCTCACAATAGTTTATGGAATGCAGCGTTACCACACCTACCTGTATGGAAAATAATTCACCGTGATAACAGATCACAAACCACTTGTCACTATCTGCTCAAAACCACTGCATGCAGCACTACCCCGACTCCAGCGTTATGCTGATTAAGACCCAAGGGTACAACTATGAAGTCAAATACCGACCCGGAGCAGAAATAGATAGATAGATAGATAGATAGATAGATAGATAGATAGATAGATAGATAGATAGATAGATAGATAGATAAAGATAAATGGTCCTGGCAGACACTCTTAGCAAACCCTGAAAACAATGGCATCATTGAGCTGGATGAGTACATAGATGTGATCGAAACAGAGTCTGAGGATCCAGAGAGGCATACCATCGCCATAATAAACTTCTCACCTGGAAAACAAGACGCTCTGCATAGCCAAACTGCTGATGACCCAAGGCTCCGTGCGCTGAAGGAATTAATTCATCAGGGATGGCCTGAAAGCATAAAGGACCTACCTAAAGACCTGCATCCATACTGGTCTTTCAGAGACGAACTTGCTATAGAGTCAGGAGTATCTTCAAGGGCAGACAGGTACTCATTCCAGACTCCATGACTGAAGACATTCTCACACAATTACACGTGGGCCACCAAGGCATAGAAAAAACACGCCGGCTGGCAAGAGAAAGTGTCTATTGGACAAAGATGAATGATGACATTGAAAGAATCTGCAGATCATGCAGTGTGTGTGTGCAGAGCATCAAGATGCAAACCAAAAAGAGCCTCTCAAACCTCTTGAAATACCGTCCAAACCATGGCGTCAATAGCGTCCGACCTTTTTGAAGTCAATGTCTGCCACTACATGTTGACTATAGACAGATACTCAAAATATCCACTTGTAGATGAAATGCCCACTCATGCAGTCACACTCATGCAGTCACACAAAAAATGCAGCGATACATGTCCTTATTCGGATGACCGGACGAAATCCTGACCGATAATGGACCACAGTACACAGGACAGGCCTTCAAGGGACTTGTGAAAGAATTGTGGAGTAAGACACATCACCAGTTCACCCTACTATCCCAAAAGCAATGGATTTATTGAAAGTAGGGCTGTCAGCATTAACGTGTTAATCGCAATGCGATTAAGGGCCGAGCATAATGCGTTAATTTTTTTTGTCGTATTAATCGCATGCCGCCATTTATTCATTTATTTTCATTTCACTCGGCTTTGCGTTATGCCTAACAGGCTACTATTTTGCCGTACTTCCTCGTAACACATCCTGCTGCTGCAGGAATAGCAACGCGGATTTTGGTGCCTCATTCCAGTGCCACTGATATGCCTGCACTTCTCTCTGATGTTCTGAAACAGACGTTACAGGCAACAGAAACATTGCTGCACGTGAAGCTAGTTAACACTATACTCGACAGCCGCTAACGTTAGCCTACCGCTAGGTAGTAGCTCGATTAAACACGGTTACAATGCTGACAGCTAACGCTAAACGGTGTAAAGTTTGTCTGTATTTCACTGTAATGGATTCCGACACCGGGATGTAACAATCTGCAGCTGCTGTTGTCGGAAAAACACAGACTGTGAAACTGGTAATTTACAGCCTCGTGGTGCATTCAAAGTTGTTGTTAAATGCCCTTTTCCCATCTGGTGGTTGTTTTTGTCATTCAACAGCTATTTACTAGTGAAATAAGTTATTGTTATAGTGATTACATTATTATTAAACATTTCCTTTTGACAATATAGCCTTAGCAATAAACAAGCCATTCTTTAATGTCGCTAACTGTTTAGTACCCTTCTTTTTTTAACTTTCTTAAAAAGTACCGCTTTAGCACCAGTATCCAAACCAAACAATACCCAACCCTAATATTGACTCTAGATTAAAATTTGTGACTAGATTAAATATATAATAAACAAATACAAATCTTAAAATCAAGTTCATAAAGTCATTTTCTTTGCATTCATTTGATTCCCAATCAAGATACACTGGTAAGAATTGCTTTCCATTGTTAATATGTACTTAAAAACAGTTCTGAAATGCAAAATAATAGAATTTTAATCATGTGATAAAACATGCGATTAATCGTGATTAACTATAGAAATTTAGCGATTAAGAAAATGTTATCGTTTGATAGTCCTAATTTAAAGATATGTCCGACACATCAAAGCCATTGTGAAGAAAACACAGCAAAACAAAGATGACCTCCACATAGCTTTGCTACAAGTAAGAGATACACCTATTGACAGCAAACTGCCTTCACCTGCAGAACTGCTCTTTGGCAGGCCTGTCACCACCCTAATGCCAAGCCGAGCAGACGCAGGTAAAGAGGGACACCGACATCACCTGGCTCGCAAAGCAGCTGTGATGAAGGAACACCATGAATGCAGCTGCCGCAGAGAACTTCCTCCACTCCATGGAGGGGATGTTGTGATGTTATTTGGAACTAGATTACCACCCTAGGCGGAGTGATATGCACTACATGAGTAGCGTAGTCGTACCTGCTTGTAAGTAATGCAGTAATAAGTAATAACTAAGGTGGAAGTAAAGTTACGTTGGATTTATTTGAATTGACTAAATAATACTCCAGAGGATGGAGCCTGTTTTCTTTGTTTGTCAGTAGTCAGTGTAGAGAAACTGATAACTGCTAGAGGAGAGCCCACCAAGTGTCCAATGCTGGGAAGATCCCAGCTGTAAAAAAACTCAGATGACTGTCCTTTGACTATTCTTTTATAAAACCCTCAGTTTATTTTAATGAACCAAAAACTTTATATTTCAATATCTTATATATATTTTGTATTTCTGTATGATTACATTATAATAGAAAGCCAACAGAAACAACAAAAGGCAGTAAAAGATGATCAGAATAATGTTGTCTCCCTTAAGAGTAGCTACTCCACCGATTTGCATTGCTCTACTATAATATTGTCAACAGTAGTTTTTTTACAGTTAAAAAAAGGATAAAAATCATCAATGTAGCCTGAGCTGCTAGCCTCTAGCAGAGATGAGAAACTACATACGTCTGATAATCTCACTTTCTAACGTAACACCAAAGATGTTTTTCATTTTCAAACTTAGTCTTCAGCCCCAACTGACGATGAGTCAGTTTACCAAGGAAACATTCAATCTCAAAATGGTGTGCACCGTTTTGCTATGACTTCAAACAGCGCCCTCTGGATACACAAAAGGCTTTTATAAAGTTGTTTTCACGCATGCAGCATAGTATTCCCCAACACCTGTAAAAAAAAAAAGACTCAAAAAAAAAAAAAGACTCAGGGGAGTTCTCCATTAGGATCCCGAGTCATTTGTTCATCTTTTTACTGCCTTTTGTTGGTTCTGGGGCTCCATACAAAGGCACTGGTGGTTTTATTTGATTTACATTAAATTATTTGATTTATTTTATTTGATTAATTTTATTTGTATGTATTTGTTAAAGGAGAACTCCGGTGTGTGTTCAGCCATAATCACGCATCAGTTCCGTGTGTATTTGTAGCTCATCTCTTGTGTGTGACATCAATCTGAGGTTGGTGAGTAGGAGTATTGGCAGTGGCGATTTGTGTGGCAGTTTCCTTAGGCCCGACTGGCATCCTTGCTTCTCCTTCCTCCCCGCCTTCCTTACCTGCCGCGGCCGACAACAATACAACGAGCGCCTGCTGGTCTGGTGGATGTCCTCCAAAGGACAGGTCATGCCTTCTTGGCGAAAAATTGTAGTTTATTTCCCCTTCAAAAATATTTAATTAAGCACTGTAGTGGTTATGAACATATCAGTGACTATGTAACGACATGGAAACGCGATAAATGATGTGTGTGGATTGCACATTAATAGCGTTACTGAAGGCTAGCTGTAGCTTGCGCTGAAGTCAGGAAAATGTAAACAGCAGTGTGCAGATCGGAGCATAGTGTGTTAAGAGTGAAGACCGGAGGTGTTCACAAGGGAAGAAACTTGGAGTAACGTAACTATGAAGAATCTAGAAGATATTGAACACATGGAAGAGGCTTTTGAGTTTGATGGTCGTCCTTATTTATTCAAACCCGAGTATACAGACGAAGAACTAGCCTCACAAGAGTTGGAAAGAACGAGACAGACTGAGCGGCAACAGGCAGATGAAGCAGCTGCTCCAAGCGCGAGCTACAGCCAAGACTCCTACTCACCAACGCCAGATCAGTGTCACACACAATAGATGAGCTACAAATATACACGGAACTGCTGCGTGATGATTATCATCGAAGCCTGGCTGAATACACTCATCCCAGACGGCAGCTAGCAGCTAGCAGGGCGAGCTAGCGGCAGGATGTCTGAGTTGAAAACGCATCTTGTTGTCACGTAAGAGCCCTGTTCATGTTGCACAGACATTATAATTGCATTTTGTTCTCTGTTAAGAGGCACAAAGGCACTCTTTAGAATATGCCCCCACAACTGCTGTTTTAGCTAACTGGGAGCTACGGGCATTAGCTGCAGCAACTCCAGTTTGCTAGGACCGATTCTGTTAGTTTTTTTTTCTATCAACAGTACTTATATATTTATAGCGATCAAGATTAACGTAAAAATTGCCCAGTATTCTGCTTTAAATTATATATGCTTAGAAACCAGTACATGTATGGACCAAAACAATAAATATCAATTTAAATGTCATATATTACATTTATTGTAAAAAAAAAACACAGCACTGAATGTTTTCTCAAAAGCCCAGAATATTTTAGGTTTTTAAAACACCTCAAACTTTGTGTCACATGCCCTCAGACTCTCTGACTGGACTGGCAAATCAATGCAGCAAAAGTTCTGTTAGCGAAATATCAACATTCATTCCATGAACTCTTCTAAAAACAGGTTTCAGATTACCAATGCTGTTGACACCAAATTCCTACCCTACCTATGTTCTGTAACTTTGAAATACTAACATCAAACATTTTTTTGACTCTCTTTAGGTGGCAGGGGTGAAAATCCTCAACATGTGCTGTGTTCTGGTTCCAGAATGATAAAGATAGTTGGAGAACAATTAGCCTAGATATAAAATAGGAACTAGGATGTAGATGTTTGGCAACTATGTTTTTTCCCCAAAATGATGTACAGATTTTAAGCATTCTATTATTAAATATCTTGAAAAATAGTGTATATAGCTGCTGTAAATGAGAACCCCCCCCCTCTCCAAGTCTGGGGATGGGGACAAATTCTCTTATGTCTTCTATTTTCATTCTGCTTGTGGTTGCTTGCCAACTAGCTTTATTATATTGCCACCTCGTGGTTAAATACAAGAGGTGCAATAAGGATTCGCATGAGTAGGCTTAAAGCTTTAGTGTGTAGTTTCATCCACCCCCATGAGGAATTCTAAATAATGACAACAAAACTGTTGGCGTATCCACATGATACAAGCCTTCAGTGACTTCTTCCACGCAGTGGCAAGTAGTCAAGGAGGACACGGAGGATTAAAGAGGAGGGTTGGGTACCAAAATACAGTGCCAATAGGCCAATGAATGTAAACGGTAGTAACGAGACCGAATAAGAAGGAAAATTCCGGGGCCTCATTTCGGAGCCTGACTTTTTTTTCTTTCAGAAGCATCGCTGCACTGGGCACTACGTTACCATTAGCTAGTAGCTGGATTAAACACAATGGTTAAAATGCTGACAGCTAACGTTAAGCCGTGGAAAGTGTGACTGTATTTCCCTGTAGAGCAGCCATCGTCAACTGGCGGCCCGCGAGCCAGATCCAGATTAGTCTGCCCCGCAGAATAATCACGAATTCAGAAAATGTAAAGAGGAAAAAATACGTTCTGGTATTTAGCATTTACAGCAGGTAACATTACACAGGTAGAGCACAAACTCAGCCCCTGTATTTGTATCTCTATTCACAGGCCGGGATTCTGTACAGTGATGCCACACACACAGCTGATCGAGATGTGTGTGGGTTAAAACACGCAGTACCTGACTGGGAACGATACAAAGAGGATTACCAATGGCCGCTGGGGAAGATCAACTCACGCTAGTCTTGTTACTTGTAAGTAGGCTACAATAAAACCTTTGTAAGTAAAAAGTCAATACTTATCAATGCACTCACCTGTATAGACAGGCATAAACATGTAGAAAGCGATATTTCAATCTGCTCTGTCCGCTCAGTCCACTCTTGTCCACCGCGCTGTTTTACGCAAACACAGCTCTACTCTGCAAATAGAGAATTTTTACAAACAAGCTAAAACAAAAGCTGTCGGTTTGTAGTCTAGCTGTTTCTTAGTTTGTAGGGAATCTTGAAATTTGGACAAATTCTTATGAAAAACTGCTGGCTGAGCGAACCAAAACCTTGCTTTTGGTTCCCATGGAAAGTTTTCCTGGCGTTTAGGGAACGTTAGTTTTTGGTTACATCGACCCTTCCCAGAACGTTCCCCTATCGTTGTAACCTTTAGAGAACATTCCCCTAACGTTTTAACCTTTAGAGAATGTTCCCATAACGTTCCCCTACATTGTAACCTTTAGAGAACGTTCCCCTAACGTTATTTTTTACATTCCCCTAACCTTTAAAAAACTTTAACAACCATGCTACCAAAAAATAAAACAAATATATATATATATATATATATATATATATATATATATATATATATATATATATATATATATATATATATATAAGAATCAGAATCAGTTTTATTGGCCATATAGACACATACTGTACAATAGAGACAACATACATATAGGCACATTAACACAATATATTGTATAAATGTAGAGTGCAAAATGCATATTGGAATGATAAAGTATGTGATGTGTAGGTGAATGGCCAAAGTGGACATGACCCCACTTATCAGCAGTTCAGGAGAGTGATGGCAGTGGGAAAGAAGCTGTTCTTGTGTCTGGTTGTTTTTGTGTGCAGGGATCTGTAGCGCCTGCCAAAGTGGGGGAGGCAGGAGGATGGCAGCAGTGTAGAAGATAGCCAATAGCTCTCGTGGTAGGCCATGCTTCCAGAGTTGCCGTAGGAAATACATCCTCTGCTGAGCCTTTTTAAGGATGGCGTTGATGTTGGACTCCCACTCCAGGTCCTGGGAAATGATGGAGCCCAGAAACTCGAATGAGTCCACCTTTGACACTAGGCTGTTGGATATTGTGAGGGGGGAGCACTGTGGGGTCCTCCACGTCTGCTGCAGTCAGCGCGGGGAAGTTTTTCTGGGAGGCCGCTAGAGTAGCAAGTAGAAGCAAAGTTACAAGTCAAATTTAAACCTCTTATCAGCCAAGCTATGCATAATACCGATGTGAACAATAAAATAACATCTGCCTGTTATAACTGCAGATTGTCAGGTCCTGGAAGGCCTTCTTTGCCTTTCTTTTGTGTGGTGTTGACTCATCTAAAAAGAAAGTAGATATGAATATTGGTCAGTTCATTTATGGTAGGTTTCTTGCACATGCCATTGCAAAAGATGAACCTATGCTGTTACATTAAACAATCAACAAAAAAAACACTTACACGCAGGTGGTGGAGGCAGTAACATCTGCTGACCTGAAAAAGGGCAGGCAGGGACAAACGCATCAGAACAGTCACGTGATATGCACCAGGTTGAATTTCAGTAGTTCCATGGTAGGAAATATGACTGACTTTTAATTAAGTTGTGAATAGCGCTTGGAGAACAGCGGAGGGCAGCAATACGCCATAGATGCGTTTAGTCTGCCGGAAACAAAAAGTGGAAGAAGAAATATGACTCTGGTTTCTTAAACGCATGCATAAATGTTAACTTCCAGACAGGGCTTCCAGACACACGCTCAGTCCTGAAATTCTTTCTTGCTTGATTCATCTGAAATAAAAGACCATACAGGGACTATAGATTCTATATACAAATGTTTTTGATGGTTTTTGAACTATAATATAGAGCATTTAAAAATGCATAATGTATGCACAGGGCCATTTAGTGTGAAAAGAGTTGATGATACTACACTGATTGCAAAAAGAATATTTGAAGTGTAAATAATAATACATAGTCTGTAGGGCTTAAACGATTCCTCGAATAATTTGATTACAAAAATCCTCGATGCAAAATGACTTGCCTCGAAGCTTCGTTAAATCAATGTTACTAACGTTGTATCGCTGACGGACGGTGTTTCTGCTACTGTCGCACACCAGACGGCTCAGTCTGCTGCTGGCGACACATGCCAGAGGTAAATAGTGAGGGGCTAAGAGAAGAGACAGGCTGGAGGAAACCACAGGAAGGGTCCAAAGTTTGGAATCAGTTCAAACGTAATTAAAACTAAAACTCTGTACAGTGTGTCTACTGCAAAATCAAACTAGCTTACCACAATAATAGCACGACGTCAGTGCTTTAGCATCTCAACAGAAAACATTGAGTCTAACTTAATCATCCATTCCACGAAGAGGACCGACAAAAGTAAATCAGTCGTATGGACGATGAAACTACATCAAACACAACAACTACCAAAATCAAAGACAAGAAAATACGTAGTGGTGACCACGATCTGAGCTGACGCACTGACTATTCCTTCAGAAAAACAGCTGATTGTTGCGCATCTCTCTCTCTCTCTCTCTCTCTCTCTCTCTCTGGAGAAACAGCTGATCAACGATCTAATAGCTTAAGTGTAACAGAGCTGTGTGACATTATAATCAAATATATACATTAAAATAGGTTAAGTATAACTAATATTTACATATAGGTCTAGTTTTGGTTGTTTAAAAACGTAAAATTTAAAAAAATGTAAAAAAATATCGGATTAATTGATTAATCGATCGATAAAGTGCTAGATTAATAGATTACAAAAAGAATCAATAGCTGCAGCCCTAATAGTCGGTACTTGAGGTCTTACCATGATTATCTAAATAAACGATGGATGTATTTAGACAACCAAGGAGGTGTAATCATTATGTCGTGCTAGGTTAGCCTGCAGTTTCGTGAACAGAGCTTCTCTTAATACATCCATGGCTTTATCTCTCATCCACGTTACAGGCTTTACAGCATACAGCCCTCGGATGTATCGTAAGAAAAGTGTTAAGCCCTAAACCCACATCGGCTCTTAGGGACACATAAGATATTATGTTAACGTTAGCTAGCTACCTAGCTCCATTGTTGCTGTATAATGCTGGCAACCATGTTGTGGCTTTCTTTAAGTTGTTTACCAAAATATCTCACCTTGTTGTCCAGGTTCCTTGTGGTGGTTAAAACATTGCCGAGGGAAAGCTCAGTCTCTGTGGCCAACTTTGATGTATCCATGGGGCTAGCAGCGCTCACGGCATAGCTAGCTGTGGAAAGCTAACTTGATTCCCGCGTTAGCATTCGGGTTAGCAGTTTGAGCGGAGAAAAGTCTTTACTGTTGACCGCCAACAACGTCTTTCTTGGTATCTTCGTCCTACTTTGCATTATAACACCGTCTGTGAAGTGTAGTCAGCATATGTTTTAGTCAATGGCAGTATTTCAGTTCGAATTTGGGACCAAACGAACGGATCTTTTGTTTGCCAGGTATGTATATGTGTTGTATACGGAAGTCAGGACAGGACTTGAATCGGTCACCTGAAAGCAGAGGCACTGTCTTCTCCCTACATGCGTGGGGGTGTAACGGTTGGATTTGTACACTGAACTGAGCCACTTGTTAGAAGTGAAATGTGAAATGAAAGAAGTGAATTTTCTTAGTTGTGAAAATCGTTCTATTGATAGATTCTTGTTTTAAGTATTTTCACCTAATAAATTATTGTTTTTAACAAAATTGTTATCAGCCTAAAAATAAATATATTCTCTTGCTATGTTGTTTATCTTACTTAGGCCTATATTTTATAAGACCAATCATTTTTGAGTGAATCTAAATCAAGTGACTGCAAACATTTTATATGCTACTTCAAAAACTTAAATGGAGCTGGTATAAATAAACATAAAACCGCACTCAGAACAACCAAAAACAACCAAAAACAACCAAACGGGAACGTTGTGTGGAGGTACAGTGCAACCACAGGAGAACGTTCCCGTTGGTTGGTTCCCTTAAAGTTTAGGGAACGTTGTAACCATGAGGGAACGTTCCCTAAACGTTAGTTTTTGGTCTGGTTCGAACTAACCTTTAGGGAACCAGAAACTAACGTTCCCCAACGTTCCCTAAACGTTCTGTGTTAGTGGGGTTTCCACGTGAACTTTTCGCTTCAGCCTCATTGACAGTGACATTCTTACCTGACAACAGCCGTTTCTTTCTGCAAGCATTTTCCACCAATCAGGACGCTGCATACTACAACCATGTTTCCTAATCACAGACTTTAACCATCACTCCTCAGTGAACTGCCTCCTAGTCTGAGATCTTTTTCTACTTAAAGAGCCAGTTATCATTATGGAGTTTCCATGTTTTTTAGGAGTTTGCTCACACTAGTAAACAAAAAACAAAAAATAGCATTAATAAAAAAAAATGTAACATTTCGAACAATGAAACAATGAATAGGCGTATTAGGTATAAATTAATTTTATTTTCTTTATTTGAAAGTCCGGCCCCCGGAGTGTCTGCTTAGAAAAATTCTGGACCTTGGAAAAGTGTAGTTGATGACCCCTGCTGTAGAGGATTCCAACACCAGGACGGAAAAACAACACAGATGGTGCGTTTACTTGAAACTTGCCAGCCTTGTGGTACATTTTAAGTTATTGTAAAATACCTTTTCCCATCTGGTGCTTGTTTTTGTCATTTAACAGCAATTTACTGGTGAAATAATTCATTGTTATAAGTTATTGTCATTACATTATTAATCAATCATTTCATTTTGACCATATGGCCTTAGCAATAAACGAGCAGTTCTTTAATGTCGCCAATGACGTTTTGTGCTCCTTTTTAAAAATATTTTAACCCTTTTTTAAAATATTTTATATTATATACATTATAAATATATTATATATATTTCAGTTCAGGCACCGTTTAGGCACCGGCATCGTTTTAAAAGTATCCTTTTAGCACCGGTATCAAAAAAAACCAAACGATACCCAACCCTTTTAAAGAGGTAGGCCTAATTATCTTCACTAAGTTTCTGTGCAGGAAAGTCACCATATTCCACAATCTTCTGAACATAGCCATACTGAGAAATACAGAGAGAGTTGTGTGGAGCTGAGTCTTAATTAGCTTTGTAGCAACTCATTTGACAATGGCTTGAATGTAAGGGACATTCATTACTGTAATATCAAGAAGTTACACACTAAAGCTTTCATGTGGACTAATCTAAATCCCATCATGTGCAATATATATCAGTCCTTACTTCAGAAAAGAAAATAATCTTTTTGAACAGTATGCTTTCTAAAATAATCATTATTTCATGAAATGATCCATCTCCCTTTCAGTTAAGCTACACTAACTGCCAGTGATGGAATGTAACTAAGTACATTTTCTCCAGTACTGTACTTAAGTACAAATTTGAGGTACTTGTATTTTACTTGAGTCTTTGCTTTTCATGCCACTTTCTACTTCTACTCCGCTACATTTCAGAGAGAAATATAGTACTTTTTACTGCACTACACTAACAGCTTTAGTTACTAGTTACTTTACAGATTAAGCTTTTGAACACAAAACACATGTAGTTTATGAAATAAGATGTTATAAATTAAACTACCCAACAATATATACCCTACATTTACAACTGAAATGATTAGACCATTAAACACAGATCTGTTTGGAAAATGTGAGGATTTTTCTGCATTGAGTACTTTTACTTTTAATACTTTCAGTACATTTCCCTGATGAAACTTACATACAGTACATACATTTTCAATGCATGACTTGTAACAGAGTGTTTTTAGATCGTGGTAGCCTATTAGTATTTTTACTTAAGTAAAGGATCTAAATACTTCTTCCACCTCTTCTAACTGCCTCAATAAAATAGAAAAGGTGGAAAAAGAGCGAGCAGCAGCGCCCTCAGGAGGCACAGAGCTGGTCATCCATCCCTCCATCTCCGACAGTACTATCTTCCTGCAGTATTGGAGGCTGCATTTACAGGACTGCATTTCTAGGACCCTAGTTTGTCATATGTTAAAAAGTTCATTTCACCAAAAAGCTATTTTCTGTCCAAATATTATGTTTAAAAAAGGTGTTTCCACCCAGATACTACTTTCTGTCTTGCAATTCAACTTGGTTGCTAATTGCATGTTGTGCAATATTAACAGGTAAAATAAAGAAGTACTTTTTAAATGTATTTAAAGGTGCCGTAGGTAGGATTGCGAAGATCCAGGACTTAGCCAAATTTTTTTAACATCGACAACTTCTCAGTCCCACCCCCCATTTCCGCTGAAGCCCAAAACAGTCTCCTAAGCCCCTCCCCCCACAAGTGAGAATGAATGTGTGTGCCTGAGCAGTGACTGACACGCAGTTAGACGCCCCCCCCCCGGCCCTGATTGGTGCATCTGAACAGGGAGCGGTGGATTTTTGCAAATCGCACTACAGGCTGTAGGTGGTGCCAGAGGAGCCAGATTTTTCTTAAATGATCTACTTCATGTAGTTCTACTCAAACATATAGGGTCAGTTTCAGCAAATATGACAGAAAGTTAGTTTTATAAGTCTTAACTACTGCACCTTTACATTGAAAACAATATACTAAACACATTTCACAACCCACGACCCCAACAAAGAAAAAAAAACAAGCAACTAAGTCAAACAGTTTTTAATTTTTCCTCACCACTGTCGTACTAAATACTTGCTCTTGGGGGAATTACTGGAATTGTTGGGTCTTTGTAAATTATAGAGTGTGGTCTAGACCTACTTTATCTGTAAAGTGTCTTGAGATAACACTTGTTATGATTTTATACTAAAAATAAAATTGAATTGAATTGAAATTTTGGCATTTCCACATGAACTACACACTAACAGGAGAATGACAGTTTTAATTACTTACTGTCTGCCGTTTCTGTTCTTCACACAATCGAACCCTTTCAACAGTCTCAATGATTCCTGCAAGAGAGAGAGAGACATAGATCCAAGAAAACAATAGAAATTACATTTTATTCAAACTTGTCCTGACCCTTAAATATTGAAGCCCACATTATGAAGTAGGTAAGAGCACTATCTTTTAATTGAGTGGTCTTTCTTCTTTTCTCGTTTGTTTTTCCAATCGTCTGCAGAATTCCTCCACTTCGCTGAAATAGTAAGTGGACAACATAATCACTGATGGGTTATAAAAATATTAGTAAGATTTTTTTTTAAATGCATTCATTACTACTTATTAATTAAGGTTTTACCTAATATTAGTAAATAGTTGATAAAGATTTCATGGCATTGTGTAAAAAATACCTGTGATAAAAAGTGTCTCTGGTATACAATGAACATTAAACATTTCACATACACTGAAGACAGTGGAGACCAACCATAAGGACAGGCATTTATCATCTTTTGAAGTAATGTGCTAGCTATAATGAATTATTATAGTCATAAAGTTAACAAGTAATATAATACACCTGGTTGGGCTCACCAAAGATAGCTGAAACATTACAGATGTATTAAACAAATACTTTAGGCTAACAGTTAGCAAGCTATCATAAGCTAACGATGATTGTAACTTTAGGAACTTTAAGACTTTTAACGTTAACGTTAGTTAACTCACTCAGACTTTGGCTAGACAGCTAACGTTACTTTACTGTCCAATTCAAGACATCAACTGTTTTCACAGTAAGAGTTAAACAAATGAAAATAACGTTATTCACAATCAGTACTGTTACTCACACTTGGCTTGACGAGCTCTTCTTACATTTTTGGTGGAAATGCAATCCTGTTGCATTATTATGAACCCCACTAGCTTTCTTTGCAAAACCCGCCCTCTAGTTAGGGTCCTAGAATTGCGATCCTGACAATGTGGTCCTGAAAGTGCAGCCTCTGGTGCTGCAGCTATATGCTAGTCATCTCTCAGCCTGTGGACCTGACAGTTTGTTTGCTTGACAGCCAAATCTCATCTCACACTTGCATCTTTGATCAATGAATTAAATCTGTGTAGGTTTCTTACACATCACGTTGCAGCTTATCCTGATAGTGTTTCTTCCTTGCAGTCTGATTTCATTATTAGCTAAAGACAAGTACTGACATGACTGCAGCTGTCCAGCTGCATGAAACAGCGGTGTCGAAGATGCTAGAATGAAAAGCTGCGGATGCGGGGAGAGGCCCATAGACAATGCCTTTCTACATGGCCCAGAATTTTGTACTACGCCCCTGCTGACAGGTTTGTGAAAGCATTACACTGTAGACAACTATCCTTCGATCTGATGCTTTTGGTAACTGAGATAATACATGATATATGATATATTTTTAGTTTATAGCCATTCAAGGACAGAGAAAGGGAGAGAAAGATCAGAAGAAGAAACAGAAAAAGCGCAGTTGGCTATGTTTGGGAAGTCGTCTCCTGTTGATTTTTGTCATCCCATTTATTCAGTACACAGGGAAGGAAAGTGTGCCACATTGTCAGAGTGCTTGGCAGGCAATCTCTCCTGCTCTTGCATCATTTGCTCTTGCAATAAAGTACCGGCTTCTGTGCGCATGTTCCAATGGCTTTTTGTGTCGTCGCTCATTCTCCATTGGCTCTCTCTCCACTCTGCGCTCAGCCTTCACACACACCAGACCAGCTCTTCTCACAGCTGAGTGCGTGCGCCCAACGTGTGCTCGGGTGTGTGTGTGTGTGTGTGCATCCAACCAACTCTGCCTGGACCAGACTCAGCTTCCCACGCCGCTCCGAAGAGGAAAAAGATGGAGAAAAAGAGCGCTATCAACGGGCACATGCCCAGCTCGGCGTCCACCGATCGGATCCTGGAGAAAAGTGCGCGGAAGAGCTTCAGGGAGAAGCTGATGGAATTCCTGGGAAAGAACCTGCTGGTGATCATGACAGTGTCGGGGGTGCTGGTGGGCATCGGGCTCGGGATGATGGTCCGCAAAATGGACCTGACCAAGGCGCAGATTACCTACTTCGCCTTCCCCGGAGAGATGCTCCTCCGGATGCTGAAGATGATCATCCTGCCCCTGGTCGTGTGCAGCCTCGTCTCCGGCGCCGCCAGCCTGGACACTCGCTCCCTGGGCAAGCTGGGGAGCATCGCGGTCGCCTACTTCCTGGTGACCACGCTGATCGCCTCGGGGATCGGGGTGGCCCTGGCCTTTATCATCAAACCCGGCGTGGGCGCCGGAGCCCTGAACACCAACAGCCTGGGGCTGGAGAGCATCACCAGCAACAAGGAGACCGCCGACTCCTTCTTAGACCTGGCCAGGTAACGTTACTGTGGCAACACTGTCATCACTTTAACAATGTGAAACTTTAAAACACTCATAAAGGGAACTGTTGAATATGAAGCAGATTGGTGTGATATTGCAGCAGGGGAATTGTTTGGAACAAGTGCATGGGGAAGGAGTTTTCAGATCCTTTACTTCAGTAAAAGTAGGCTACTAATAGGCTCCACACTGTAAAAATACTATGTTACAGTAAAAGTCCTGCATTAAAAATGTTACTTAAAAGTATGTAAGTTGGCCTATCATCAGGAAAACGTACTTAAAGTATTAAAAGTAAAAGTACTCAATGCAGAAAATTCCTCACATTTTAGAAACTGGAAACCATCAGAACAGTCAATCAACTAAGTGATTAATCGGCTAATCATTTCAGCTGTGCTTGTAGACCCTTATATTGTTGGGCAGTTTATTATTTATAAGAAAACATCGTATTTTATAAACTACATGTGTTTTGTGTGCAAACATAATAATGTGTAAAGTAAGTAAAGCTGTCAGATGATTGTAATGGAGTAAATAATACAATATGTCTGTCTGATATGTAGTGAAAGTAGAAAGTTGCATGAAAAGAAAAGACTCTAGTTAAGTATAAGCACCTCAGATTTGTACTTAAGTAAAGTACTTGAGTACATTTACTTAGTTACATTCCACCGCTGAACATGAGCGGCTCGGAGCATGGAGCCATCCGAGACGCACACACGCTCAGAAAGACACTAAGACAAAGACTGAATTTAAAGCATTCAACTTATTCAGTGTATTGAGTGTAATGAATGACATTACAGAGGAGGTCAGTGTAACCTGCAGTGATTGACGTTTGTGGAGTTAGGTCAGATTTTAAGCTCTGTGGTCTAGTTCCTGTCACTGCATCAGTGTGTGTAGAGGATTATCATTACCATGGATGTGTGTTGGTTAACTACCTAACATTGCCTTGATTTGCTATTCAAAGTAGGGCTGAGTATGATTCGATTCTGATTCACAAGGTCCTGATTTAATGACATTTCTGATTCAATATCAATATATATATATATATATATATATATATATATATATATATATATATATATATATATATATATATATATATATATATGATATCAATTAGGTTAGATAAAATTCAGTTACAATACCAGTTTTCCTTGGATATAAAAGAGATTCTAAGAGAATTTATGCAACCCTCAAATATTTTTTAAATTGCACCAGGTTAATGTTTACATTAAGAATTGACTCCCCAAAAAATTTCTTTAAAGTAATTTTTGAAAAGGCATAGAAACATAAGATCGATTTGGGGATTTTAATAATCAATATCAGATCATTCAAACAAAGATTGATTATTTTAACCCAGCCCTAATTCAAATTGTGAACTTCTGCACGCTGAAAAGATAGCCCTGGTTCACAGCATCAACTTGAGTGCCATTCACACACACACACACACACACACACACACACACACACACACACACACACATACATACATACATACATACATACACACACACACATGCACAAACGCACAGACACACATGCTCCATTGTAGCTAGGTGGTTAGTTTGTAGCAGTGACTCAAATCCTTTCCTTCACTTCAGCTCAGTCAGTAGTAGAATAGAATAGAATACGCTACAATTTGTCTTAGGCAGAGTGCTACAATGTGTTGCTTCACGACACAGACATGTAACAGAGATACCATTCTAAAATTGACATAAAATCAACATAAGACATCCTAGGAAATAAAGGAAGGACACATCTTAACATCTTAAAAAGTGACTGTAAGAATTAAAGTGCTAGCTGCAAAAAGTGCTGATGTATTTATTGCACTATGCTCTGTTGTGCTAAGATTTACAATTGGAAGCTTGTAGTACTAAGTATTCAACAGAAAGCAACCAAGTATCAATGCTGAAGTATTTGTAGGCTACTTGTATTGCTATGTTTACTTAAGTAAATGATCTGAGTACTTCTCACCACACTGAGTTCAGCATGCAGCATAAGGCAATGCTGAAGTGCCACTTAGTCATGCTTTTCTACTTGCTTTGTGTCTTGAGTGGAAAAGGGAAAAGGACCATTGCATAGTGGACGTTTGCAGACATATGTCAAGATCACGTGGACTGAGTTTATATGGATTTTACCTCATTTGGTTACCAATTTTAAGAATGTTGGCTGTGTTTAAGTGGCAGCATTATACTTTTAGGAGCAGGGTGGGTTTGGGGCTGGGGAACAATAATTTTCATAAAGAAATAAGACAAACAGCCAGTATCTTGAGCTCCCCATTGGTCTATCTTCCCTATTAAATTCCATCGTGTTGATGCCATTATTACATACAAAACTGAGTTTTTATGTCCAGGAAATACCAGCTACTGGTAACAGTCTATTTAGAAACTCAGTCAGGAGGAGTCCTAATAATAAGTTCCCATAGTGTCAGGGAAAGCTGACAGCTGTTGGAAGAGTGGAGTGTATTTTGAGGAAGGGAAAAGAGGTGGAGGGATAAACCCCGGCAGCACTGTGTAGTACAAACTAAACACTGTCCGCTGCTGTCAGCATTTCTCCCTTATCACAATAGCAGATGGACAGGCTGCTGTTTTTCCCAGTCTTTTACTCTGTTAAGCCAGGTTTTATATTTGCACCAGTTGCTTAATTTTTTTTAGGAAGGATTAAACCAGTACAGGATTGCAAAGACAATTCTGAACTCTTATTCTTCTTGCTGATACATTTGGACTAAAGCTTACAGTTTGGGCTCTTTAAATTGGATTATTGTCATCCACAGAGGTTACAAGTAGCCTACTCACTGTTTCCCGAGAGATGTATACCAGTCAGGACATGAAAGTGGTGAACTTTGGCAAAACCTTGGATTGTATAGCTTTCCTGGAGATGATGTTCAAGTCTAATTATTGTCCTAATCAGATGCTCCTTTTCTCTGTGAGTGATTTATACGATTTCTCTGTCCACACACTCTCAATACATGGACAAACAGGTCTCAAAATCTCACTTTAAAGGTGCAATATGTAATACTGACAGCTAGTGTTTAAAATAGTTACTGCTGGGGCGACCTCTAGCTCATCCAGTAGAGTGTGCGCCCCATGTAGGCTGAGGCCTTAGCAGCGGACCAGGTTTGAATCCAACACTTTCCTGTCTTCAAGCTATCCTGTCGATTAAAGGCCATAAAAAGCCCCCCCCCCCAAAAAAAAATAGTTACTGCAGTCCAAATTCAAAATACTGGAGAGAGTCATCTTCCTCAGCACCCTCCTCCCCAGACTTGAAGTTCACAGAGGTTGCCAGGTTGAGAACGCAGCATCCATAACAATGTTGCTAGCTGCTTGTCTCATATAGCCAGACATTACTTCACAGCACAGCGGAGTAGCTAACGTTAGATGCTGGCTATGTTGACAGTCATAAAAACCCGTGCTCACGCAGAGCTCTGTACCCGACTGACAGACACATTTTCTCGTCTTAAAATTACAGTAAGAACCGCTAAAAACACCACTACCGTGCCATCCTCTCCACCCGACTGACCGCCACACTGTCTCGGATTAAAATTACTCACAGTTGGTCGGCTACGGCTGCTGAACAGGCTACATGGTTATTTTGCCAAAGTTAAATTGCATGTTTCCATTATGAGGAAGTCAAACTTGCGGTTTCTATCATAGGTCTGTCAAGGTGGTTGTAAACAGCCATGGTCCGCTTGCCTGGTCCTCAGGTAGCGTTAGCCGTTATCGTGTTAGCATGGCAGCGTTAGCAAGGACCAGTCGGAATCACTTCACTGGCTGTGTCTCAATTGTTTTTGCGAGTAACCAACTCAATACTACAGTGCCTTCCGAAAGTATTCGGCCCCCTTGAACTTTTCGACCTTTTGCCACATTTCAGGCTTCAAACATAAAGATATAAAACTGAAAACTGTAATTTTTTGTGATGAATCAACAACAAGTGGGACACAATCATGAAGTGGAACGAAATTTATTGGATATTTCAAACTGTTTTAACAGATAAAAAAAAAAAAATTGGGCGTGCAAAATTATTCAGCCCCCTTAAGTTAATACTTTGTAGCGCCACCTTTTGCTGCGATTACAGCTGTAAGTCGCTTGGGGTATGTCTCTATCAGTTTTGCACATCGAGAGACTGAAATTTTTGCCCATTCCTCCTTGCAAAACAGCTGGAGCTCAGTGAGCTTGGATGGAGAGCGTTTGTGAACAGCAGTTTTCAGTTCTTTCCACAGACTCTCGATTGGATTCAGGTCTGGACTTTGACTTGGCCATTCTAACACCTGGATATGTTTATTTGTGAACCATTCCATTGTAGATTTTGCTTTATGTTTTGGATCATTGTCTTGTTGGAAGACAAATCTCCGTCCCAGTCTCAGGTCTTTTGCAGACTCCATCAGGTTTTCTTCCAGAATGGTCCTGTATTTGGCTCCATCCATCTTCCCATCAATTTTAACCATCTTCCCTGTCCCTGCTGAAGAAAAGCAGGCCCAAACCATGATGCTGCCACCACCATGTTTGACAGTGGGGATGGTGTGTTCAGGGTGATGAGCTGTGTTGCTTTTACGCCAAACATAACGTTTTGCATTGTTGCCAAAAAGTTAGATTTTGGTTTCATCTGACCAGAGCACCTTCTTCCACATGTTTGGTGTGTCTCCCAGGAGGCTTGTGGCAAACTTTAAACGACACTTTTTATGGATATCTTTAAGAAATGGCTTTCTTCTTGCCACTCTTCCATAAAGGCCAGATTTGTGCAGTATACGACTGATTGTTGTCCTATGGACAGAGTCTCCCACCTCAGCTGTAGATCTCTGCAGTTCATCCAGAGTGATCATGGGCCTCTTGGCTGCATCTCTGATCAGTCTTCTCCTTGTATGAGCTGAAAGTTTAGAGGGACGGCCGGGTCTTCATAGATTTGCAGTGGTCTGATACTCCTTCCATTTCAATATTATCGCTTGCACAGTGCTCCTTGGGATGTTTAAAGCTTGGGAAATCTTTTTGTATCCAAATCCGGCTTTAAACTTCTCCACAACAGTATCTGGGACCTGCCTGGTGTGTTCCTTGTTCTTCACGATGCTCTCTGCTCTTTAAACGGACCTCTGAGACTATCACAGAGCAGGTGCATTTATACGGAGACTTGATTACACACAGGTGGATTCTAGTTTTCATCATTAGTCATTTAGGTCAACATTGGATCATTCAGAGATCCTCACTGAACTTCTGGAGAGAGTTTGCTGCACTGAAAGTAAAGGGGCTGAATAATTTTGCACGCCCAATTTTTCAGTTTTTTATCTGTTAAAAAAGTTTGAAATATCCAATAAATTTCGTTTCAGTTTTCAGTTTTATATCTTTATATTTGAAGCCTGAAATGTGGCAAAAGGTCGAAAAGTTCAAGGGGGCTGAATACTTTCGCAAGGCACTGTGTATAATTCAATGTGAGTAGACAAATGTTTAAATGACATAAAATGCCCGTCACTAGTAGCCGTGACAAATTAGCCTGAAGCTAATGCTTACCTCTTCATGGAGAAAATTAGCCAACTCTGCATCCTTTTGGGCTCTAAGCTGTCTCCATCTTTTAAATACATCTCCAATATTTACCCGGGGTTTGTTACGTCTCTGGTCACGCAACTGTTTAGAAACACTGAGGTTTTTTAGGTCGGGTAGAATCTATCTCCGTTGAGCCTGTTTGTTTGTTTGCTGCTTTCATGGCTGTCCTAACGTTACAGCTGTAGCGTGCTGGGTTTACCTTTTTACATGTATATCTGGCAACCCGGCACAGCTTTCAAACTGGGCAGTTGATAACAACACACAGGCCAAAACACAAGGAGAAAATACTGGCATTAGCATTGTTGTCAGAAATGATAGTATTTCAACTTAGCATGTTTCCTTAATATCTGATGACACATTGTGGTCATTTTTGGATTTAATACAGTAAATATATTACATATAGGACCTTTAAGCTTATTTGTGAAGTGGAAAAAAATCCTTCAAAAATCATTATTCCAAGCTAACCTACATTCTCCTTAACCTGTGCTCCCAGCGTTGATGAACTGAACATGTATTTTTACTTATTCAAACTCTGCAATAAAAGATCCACACTCCTGAATAAATTCAAACAAGACATGCATACATCATACATACTGTACATAATTTGTAAAGATAACTAAAAATAATGTATTTTCTGCATTTTCTGCTTTCGGTCTGTTTTGCTGCATGGATATGATGTAGCAGTCAGTGGTATCGTATAAACTCAGCTCTTGGTAAAAGAATAATTTTTTTTAATTTCTTTTTGTGCAAACATTTTTTTTGGGAGTTATCGCCACCAAGTGGACTGGAGTCGCTACAAACACAGGAGAGTTCATGGCCTGTTGAAAATAAATGTTAACGTTAAGGTTTTTTTTTTTATTTATGGAACAAATGGTACAAACGGAACTAGATCACGTTCTGCGCCACATGGGTAACCGGAAGTTAAGTAACGAAACAAATGTACTGATTTGAACCCAAACCACCATCTTTTTCTAAACTTCACTAGGAGTTTTGTTGCCTAAAACTAACTAAACTGCAACTGTTTCACAACATTAACGAGGTGTTAAAAGCTGTGACCCTTACGTTTAGGTATGAGGACTGAAAACGCTCCTGTGGGTCGTATTCCTGTCACGGCTAGGGGCGCTAATTAATGAAATGCCCCTATGGGTCATATTAGAGGTAGTCTCGCTTTGCCAGACCCTCCTCCAAAGCGCGCTGAAGGAGAGTCTGGCTACTCCACACCGCATTTGGGGATGGGAGGAAAACATGCTCTGAACCAATCACAATTGTCTGGTGCTAAACTCTGCACAGAGCTGCTGCAAAATAGTCGTGCGAGAGAAAACTCAGATTGAACAGATAGTCTAGCTAGCTGTCTGGATTTACCCTGCAGAGATCTGAGGAGCAGTTAACCATAGTCCTCATAAATCCACCGAATTTAAAATTCCAACACAAAGAAAGCGGAAGGAAAATACATGCATCCGGCGGAATTTCCTGCAGCACTGGAGCAATCCCAGAAGTGGGACGCAAAGCATTTAGACTACTTTAGAGGGTATAGAAACAAGCCAACTATGTGGTTGTATGGTTTAAAGGACTTGTTGGTTTTCTTACTTGTATTTCTTGTATTTACTTTGTATTTCGTATGGAAATGTGAATGTTGTTGTAAATCTGAACTTTAAAAACATCAGAGAAAACCTGTAAACTGTTTTTAATAAGTGTTGACTCAGAATTTAAAGAGCCACCAGAATGTCAGATACACTCCTGACCATTAGCTAAATAACCCGCTTCTGCTGTCTTGAATTAAAAAGTGTGTGAATGACGTTTGGCTTAAATTAATTAGGAAATCAAGTTGTTATGTAACAGCTTTAAACTCAGTCCACAGAGAAGAGGCAGCGGGGCTCCGGGGTGGGGGTGGTTTGGCTCTGTGGGAAAAGCATGCCAGCTCTCAGCTCTGGGTTCCCAGGGTAAATCTAGATCTTGCCTCACTCAGATGACAGCAGGAAACCTGACCGCCTTTATGGAAAGAAAAAGAGTATGAAACCTTGTGTGGGTGCAAGAATTCACCCAAACAGTTACATTTCCTTAGGACAGCATTCGGACACAAATAAATTACTAAGTGACGATATGATGGCTACCTGCCATTGTGCCTGGTGGAGCTGACATATTTTAACAGCTGAAGCAGCATTTGGCTCTGGATTGAAGGCACAGTTGACTGGGATCATGAGGTTATGAACTGAATTGCTTGGCTATGGTCTCGCCATGGTAATGGATGGGAGCAAAGTCTGTATCTCTTTGCACAATTCAGTTTGGCCACTGAGGACAAAGTTACAACAAAAACACGTTTGCAGGCTCCCAGTAATCCTTGTATGCTTATTTAACAGTAGTGATATATAAATAAACTCAGCATGGTCCCTGTGCAGAAAGACTTTCAAGGGAAAAGTTGTCATAATAGATTTAAAAATGATAAACTTCAAAATGCTTAAAAATAATCATATTTTTATAAAATTTTTTTAAAAAAAAGTCCGGCAAGCCCTTCATGTATATGGGGTTCCATTTGTGTCAACAATGTCCAGATGTATTTTTTCTTTTAGGTTGTCACTGCTATTTGTTTAGGTCCACCACTTTGGTCCAAACTGAAATATCTCAACAACGATTTGATCTAGGGATTCACGATATGGAGAAAATCAGATATCACAATATTCTTGACTAAATAACTTTATGTCGATATTGCAACGATATTGTCTGGTTCACAATATTACATCACTTAAATGTAACGCAGCCAACCAGGGAAGGACAACACTTATGCCATATTACAAATCTAAGACACTATATAGTCCAATATATCAATATAATATTGATATATTGCCCAGCCCTAAGGGACTGTTCGTTATTTATTTAAGGGGCCACCAGAGGAGTTTTGGGACCTTTAGCCAAAAAATACATGACCCTCCCCTCACCAGTAAAAAGAATTCTACGACTCTCAAAAACAATTTGGATAAAATGCATGACCCTCCCCCAACAATTTATTGATACCTTCTGTACTGCTTTGCACTTGGCAAATATATTCAGAATTCCATTGTTTTTTACAGCCATGACATATGTCCCTAAACCTCAGCATTCTCACCTGACGCATCCCACTCCTCTGTTATGGTGTGGTGGCCATTTCAGTAGATTTACTCACTAACATTGTTGTGGAAACAAAATTAGCATGGAAACTAAATGCACACTTCCTGCATTACTGCATTACTTCAAATACCAAGTTACTCCTCTATTAAACTAGTATTCACATGAAATAAAACAATAAAATATTGAGACCATTCAGCAAGGCACTCTGGGTAACATTCAACACACAAACTATTTGCTATGGACTCATCACTAGGCTTCCTCCACTTCGCCGTTTAAACAAAGTGGAATAAACATATAAAAGTCCAAATCTACACAAAACCCGCAATCAGTTAGTAAGCTGACATCAAATGTGGCATTTAGGAAACCTTTATTGCAACCTTGGCACGGTAAGATGTCCAGACATAGTGCAACAGTCATTTTCGTTTTTTGCGTCCTGCTGCTCCCATCGTCAGCCAGGTAATATTTTTTACTAAAGCAGTATATGAAATCTGATGTATTACCTATCACCATTTAGTTGTTTTGTGTTATTTAAGATATTTATTTATTTATCTGATCATGCCAGACGTAATTATTCCACTCATTTTTTAAACAATGCAATTATCCGTTTCAGCCACCAGGGGGCAGCTCCTCCTGCCCCCCCAGCAAACTCATAGGTCAGACCCATCTGGTAGCGAAGGAGGGCCGAGACTAAGAGCTACATGGAAAAATATGCACCAAACAAGCCACTTTGAAATTTTGCTGTTTCATGAATACAAAAGTTGGGTGACCCCCCTCCTCTGGACTGAAAAATGTTGGATGACCCTCCCCTCAACAAAGAATAAAAAGACATGACCCTCCCCATTTTCCTCCGGTGGTCCATTCCATAAATACCGAACGGTCCCTAATTTGATGTATTGCAATCAAATGTTTCATGGTTTCATGAGGATTACACCAACTGAGTTTGGTAATCTCTTGACTTTTTTATCTAGCACCACCATGAGGTTGATACTTGGGGTTTTTAGTCAAATTCCTCAACAACTATAGTGCCAATTTGCAAATGTTAGCAAACACGTTAGCTGACACGCTCATCTAAAATGGTAGCATTGTGAAGATTAAACCTGCTAAATATCAGCATATTAGCATTGATATTGTGAACATGCATTTATTACGTTATTTATTACATTTTATGTGGAATAATCTTAAAGCATTAAGTCGACTGGATGCTTTCCAGTTGAAATGCTGCAAACGTCCTGATTGGAAGGATTTAATTCATGCTTTAGCGAGGGGAGCCAGTTCATTGGTGATGCCTTTACTGCTCTGACCAAATGTTGCACACTAGATTATATTAGATTGCTCCTTATAATATGTTCCCAAGGTAGAGAAAATGTTTGCAGAAGAAATTATCTTGCCACAAAAAACATCAACACATTTTTGTTTTCCTCATGTTTGTGGAGACCTTGATTCCGTTATGTTCAAAGTGTAGGTATTCTTTTATATTTTACAAAATATACAGGCTACAGCCAAAGTGTGTAAGCTCCTGACCGACTACAAGAAAAACACGTTACTTTTTATAAATGTCTCTTAATAAAGAAAATGTCCCAGTTTGACTATGAAATAAAGGGAAAATGAAAAGCAAATAAATACAGTGAAATGTCCAGGAATATCTTATCCTCGTAAAGACTTTGGTGATTTGTTTTAATAAAAGACGAAGCAGACAGTAGATCAGTGCCAGAACAACTGCTCTTTCAGGGAATTTAGGGAAGACTGGGCTTTATGGAAGATCCTGGGAGAACAGCCAAATTGTAGGGAATGTGTGATGACAAACCAATCCTGTGAACAATTTATCATTCAGATGGGTTATCCACATGGTTTACAAAGACTTTCTGAGGCTATAGTGTCCAGTTGTTGCAATCAAAAACATCAAACAGGAAAACAGCATTTTCTGAATTTTGATTTTTTTCTTTCTTTCTCAGGAATTTATTCCCAGCAAACTTGGTGGCTGCTGCTTTCCGTTCTGTGAGTGCCAGCATCTTACTTCACCACACCACATTGTCCACACTTATTTTTTTTTACCAATTCCCCTTTTGTCTGTTTCTCCTTACCATCTGTGTCTTGATTAAACATTAGAATTTATTTCACCAACCACGCGGATGCCACTCCATGTTCATTTACAGCGGCTGTAAATCCAGGCTGTAGCACTGAGAGCCTCATAATGCCTCTTAATGAGTAGATGTCCAGAATAGAGATCGCTGCACTCCCCCCCCCAAAACACTTTTTTTCCTGGTCCCTTACCAGCCGTTACCATGGTGAAACCATTCCATTCCAGACAGCCTAGCAACCCACCTCGCCTCACGGCAGTTGAACGCGGCTCGCTCCACTTCCCCGAATTATAATAGTGTCCGTTGAGGCCAAAATAAGACCCAGGAAAGTTCAATATTTGGGGATGCGGAGATACAAAATGGCTATGCACACACAAAAAGCAACTTACGCACACATACACTTAGTCACACACACTCACATATCTGAACCAATTGCCTGAAACTTGCCTATAACCAGGCCAGTGAATTATAAATTCACAAACAAGTTAGTGACCTCACAAGGGGTTTCAAAGTGCAACCAGGTCACAGAGTTCAATATTCACAACCTCCACCTGGAATATACTGTACTACTGTGGCAGAGCCCCTGTGGTATGGGCCCTATTGTGGATTAAACCAAGAAAGCAGAGAAGAGGGGAGATTTACACAACGTGACAAGCAGGTTGTTGCTTAAAGAGGCATTTAAATAAATTAGGTGTACGATTTAGATTATGGGCAAGGTTGTCTTTTTTTGTTTTATGACTAAGTACTGTATAACTCTGCATGCCCAAGTATGTTTCAAAAACCTACATGTATAGCCTCATTTAAAGTCCATAGATCTGTCAAGATGTTGGGAACCTTTATCCTAGAGGGCTGTTTAAAGGAATGCAGAGAGAGAGAGGCGGCATTGTTGCAGTGCTGGCTGTCTCCTTTACTGCTGAAAGACTGTCTGAACTTCAATACACGGTGTCAAACTGGCCCCTAACTCTGTGCACATGCTGCATTCCTTATGAGAGCAATGCACAGACATTGGTCTTAAGAAGTGTCAGTTCCCTCACCATTTTTAGCCAATTATCATTTGTGAACACTGAAAAATTGGAAAAAACACAAAATCCACTGTGCACCTCTATGCAAAGATATATAAAATAATTTTATTTGAAAAGTTTTTTTTATAAACACATCTTCTTAACCATTAAAAAACCCTTTATCTTTCATTTGAGGGTTTCACTTGACATAATTTAAGTGTTTCTCTAAATGATGAAATGATTAGAAATGAAAAGAGTAGTTTGACATTTTGGGAAACACATTTCACTGTCTTTCTGAGAGTTAGAGAAGAATAGCGATACCTCTCTCATGTCTGTTACAGAGGTGGAGCTGATAGGCAATTAGCTTAGCTTAGCTTAGCATAAAGACTGCAAGCATTGGGAAACAGCCTGGCTCTGTCCAAAATGTGATGTTTGCTGGGACGAGGCTTGTGGCAAATGCGAAAATGTACTAAACAAGAATGTATGACTGAAAAGCATCAAACAAAATTAAGGTTTTTTTCCGTTTATGTTGCAGTATGCCACTGACTACAAGATGGTTGCTGTAGGGAATGACACCAATGGGACCGCCCTCTATCAAAAGGTATGAACAGGGCACATCCCAAGCATACACATGTCACACAATCACATACACATTCACTTAACACGTATGATACATGTGTAAAATGCTATCCATTGCATTTGTGAAAGGAAAATTGCTTTAATCTGTGTCTACATGTCTGCCAAATTAAAAAAGGGGAAGTAACTGTATTCTTGGAGAACATGTTTGCTCTAAGCAGCTTTTTAGTGTGAAGTGAGTCAATTCAGTGAGCAATCTCACTGCATGAGCACTATGTGAGAGACTAATGGATGACCTGGTTTAGGGAGATGGGATTCAAGGTTGGCTACTCATGTAGTAGAATAATATTAGCGATTACTTACTATTGAGCAACAATCAGGGCTTTAAATTGAAACCGGCCAAATGCCAGTAAAAATTAAGTTTGGCTGGTATAACATTTTAAAGTAACTAGCCAATTGTGTCTGTGATGAATGAAGCTAAGCGTCTGTTTAAATCAGCAGGCTGCAGAAATGATCTGACAAGTCAGTGTTTACAGATTGGTCTGTTTTCAGGCAAGATATTTAGGCGGTTTGGTGTGCGTTTGGCTTGGAAACCAACAGAACTGCGCAAAACAAACCAGAGGAGCTGAAATGAAGTAGTAAAGTTAGTTAGGAGAAAAAAATTGGCTAGTGGAAAATCTGATTGTTTGGTAAATTTAAAAAACTACTAGCCATGCTGGCAGGTGAAAAGTTAATCTAAAGCTCTGCCTACAATATGTGTAATTTAAATAACTCAACTTCAAACTGAATTTAAACAGATGCATAGATCATAAAAATGCATTGTAAACCAGTGAAGGTACAAAGGCTTTTTTCTACGCTGCTTCTAAAAGGTGTGGAAAAAGTGCAAACATGCAAAGAGCTAATACCAGCAGATGATATCTTATTCATTCTTGTAGAAGAAAATTAATTGAAAAGTGAAATCTATGAAAATTAATCTCATCCTGTCCTAGTATTCTCTTTCCTGTTCACTGATCAAGTTCCTGCTGTTCTGTATGACAGTTCGACTGTAATGAAACTATTTCACCCAATCAACAGATATTGAGTGTGTCCTGAATTAATTAAGTCTGTCTGCCTTTTTCTAGCTTATGCTTACCATACACTAGAAGACTTTGACTTGACTTTGAAAAGACTGACACCATCTCACATCTAAAGACAACCATCTCACATCTAACGTTAAAGACTGGCATAATATGTAAAGACTGGAGATCTTGCAGGGTCTCAAATGGCAAGACTACATCTAGATTTGTTTAGAAAAATTCAACCAAGCTAGCTAGCGCTAGCTGGTAACTTAAGGGAGATTTCTTTTTTTAACTGTTTTTCCTTTGCATTTTAGGCCTTTAGTTGAGAGGACAGCTTAGACATAAAAGGGGAGAGAGAGGGGGAATGACTGCAGGTCAGAATTGAATTTGTGGCCCCTGCGGTGAGGACTGATCCTCCTCTGTACATGGGGTGCATGCTCTACTAGGTGAGCTACCCAGACGCCCCAAGTTTGCCGATTTTCTGCTCTGCCGTACAGGCAGATAAATGGCGGCACTACCAAGAGGTCTGCTTTTACCTGCTGGTAAAACTCCCGTTGGATGGCGCACTTCAGGAAGGTTGAAAATCGGCAACTTTTCCTCGTTAGCATTTAGCTTATCGCGCCACCA
Source organism: Zingel zingel (assembly GCA_023566125.1). Lineage (NCBI taxonomy): Eukaryota > Metazoa > Chordata > Actinopteri > Perciformes > Percidae > Zingel > Zingel zingel. Next base: position 6,138,890 of record CM042326.1, on the reverse strand, counting down.
TAGCAACCATGAATAACACTGCCTGTAGCCGTTTGCTGCTTCCTTCATACCAAGACTTAAAACTTACGATAATATCAAATACGTTTGATTTTGTCGGAAAGTCAAGACAGGAAAAAGACTGACTGGGACTAAGTTTTATGACCACCTTACACCAAACGATTAAGGTGTGCGACAGGCGCACACCCCAACTCTAGCAAGACTCTCATGATTTCATTCCGATATTGGAAATTAGTCTGCGACAGTGGAATCTCTTGAAAAGTTGTTTGGTGTAAGGTTGGCATTAGTGTTAAGAGGAAGCATTTTCACTTCAATCAATGAGTGAGACCTTTTGTTTAGAGTCCAGTCTGGCTCCGAATTAGTTCACATTCTAAGCACCTTTGCTTTGATACAGCAATATTGAGTCTATGCAAATGAATGTCTTCTCGGATTTTGTTTATTCTGTTGTTTGCTATAAACTTGTATTAAACCCTGGTCAGAAACTCATTCTGGTCAGAGAGAATTCTGCATTCTTGTGAACTTCTGTCTACACTGTGTGTACATAAAACCTGAACCAGCCACAGAATTGGACCTGAAATAATTTTTTCTTCCACAGTCTGCAGAGTTAATCTTAGTCAAACACAGTTTTGTTTATTCAACCTTTATCACCAAGAAGTATTATGTTAAAGGATAGTCTGCTAGTCTGTCCAAATACAATACTCACATACAGTATCATATATACATTGGAAGAGTTATCATCCTCCTTTCCACACTTGCCATGAAGTGATCTCTTTGAAGTGCAACTACTCAAGAAATGGAGGACAAAATCCCAAGTCCAAGTTTAATGCAAAAATGCATTTTAAAGTTCAGACAACACGTTAATATGAGGCTTCCTCTCCCACAGTTTAGCAAGGACCCGGGATCCAGGGAAATGCAAAAGCTGTAATTTGTGAAGATAGCCACTTAATTTGACAAAACCTCACACAATATTAGCTTCAACAACATCATGCATCATGAAGGCAAAAAGAGTTCCAAAAAGTCCTGTGCTGCTTTTTGGAATGCAGCTGCAATCAGCTTAATCTACTTTAATTTTGTGTGGCATCATCTGCATATAGGTTTAGTTTATCTTGTGTTTGAAGTGTCTGAGGTAATTTTGCATTGTATCTGGATTCACAGATCACTGGAAAGAGAATCAGGTATCCTTTAGGGCATCAGTATACTTCAAACAAAGTGCTTGTTGGGTTGTCAAACATCTTCCTTCTTTCCACAATTTTCTGTTGTTGCGTTTGGGGGAGTGGGGGGTACATATTGCTGTAGCCTAAATAAAATGTGTCAAAAAATAAGCTTTTAATAAATCTTTTTAAAGTGTGTGAACAAATCCAACCACCCCATGACAGATATAAGTTTCACTAAGATCTGTGACCGACACCCCCCCAACATAACAGGAACATAATGTGGTAGTCTAAACAGGGAACAAACAGCCTGGCAGAGGGCTTGTTTCAGTCTGCCACTGGGCCTGTTCGATCTAGTGGATGTTGGATCATATAGATGAGTGTATGATGAGTTTGTTTGTTTGTTTGTCAGAAGGAGAGGCAGAAGATCAGACACAGAGTAACAGATGGATGTTGATATATAGTAGAGGTCCTGGGTAAGATTTGTATGCACTTTATTTAGCGGAGAATATTTCAACTGTTATAGACTAATATGACCCCATTGAACAACGTGGGATGTGTGCCAAAATCTCATATCCTCATACATTTCTACCAGATTAATCTTCATATTAAGAGAAATACTTTTTGTATTACACTTTGTCTAAAAAAATAAAATAAAATATGCAAATTAGGCAATATCTCATTAAATATGCGTACATATAAACTCTTGAAGCTACAGATTTTCTGAGGTGATCACAATGTTCACAATGACCATGTAGTGTAAGTGTAAGAATTCTGGTTTGATATTTTTAATTGTGTTTCTGTAGATGTTCAGTGTGGATGTCGTGTGCGTGTGTGGGGTGAGTCCGGATCGGGCCGAATTTTTCTGTCCGAGCCCGGCCCGCGTCCTACAGAGCCGTGACCGAACCCGGCCCAAGCCCAACAGGTATTAAGAAATCTGTGTCCGAGCCCGACCCGAGCCCGACACAGTTAAAATAATTTTTTTTTCCTCATACTAATGACACATGTACGTTTGTTTGTGTGGAAAGCTTTTATTAAGCAACTATAGGAAGGCATTCAGAAATGTCAACAGATGAGTGCATCAGCACACACGGGGCAAAAAGCGCACGTTAATAAGCTGTTTAATTTAAAATGTTCAATGTGTTAACCTTTCCTGATTGCTTCGTTTCCAACCGTGATCAGAAAACCAGAGGAGACTCGTTACCTCCAGGGCCGACGTTATATAATGTTAGGGTTATATCCCGTTTCTGGTGAGCAAATGAATGAACTTGGCTTTCAGTCTGGGGTTTATCTCGGACACCGCACACACTGTTGGCTACAAAACTTAAACTTATTCCACCAACTGTGCTCGGTCGCATCTACACGTCTGCTTCCTCTATCTCTCTTCTGCCCACTTTACACACACACTGAGCTCTCTTAAAGGAGCCGCAGCACCATTTTACAACAAATCCCTTATCGCGCTGATGTAACCGAGCCCGACCCGAACCCGACCATAATTTCTAAATATCTGTCCGTCGGGACCCATCGGGCTCGGTTCAGGTGTCCTGTTTTGTGCTGTATTGAATGGAAAATTATAAATACGATTGTATACAAACAAGGGACTTTTTTAAAAGAAAGAAAACAAGAATTTGATTAATATACAGACATTTTATATCCAACCTTGCTATTATCATTGAAACGTTAACTTGTGAAAAAGTGAAAAATACAAAACAACAGGTTTATTCCCTGTGTTGCAAGGTAAACTTTCACAACAGAGTCCAGGTATGGGATGATGATGAGATCTCATTCAGTGATAGGATTTTTACAATTATTGCCTCCCTTGCATTTGCAGTACTTGAAACAACGGATACCAGCTACCCAACAGGGACACCCATTCTTGTGTACACACTTGCCACACGAGCATGGATCTGGCAAACCTTCAGGTTTTGAGATTACAATCTCAGGGATAATAAACTGCCCTTTTTTACAAAACCATAAGCATCTGCATTTAAGATCGAGGTGGCATCTGTAAATGGTGCTTGGACCCAAAACTGCTGTTGATAATAGGCTTTTTGTATATGTTTTCTTGCATTAGTTGAGGTGCAAGCGGTCCTCTCAAAGTCCATTACTAGGCATTACTATCGAACGAAGCAATGCGCAGGTCGTCAAATGTCTTCATGTCCGTTGATGGTTTCAGACATTTGACCAAGAATGTTTCCACCATTTGTATTGCACTCTCTGTTAGCTGTGGACAGTTGAAATTGAGAATCAGAGAAGAGTTGTCTGGTTTGCGGACAGTGTTCAGAACTGCAAGTTTGGTTGATATTTTGCTGGTTGTATCGCACCCAGTCAGTGCATGTAGTGCTGGGAGACATTGTGTGAGCTCGTCTCGTCTCCCAAGATTTCTCCAATTGACTGTTATGTGGTATAATAGGCACACAAATACATCTTGTCACCTGATGACAGTGTCAGTGATGTAGATCCTGTATGGCACATGTGTCAAACTCAAGGCCCGCAGGCCAAATCCGGCCCCTTGTAGATCTATATCTGGAAAGTGTTTTTTAAAACTGCAATTACGTGACATTCAAAGCAGAATATGGCAGATTTGCCGACTCTGAGACTCAGAAATTCCCCCAGAAGAAGCAGATAGTTTTCATATTCAGGCTGTGAAACAGGTTGTATCATTGTTTTGCTAAATTCTATGATGGCTAAGGAACTCTTCTGATGACTTTTGTAGGGCTTTATGTCAACAAAAATACGACAAAAAGCATAGAAAAATGTCAAAAAACAAAGACATTTACAAAAAGGTGACAAATGTCTGAGAAAGCCACAAAAAAGTCAGAACAAAAATTAGGAAAAAAGCTACCAAAACGTAAAAAAAAAAAAGTGACATGCAGTAACAAAAGCATGTCAATAAACTCTACATGTCCGGCCCTTGGTGTGATTCTCTATTTTCAGTGTGGCCTGCACATGGAACATCATCCTGTCATCTTCCTCGTGTGCAGTTGAGATGTACTGGTGATGACATTTGCCCCATTTTGCAAAAAAAAACAACAAAAAAAAACACTAGCAGCTAGCTAGCTAACAAACTTTAGTTAGCTAGCTACAATACACACTAAATTAAATATAAAACTGCCATGTGCTCTGCTATGACTTCAGGTCACTATGGCTGGCAAGTAAACTTTTGTTGAAAAAAAAAAAGTTGGACATGATGACAGCAATATTTAGAAGAGGTAGGAAATGTAAGCTTTTAAAGTTTAGGTTAATACATAACTGGCAATTCCTGTATGTTGCTAGTTGTATGCAATAGGTTGACTGTTTTTTTTAGCCATTTTCTTTACACTCTTCTATGACCTGATAATCATGGTCATTGTGAACATTGCAATCACCTCAGAAAATCTGTAGCTTCGATGGTTTATATGTACGCATATTTAATGACATACTGCCTCATTTGCATATTTTATTTTATTTTTTAGACAAATGTGTAATACAAAGAGTATTTCTCTTAATATGAAGATTAATCTGGTAGAAATATGAGGATATCTATAAAGGGAAGAAAAAGTCCCACTTACCTGTAGTGTGATAATAGTGTCACCTGTTGTGGTCATTTTCAGGACTTTCATCCCAAGTAGAGATTTTGGCACATATCCCACGTTGTTCAATGGGGTCATATTAGTCTATAACAGTTGAGATATTCTCCGCTAAATGAAGTGCATACAAATCCTACCTAGACCAATATAGACTGTTGAAGAAAAGCGTTTAACATACTGTAGTAGCACAAAAGACTTCTAGGCTTCTACCACAGCAGCCCCCTGTTAGCTGCTACAAAGAAACCGTTTTAAAGTTCCTCTGCAGCACTGCACTCAAATGGTTCAACACAGTAAGTACTAAACAACCTTTTAAGAATGCAGAAAATGCTCCTTAAAGCTTTAGTGCAAGACTTTTTTATATTAATGTACGTCCGTTACATTCAAGTCATTGCCAAATGAGTTGATACAAAGCTAGTCTCTTTGCCAGACCTTCCTCCACAGCGCTGCGGAGGTGGGTCTGGTTAGTTCACACAGCATTCTGGGATGGGAGAAAAACTTGCTCTGGTTTATTGGCATTTCTTTAAACCAATCACCATTTGCACGGTGCCGCTGCAAAATGGCCTCGGGAAGGAACTTGTTTTGGTGGAACGTGTGCGTTCAAAAGTTGTTAAGTCGTGCAAGAGAAAACTCAGATAGGAAAGATAGTCTAGCTAGCTGTCTCAATATAACATGCAGAGATCTGAGGAGTAGTCAACTATAGTCCTCATAAATTCACCAAAGTTTAAAATTCCAACACAAAGTAAGTGGAAGGAAATAGACATCGGCGAAAAGACATGCATCTGGCGGAATATCCTGCAGCCCTGGAGCAACCCCGGAAGTGTAACGTTGAGGATATAGACTATCAAGCTATCAGCTCCACAAAACATTTGAGGAGGGGTGGGGGTGGTGCGCGATCACGGAAGACTTGTGTCATGTGGATGCGTCAACAGTTTTGTTGTCATTACTTTGAATTCCTCATGGGGGAGACAGAAACTACGCACTATAGCTTTAAAAAATTTTAGAGAACCTTTATGACTGGCATGTTTTTAAATAGGTCAGAGGTTTCTTTATAGTCTAAATTGTGAACATACAGTAACTACCTTCTAAATTCAAGTACTTGTCTCCAGTGGCCATGGCTTTCCCCCACTGACCCAGTATCAGGGAACAGTTGGGGGATCTGAGCTTGGCATCGGCCCATGGTATTTGTCTGTCGTGGATTGTGGTGGACAGTACCCCCAGTGCCAGGGGATGAAGCTGACAACGGAAGAGGATGAACTCAGGATTGGTCCCTGTCCTTATTAGTTATCCATCATCCAGTTCACTGAATACTTCAACTGCCCCCAGACCAATGCACCCATGCACGCACACTCTGTAGCAAAGGGTGTTGTATAAACTACTGCGGAATATATCAGCAAGCTTCCACTTCCATAATGAAAGGCTACAAATGAGGTCCCAGTCCAAGCTACAATAAGTGTATCTCCCAGAGACTGTATTATAATAATGTACAAACCTTCCAGGCATAAAAAGTGAAGCCAATCCGTAAGTGCTTTGAACCCGCATTCTATCTAATTTCCAGCAGGGGGTGACTCCACTGGTTTTAAAAATAACTCAGTTTCTGAAGAATACCTTCTATAGGGTATTATTTATTACCTCAGCAAACATTATCATGAGTTTATGTCCTCAATCGCTAGCTAGTAGGTCTTCAATACAGAATGATGCTTATTTAGTAAAGTGTGGTTCCATTTATATTAAAATAGACTATGAACCAGGGGATTCTTTAGGGCGTGGCTACACGCCAACCTGTCAATCATCATAGAGGCTTAACAATGCTATCCATGGCCTTGTGTACAGTAAAATAGCCTGAAGTTGTTTTTGGTTGTTGTCCGTGTTTTTGTACTTACACCCACTCACTGTGTGTTTTCTACGGAGCCCCATAAAATTCATAATCCGTGCGCACGGTTTATAAACTGTGCGCACGGATTCATAATCCATGCTCTCTGTTTTATAAACCTTGCGCACGGATTCATAATCCGTGCGCACGGTTTATAAACTGTTCACAGATTCGAACTTCTGGGATAATTCTCTATAGCGAAATGTTATTAAAACACAAACTACGCATCTTTCCTAACGTAGTAAGGCTAACAACGAGCTACAAACTCATTTTCATCAAAACGAGCCGTCCTCCGACCTGGAGAAATAACATGATTGGTCTCTCTGAGCAGCCGGAGGTGAGACGGCAGTCAGTCAGACCGGACGTGTTTAGGGACCATCTACAAACTACAACACCGACACAAAAAATATCTATTAATTTAATGTTTAAATAAGATAGTGTCTCCAAACTTATTTTTTAAAAGTGCTGTAGTACAACTACAATGAGACAAGTTATAATTGAGATAAGTTTTTACAAACAAAAAAAAACTTGTTTTTTTTTTTTTTTTACAAACAACAATTTATATATGAATTTATCGAACCTTTCAAGTGTTAATATTTTTTGCAAAATATGCTGTCAGTTTCTTCGTAGTCTGGCTCAGCAGAAGTACATTGCTGGAATAAAGCCTGAAATTGCCACCACCATCCCACTTCTATGTGTGTAGGCTATGTAAGCGCAATACGATGTTAGAGAAATATCACTGATCAACGATCTGTTGTTCTTTATGAAGGGCAAGTAGCAGACATCCTATATCGAGTGAACAGTTCATTTGGTCTCGTTCAGTGAGTGTAGGTGCCAGACTGTCTCGACTCAAGTCCAATTCAATCGCTTCTTGTTTACTCGGTTCATTTAATCTCGTTAAGTCAGTTGCCTGCTGTCATGACTTGAGTGACTCATCAGAAATCAGAAAAGGTTTTATTGCCACAGTAAGTTACACCTACGTGGAATTTACCTAAACATAAATAAGAAATAAACAACAAATACACAAACATAAACAAATGTTTGCATTTGTTTATGTTTGTGTATTTGCTGTTTAGCATAAAAAGGAGACTGAATGGGCTGAGTGCAGAATGCAAAAAATATAAAGTATGTGCAATGCTAAATAAAAAACATTCTTGCTCAAGACAGTAATTCTTGCTTATTCATTGGTTGTCCCTCTTCCTATGCTTTGAGCTACTGCACCACCATAGCAGGCATTGTGAGCAGTACCCTATGACAACAGCGATTGCATGGGCAGTATGAGTGGGAAAAGTCAGGGATTCATGAGCACCCGGTACGTTCAACAGGCTAACCCAGACACTAGACAGTCGTTCAAAAAGATTTGTTTGTTCTGGTGCTGTCAAACGATTAAAATATTTAATCACGCTTAATCGCATTAATGACAGTTAACTCGCAATTAATCGCACATTTTTATCTATTCTAAATGTCCTTAGATTTCTTTTTGTCCCATTATTTTTTCTAATTTTAATGCTCTTATCAACATGGAAAAGTGGATCGGCTTGCTTTGTGCAAATGTTTTTTTTATTGAAAACAACATTGGCATACTGTAGTGTTCAATGTCACACTAACGTTCTCATTTGGAGCAAATAATCTCTCACACAATGTAACGGCTTTGACGAGGAGGCGGAGAATTCGCATCAGCTGTGTGCTTGGCCATCAAGTGGTATTTCAGACTGGATGTGCTGCGATGATAGCTCAGTTCACAACAACAAAACACACAGATCACTTTGGTCTTGTCAATGAAACCATTTGGCAACATTTTAAAAGTAAACTTTCCATTCAGAATCTTATTGCCATCCACTCAAAACGTAACGTTAGCCTACTACTCTTTGGCCGGCTCGCAAGCCCAAACAACTGTGTACGGCGTCCCCGTTTTGTTTCCGGTCTAGCTAGATCCGGTGTGGTGTTTTTCTAACGTTACTAGTTGTTGCAACAGCGTGTGAAAAAAACTACAAAGTTTGCTAGGCCAAAAAGAAAGTTAATCTTGCGCTAAAAAAATTAACGCCGTTAAAATGGGTTTGCGTTAACGATATAACGCGTTTAACTGACAGCACTAGTTTGTTCATTTTCGCCCATGACTAATGTCTTCGCATCTGTTGGATGGATTAGCACAAAATGCCACACAGACATTCATGATTCCGAGATGAGTCCCCTGGTGATCCCCTTAATTTTCCTCTAGCACCACATAAGGTAGACATTTCTGGTTCAATATGAAATTACTCAATTTGATACGGACATGTTCCCTACAGGAGGAATCTTGGGTGGTCCAATGACTTTTCCTCTAGCGCCATCATCAGCTCAAAATTTCGATTTGTCCAATACTTTGCCTTATTACTGTATTATAAAATTACATGCAAAACTAATATTAGCCTCAGCTGTACTTTGTGTTTAGTGCTAATAAGCAAATGTTAGCATGCTAAAACACTTAACTATGATGGTAAACGTGGCTTAACATCTGCATGTTAGCATTGACATTGTGAGCGTATTAGCATGCTGACCCTAGCTCAAAGACACACTGCGCCTGTAGCCTACTTAAAGTGATAGAGTAAAATCTTCCTTTGTGTCGCACATAACCTGTCCAAGTAACCCGTCTTAGCTGCTAAGTAGCCAGTTTTTAACTGCTTCCAGCGCAGATGTGTTTAATGGTATTTCCAATGAAATGATACCCATGTTAAAAGTAAGACATTGTCTTCCCGTTTTGTCTTTTTAAATGTAAAATTTAAAATCATTTCAGCTGGACTTGTAGGCCTGTTTATTGTTGGGTAGTTTAATTTATAATAAAACATCGTATTTTATAAACTACATGTGTTTTGTTTGCAAAAATCTTAATTTGTAAAGTAACAAAAGCTGTCAGATGAATCCAGTGGAGTAAAAAGTACAATATTTCTCTCTGAAATGTAGCGGAGTAGAAGTAAAAAGCGGCATGAAAAGAAAAGACTCAAGTAAAGTACCTCAACTTTGTCCTTAAGTATAGTACTTGAGTAAATGTACCTAGTTACATTCCACCACTGGTTTTGCCTCTTACAGTTTGACTCTGTTTTGTGTTTTAGGTGCCAATTGGTACAGAAGCAGATGGCATGAACATCCTAGGTCTGGTGTTATTTGCAATGGTGTTTGGAGTGGCGCTGAGGAAGCTGGGAGATGAGGGAGAAGAACTCATTCGTTTCTTCAATGCTTTCAACGAGGCCACCATGGTGCTGGTGTCCTGGATCATGTGGTGAGTAATTCTAAAGTGCTCCTAATTGTGCGTAAAACAAAGCGCAAACTAAAAGGGGACCGTGCTTTTTCTGTAGCAGCTCCTAAATTGTGGAACGATTTACCTCTGCACATTAGACAGGCATCTTCACGGTCTATTTTTAAGTCTCTTCTTAAAACCCACCTTTATTCTTTGGCCTTTGAAAACTGAAATTGACAATTCATGTTTGGTTATATTGATCGTATTGGTTCATTGTATGGTTTTGTTAGTGTTTTTATTTGTATTATATGGGTTGTATGAGTTTTGTATTTAGGGCTTTTATGTATTCATTTATTGTTTAGCTGTACAGCACTTTGTGTCCTCTTTGGATTTTAAAGTGCTCTATGAATACATTTTTGATTGATTGATTGAGTAGAGTTAAAAGCATATGGGATTACAGTGGTATTGGTAGTGCCTTATTTAGACTGAATCATATGGTTTAACCCTTGTGTTTTCTTCTCTTCGGCCATGAACTGGTTGTCCTTCCAGCTAATAATTGAAAATGATAATTTTTTTGCGCTTTTTCCAAAGCTTTTTCCACTTTTTTTAAAACAATTTGGTCACTTTTATGCACAACTAACACCAACTTGCTTTTGGTTTAATAATATGTTTTACACTTATTCTTGAAACATTGGTCAATAAACCTCAATTATGTGAAATTATACCAAATTTATTTTATTTATTTATTTTGACCAATAGTTAAGATCAGATGATGTTGACTGGATCACAGACGGATATATGTCAAAGTCAAGTCAGGATACTGTTTAGAAACCATCTAAACAGTTTTTTTTTTCAAATGCTATACAATTCATTAATTTTACCTGAGGAACATTGTATGGAACCATCCATGTTAATTTTGGGCAATTTGGTTGAAAGAAACCCATAGTTCAGATTTTTTTTTTACTTTGAAAATGAGTCAAATTTGACCCGAGGCAACACAAGGGTTAAAGGTCAGGATGAAGCACTGACTGTCTTTACTAAATATTTGTTACTGTTAAAATCCCACATTCCAACTACTTTCCTTCTACTTTTTCTTTCCTGATAAATCCTTACCTCGTGTCTCTCAGGTATATCCCTTTTGGCATCATGTTTCTGGTGGGCAGTAAGATTGTGGAGATGGAAGATGTGGTTCTTCTGGTCACTAGTCTGGGAAAATACATCTTTGCTTCAATCCTGGGCCACATTATCCACGGAGGCATCGTCCTGCCACTAATCTACTTTGGCTTCACACGCAAGAACCCCTTTAGTTTCCTGTCAGGCCTCATCACCCCCTTCACCACTGCCTTCGCCACCTGCTCCAGGTATACAATACTGTCACATCACACGGGTCCAGATAAACTATACTGAAATGGGAAAAGGAGTTTGCATTTAAGTGATAGAATCAGGAAGAAATGTGAATTAAAAGTGGATTTAAATGTGGGGTGCATCTCAATGAAATTAGGAGTAGAATAATGTACACACAGTTACAAAACTGGTAAAATGTTTGCTATTGGGCAATAATTATAGCAAAACTATTTGCAAATGTGTGTGGAGAGTTGTAAATCCATCCATCCATCCATCCATCTTCGTCCACTTATCCGGTATCGGGTCGCGGGGGTAGCAGCTCCAGCTGGGGACCCCAAACTTCCCTTTCCCGAGCCATATTAACCAGCTCCGACTGGGGGATCCCGAGGTGTTCCCAGGCCAGATGGGAGATATAATCCCTCCACCTGGTCCTGGGTCTTCCCCGAGGCCTCCTCCCAGCTAGACGTGCCTGGAACACCTCCCTAGAGAGGCGCCCAGGGGGCATCCTTACCAGGTGCCCAAACCACCTCAACTGGCTCCTTTCGAAGGCGAAAGAGCAGCGGCTCTACTCCGAGCTCCTCACGGATGACTGAGCTTCTCACCATATATCTAAGGGAGACACCAGCCACCCTCCTGAGGAAACCCATTTCGGCTGCTTGTACCCTGGATCTTGTTCTTTCGGTCATGACCCAGCCATCATGACCATAGGTGAGGATAGGAATGAAAACTGACCAGTAGATTGAGAGCTTTGTCTTCTGGCTCAGCTCTCTTTTCGTCACAACGTAATACCGCACCCGCTGCGCAGATTCTCCGACCAATCTCCCGCTCCATTGTCCCCTCACTCGTGAACAAGACCCCAAGGTACTTGAACTCCTTCACTTGGGGTAAGGACTCATTCCCTATCTGGAGAAGGAACTCCATCGGTTTCCTGCTGAGAACCATGGCCTCCGATTTAGAGGTGCTGATCCTCATCCCAGCCGCTTCCCACTCGGCTGCAAACCAATCCAGTGAGTGCTGAAGGTCACAGGCCGATGATGCCAAGAGGACCTGCCATTAGGCTGCTTCATCTGCAAAAAGCCGCAATGAGATCCCCAGCCCACCGAACTGCAACCCCTCTCCACCCCGACTACGCCTCGATATCCTGTCCATAAATACTACAAACAGGATTGGTGACAAAGCACAGCCCTGGCGGAGGCCAACTCTCACCTGACTTACTGCCGAGAACCCGGACACAGCTCTTGCTTTGGTCGTACAGAGATTGGATGGCCCTGAGAAGGGACCCCCTCACCCCATACTCCCGCAGCACCTCCCACAGTATCTCCCGGGGGACCCGGTCATACGCCTTCTCCAGATCCACAAAGCACATGTAGACCGGTTGGGCATACTCCCAGGCTCCCTCCAGGATCCTTGCGAGAGTAAAGAGCTGGTCCGTTGTTCCACGACCAGGACAGAATCCGCAATGTTCCTCTTCAACCTTGACTATCGACCAAACCCTCCTTTCCAGCACCTTGGAGTAGACTTTACCGGGGAGGCTGAGAAGTGTGATACCCCTGTAATTGGCACACACCCTCTGGCAACTTCCACCAGGGAAATTGATGACAATCCCCCATCATCCTCCAGCTCGGCCTCTACCATAGAGGGCGTATTAGTCGGATTTAGGAGTTCCTTAAAGTGCTCCTTCCACCGCCCTATTACCTCATCAGTTGAGGTCAACAGCGTCCCATCCTTACTGTACACAGCTTGGATGGTTCCCCGCTTCCCCCTCCTGAGGTGGCGAACTGTTTTCCAGAAGCACCTTGGTGCTGACCGAAAGTCCTTCTCCATGTCTTCTCCGAACTTCTCCCACACCCACTGCTTTGCCTCTTTCACGGCAGAGACTGCAGCCCTTCGGGCCCTTCGGTACCTTGCAACTGCCTCCAGAGTCCTCTGGGATAACATATCCCGGAAAGACTCCTTCAGTCGGACGGCTTCCCTGACCACCGGTGTCCACCACGGTGTTCGTGGGTTACCGCCCCTTGAGGCACCTAAGACCCTAAGACCACAGCTCCTCGCCGCAGCTTCAGCAATGGAAACTTTGAACATTGTCCACTCGAGTTCAATGCCCCCAGCCTCCACAGGGATGCACGAAAAGCTCCGCCGGAGGTGTGAGTTGAAAGTCTGTCGGACAGGGGCCTCCTCCAGACGTTCCCAATTTACCCGCACTACACGTTTGGGCCTACCAGAACTGTCCAGAGTCTTCCCCCCACCCCCTGACCCATTGACCTTTGGCCTAGGGTGCTCTGGTACCAAGTACACTTATGAGCATCCCTATGTTCGAACATGGTGTTCGTTATAGACAAGCCATGACTAGCACAGAAGTCCAACAGCAAACCACCACTCTGGTTTAGATCAGGGAGGCCGTTCCTCCCAATCACGCCTCTCCATGTGTCTCCATCATTGCCCCAGCAGAACTATGGAGTCCGCCACTCGAGCCGTATACAGGACTCCACTCAAGGTCTCCAAGAAGGCCGAATACTCCGAACTCTTGTTTGGTGCATATGCACAAACAAGAGTCAAAGTTTTCCCCCCCACAACCCGCAGGCGTAGGGAGGCGACCCTCTCGTCCACCGGGGTAAACTCCAACGTAGCGGCGCTCAGCCAGGGGCTTGTGAGTATCCCCACACCCACCCGGCGCCTCTCACCCTGGGCAACTCCGGAGAAGAAAAGAGTCCAACCCCTATCCAGGAGTATGGTTCCAGAACCGAGACTGTGCGTAGAGGTAAGCCCCACCAGATCTAACAGGTAGCGCTCCACCTCCCGCACAAGTTCCGGCTCCTTCCCCCACAGAGAGGTGACATTCCACGTCCCCAGAGCCAGGGTCTACCGCCAGCGTCTGCCGCCAGCGTCTGGTCCGTCGAGGCCCCTGACCTTCACTGCCACCCGTGTGGCAGCGCACCCGACCCCAGCGGTTCCTCCCACAGGTGGTGGGCCCATGGGATGGAGAGATGGATGCCACGTAGCTTTTTCGGGCTGTGCCCGGCCGGGCTCCATGGCAAACCCGGCCACCAGACGCTCGCTGACGAGCCCTCCGTCTGGGCCTGGCTCCAGACGGGGGCCCCGGGCTTCCTCTGGGCAGGGTCACTCCATCTCTTCCTCGTTGACTCATAGGGTTTTTGAACCATTCTTTGTCTGGCCCCTCACCTGAGACCACTTTGCCTTGGGAGACCCTACCAGGAGCACAAAGCTCCAGACAACACAGCCCTCAGGTTCATAGGGACACACAAACCTCTCCACCACGATAAGGTGATGGTTCCCGGAGAGAGAGTTGTAAATGTGTAAAACAAATATTCAAATCTGTAATTAGATTTGCAAGTGTATTGAGATTTGTAAATGTGTGGACAAATCTTTAAATGTGTTCAGAGATCTGTAAATGTGTAGACAAAAATATAAATGCATAAATAGTATTTTGCTCCAAGAGCTGGAAATACAGACAAGTCATCATCGACTTTTGACACGTGACTATTGCTACACTTCTGCCGTGACAGAGATCTACAAATGTGTGTGGAGATTTGTCTGCACCGCTCTGCTCGTGCCTCAGTAGCAAAACATACCATACATACTTACACTGTAAGAAAAAAAAACATTAAAAAAAACGGTCAATGACTGGCAGCTATGGCGGGACAATCCTAAAAATTCTGCAGGTAAATACCATAATTTTACAGATTTTACCCAAATAATTATGATCAATCACCTTCAATAAAGGGCCAATCCTAAAAGTTCTGCAGGAAAATACGATTATTTTACAGATTTTTGCTAAATTATTACGGACACCAAAATATGATCTTCAAAATTAATGTGAAATATCCTCAACTAAAAACATACTCAAGCAATACAAACTATATACATAATTTTCACTGTTTCAATTAAAATGTCGTAGGAAATTAACTACAAATAAAGTGAACACCACTATTTATTCTAAAATCCTTTTATTAAATGTATTCAGATGTAAATTTACAATATCAAGCAATTATTCACAAACATTCCTTTAGAGCCCCCCAGGAGGAACTGAAAAACTAAAAATGGTACTTCTCCATGTGTGTCTGTAAGCATTTCTATCAAAATGGAGGCAAGGAAGCAACAAATTGTGCTGTTGAGCTGAGGGAGTTGTGGTCTTCTCCTAACCCTTGGGGGCTCTGTATAAGGTAGTTCTGATAACATTTAAGAATACTAACTATACAGTGTATTATTAAGTAAAATTAAAACCACCAATCGATTAATCGATTAATCTGTAAGAGAGGTGCAACAAGAGGTGCAACAAGAGAGGTGCAACACAGCAGAAAGATCAGATTTCCTCCAAATGGCCAGTAATTGTCTGGATCTGCTCCTGGAGGGGACACACAGAGAGAAATATTACTGAAAAAGGTCTTTGCTGTAAAAAGTAGGATTTTATTTATACTTCATTTTAAATGAACACTGCTGGACTGTCACAGGAAATCAGTGTTGTAGCATTTTCCCAAACAACTGCAGAAAATAGTGACTACGTTTTAAATGCAACAAACAACTCAAGAATCCTCAGGTTCTTAGCTCTGCACTGTGGTCAAGCAAACCAACACCCACAGATCAAGCAGTGTGTACGATAACAGCTCCCAGCTAAGAAGCTACAGTGAAGATTTCTGCTAAACACATGGTGTAAATGACAACTTTTCAGGTCAATGTGGCTTGTCTGGACTTTTGAAAACTTGGATTACGATCGACAAGCAGTATGAAGGCCTTTTTATGTTTTTGTAAAATTGTTTAACGTTTGAAACAAAGCCACTGTTGACTACAGTTGTTTGAGAGGATGCCGCAAGCTGTTTTCATGTGAAACTCCAGGAGTGTTTTGTGAATTGAAAAAAATAACCTGACATTCTTTCAGAATGAGGGTTAGGTAATGACTGATTTTTAATTTAAAGTGAGCTACCTTTTCAAACAAACGTCATTTACATTTTCTATGAGACATTATAGTTAAAGGTTTTTACCCAGAAAGGATGTTAAAGTCGGTTAGGGTTAGAGTTAGTTAAAGTGGCCATTGGACTGCAGAGCTATTTCCTGGATCACTTTGGGGAATGACCAGCCAACTTACATTACTGCGCACTCCCACTGTCTTATAAATACTACTGGCCAGCATGATGGAAAAGTCATAGAAAACAGGGATTCATGTTTATTTGTGGAATGGAATTCATGTTTGTGCCACTATGTACATTTTCATATTTGAAAGAAGTTGTTTAACCATTGTTAACCATTTGGCACCACTGGATTCATACACATCATATAGATGAGTACAATATTGTTTGTCTTTGTGCTGACAAACAACAAGTAATATGGCCACTAGTATGTACATTATACATTCACAGTCTTTATGTCAGGATTAGATGAATACTCACTGGCTCCTAAGATCTTGTGGCAGGAGACTTTTCATTTCCAAAATGTCTGGTTCATGAGGGGAAAACACACAGACAATCAAAGAATATTAGCCAGTTTACTGTTGGAGACATAGGCATGAAAAAAATATTAATCAACAGCCTCACACATTCTTACATAATATTCTTATTATGACTGATGTGAACTTGGTTTCATTCTCTGTATGTTTTGCCTCTGCTTGCCTACCTGTCCCTGGGTTTAATGCTGCACCCCAGCAGCCGGTGATATCTTGTCACTCTTGGTTCTTCAGCCTTCTCATGATCACACAAGTGATGCACAACTACAGGTTCTTTGCTGTGTGAAGTACAGATGGACACAGTGAAGAATATTGTAAATGGATTGTTCTTGCATATATAGGGCTTTTCTAGAATTATCAACCACTCAAAGCACTCTACAATACATGTCTATCATTCACCCATTCACACACACTGATGGCAGGCTCTACCAGGGTGCCAACCCATGAGGAAACTCATGAGGAAGCCCTAATTATTTACACTCTCAACTAGATAAGGAACACCAGATGAGAGATAAGGGTGGTAGCTATAAGCATTCAATCTCATTCAGTCTCTCAGACTGATCAGGATTTATTATTAGGCACATAGTATGATTCATATAAATACCTCTTAAACATTCAAATATTGCTTCCTTAAAATGTTTTGTAGTACAGGCTATATATTTTTTAACTTAATCCCTCTGGCAATCATCACCTTGCCTTGATGAGCATCTCTCTGGAATTAAAATATCAGTGAATGTATGTATTATGTAAAACACATACATAGAACTTAACATACATTTAGCTACATTCATTGAAACTTAGACTACTCAAACAAAAAGATTCCAGTTAGTTCTAATGAGCATAACATTAGATCTCTCTCTCTCTCTCTCTCTAACTTTTAAATGAATATTTTCAGAAGGCAGTAAGGCTGTTACCACTCACCAAAACTGCTACCGTTATTACACAAACAAGTACAATTAGGTACTAACAACGTAACGTAAGTTGACGCTATTACTGAGCTGTACATTAGGTTGACTCAGCAACAAGTGTCTGTAATGTTAGCTAGCTAGTAACATAACGTTAATGGTATTATAAATATGTGCTGCCTGTAAACAGCACAAGCAAACCATCTCGACTAAAACCACACTCAATATTAACGTTGTATTTTGCTAACATCATGCCAAGCTTAACAAGCTAATATTAGATAACGTTACCACATTAAGTTACCTGTAACATCAGTTAACGTTAATTACTCATCATTTAGCTAGTTAACCTAGCTAACAGTCTGACAACGTTACGGTCAGAATTATGGATATGAACACAAACATTACGTCAGGTTATTAACTTAGAAAAATAACAGGGAAATGTTTTCTTACCGGATATCGCCAGGATAACAGTTATAACGTGAAGTTCATGTTAGGAGAGCAAACAGATCCTGACTCTTCCACTGTGTCCATATTCACATTTTTGTTTTGTTGTTTTGTTCTCCGTTGAAATCCCACAACTCAAATTCACTCAAATAATAATTTGGCATGCAGATGTAAAATAATCCAGGTAATGATCCACGTAATTCATTAAGAGTGGAGCAACAGAGTAGCGCTGAAGTCCTGCAGCATTCAAATTGACGTAGCTACTTTCAAATGAAGGCGCGCTCAGTGCTCATTGGCCAGTTTCTTGGATGTCAGCCACATTGACCAATCATACAAATTCAAATGGCTTTAACACTGTACATATTGCCAAAGCAAGCGTTTGGATTTAAAATATTAATAATAGAAAACAATATTTACAATAAATTAATTATAATCTATACTGTTTGTAATACTGTAACTATGATTGACTCAATCACAATCACAATCAATCTCAGTCAATAAGTAATTAATCACAATGAATCAATCTATCAATAACTTTGTGTCATTTAAAATTGTCATTAAAACAGTAGTAAAGTAGTAGGCTACAATTAAAACAAGTAGTGTTGTTGCATGGTGAGGGATGGTGGACCCAAAATGCAGAGAGAGAGAGGGACGGCAGCAGGAGATGGCGAAAACTCACGGTTTTTAATGTTACCAAAAACAACAGAACAAAGGCAGGAAAAAAACAAAAGGCAGGACGCAGAGGGATACATATACAGGCAAAACTGACGGCGCAGGAATGCAAAATGATCTGACAAGAGACAGAGGAAACAAGGGAGTTAAATACAAGAGGTAATGAACAAACAAGGGACAGGTGATACAACAGGTGAAGCACATTAGGGCGGGGCAGGACAATCAGACAAGGCGGGAAAACGGAAAGTAAAACTAGACAAGACAAGATCGAAAACGGACTATCAAAGTAAAACAGGAAACCGGGAAAGACAGACAGGAAACATGACATAACCTAAGTAAAGAAACTTGACCAACATTAAACACAAGGGAGAACAGAACACAGGGATAACCAAAAAATGCACAATACACAGAACACGGTCAAAACAGGGTAAACACAATAAACAAGGAGATAACTAAACAGAAGTATACAAACACAGGAAACCTGCAGAAATAATAATACAGGCAACCGAAATAAACAAAACCAGGCAACAGAAATGGAACAAAATACAAGACCAAAATACCAAAACCATAACAAGTGTGTTGTCAATATAACAGTAATAACAAAGAAGAAGAAAAAAGTTAGAAAATAAAAAATCTTAAATTGTCAGTATGGATATAAACCTTTATATAACGAGCAAAACATTTAATAACAGGCAAATATCATAATTACTACAGTAATTTTCTGTAAAAAAATGGGAAATAACTGTAGTTTGGCATTATTGGCATAGCACGTAAAATAACAGGTGGGTTGTTAATTTACAGATAATATCTGTAATTTTACTGTTTTTTATACTATTTTTAAAAAACGGAAAAACTACTTTAAAAATTTAGAGCAATTTACTGTAAAATTATTTTTTTTTTTTAGAGTGTACATACCACCAGTCGATGATGACACCAAGTGAACTGAGCAGGACTGGCCTGTAAACAAGTAAACAGGGAAGCTGCTGTCTTTCTGGATAAAAAAAGGTTTACCATGTCATTACCAAGACCAGAGTGTATCAAGACCGAGACAAGACCAAGAAGACGGGGTTAAGACCGAGAAAAGACTAAGACCAGACCAAACAACTGAAACATACAGTATATACACAATTAGCTAATATGTATAGCTAACATTTGCTTAATCACTTAGGGTGAGGGGTGAAGAGATATATGGAGAGTTTTGGTACAGAGGCAGATTGATAACTTTAGCTAGCTAGCTTCACAAGCGTCACTTACACTTATCTTTCTTTATGCTTCCTTACTAAGTGCCGATTAAAAATGTGAGGTGGTCCCAGCTGTGTCGGTTAGCGTTACATTGCAGAATTTACACACTGCTGTGTGTTTTCTTTTAGGTGTTGTTTTGCAAATAAACTTTCAAAAAATATATTAAATAAAATGTTATTACAGACGATTTGGCTGACATCTCCCAGACAGCCAGAGCTTCTTCCCCTGTCACCTACATTTACTTTAGGAGTGCGTGTTAAGGGGGTGCGGGGAACGGGGGTTAACAGTAAAACATTTCAAGTTAGAAATGAGTCAAGTTATTGGCTGCATTTGAAGAAGGATGTTTTACATTCAATCACAGTAATGATGTTAACACATAAATCAGACGATACACAGGTAATTTAGTGATATCCCTGCAGTTGTGGTCTTGACCAGTCTTAAAATAAAATCCCAAGTCCTCTTAATCGGAGAACGAGACAAGACTGAGTAAAAATGTGGTTGATTCCGAGACAAGACCGAGACCTTCAAAAAGTGGTCTTGAGACCAAGACCGGTCTCGAGTACTACAGCACTGCTAAGGAGATAAACCCTGTAAACAAGTTTTTACATACTTGAGGAGTAAGACTTTTCATATTACACAAACAGGAAAGGTTGGTTTAACTAAAGGTAAAGGTTAAGAAGCTTAAATGTAAGACAACTGTGGTATTATTTTCACATGAATAGTTAATAAAAAATGAAATGATAATGCTATGTCTCTCTCTTTTTCGCACCAGTTCAGCAACTCTTCCCTCTATGATAAAATGTGTGGAGGAGAACAATGGTGTGGATAAACGCATCAGCCGCTTCATCCTTCCAATCGGGGCCACTGTCAACATGGATGGGGCGGCCATATTCCAGTGCATCGCAGCTGTTTTCATCGCTCAGCTTAACAATGTTGATCTGAACGCTGGACAGATCTTTACCATCTTGTGAGTTCAGGGGATGATAAAACATTTTCTTTCTGTTGTTCAGCATAAATATTAAGAGATGAAAACATACCAGAATCAACCATCCATCCATATATTTGTTAAAGTTAACTTCTTGTTCTTCTGTTACAATGGTATTAGTAGTAGTACTATATAGGATTGGGCATTGAGAACCGGTTCCAACGGGTAACCGTTTCAAAAATTATGATTCCAATGGAATGGTTTGGAAAATGTTGGTTTTGAAGCCAATCATCAGTTATAAATAACATAACATGCACGCAAGTTTTGGTTTCCATAGCAGCAAACGTACTTCCAGGCGCTTATTGTGTTTTAACCATGGAGTAAGCGTCGCTAAAGTGTGGCTTTATTTTACGTTGAAAAAGCCTGTTAATACTGTAAATCACCATTGAATTAATCTAGCATTGCCAGACCTTCCTCCACAGCGCTGCTAAGGAGGGTCTGGTTAGTTCACAAAGCATACTGGGATGTGAGAAAACGTGCATTGGTTTATTGGCATTTCTTTAAACAATCACAATCATCTTGGAAGGTGCTAAGTGCCCGACGGAGCAACGGAGCCTCTGCAAAACAGCCTCAGGAAGGAACTTGTTTTGGTGGAACATGTGTACGTTCAAAAGTTGTTTTAGTCGTGCAACAGAAAACTCAGATTGGACAGATAGTCTAGCTAGCTGTCTGGATTTACCCTGCAGAGATCTGAGGAGCAGTTAACCACAGTCCTCATAAATCCCGGAAGTGGAAAGTCGTGGATATAAACTACCATTGAATCAAAATAAAATTTTCCAACGTTAAATAAGCATGTGACCCGTTTCAACTCCACCCCTCAAAGAATCGGAATCGAGAATAGATAAGAACTAGAATCAAAAGGAAGAATTGGAATTGGAATCAGAATTGTTAAAATCACAACGATGCCCAACCCTAGTATTAGTACTCATATGATTATTTCATAATTATTTCTAGGGTGACAGCTACAGCCTCAAGTGTTGGTGCAGCAGGAATCCCAGCCGGCGGCATCATTACCATCGCCATCATCCTGGAGGCCATTGGCCTGCCGACCAACGACCTGTCCCTTATGCTGGCTGTTGACTGGATTGTGTGAGTAGAGCCTGTGAACCCAATGACACTTATGTTAGAAAACACAGACAGCTGTGTCTGATCACGTCTGCACACGTTGCCAACATTACAATGAGCGTAAATGGACCCCAACTGGCATGCCAACAGGGGGAAATGAAGGGAAACTAAATAAAAAGTTGGTTGTATTTTCCCCAAGCAATATTGCCTTATTTTACAGGTTTTTACTGTTTAGTTTAGTTCAGTTTATTTACACAAGGATATAAAATACATACTGTAGGATAGATTAAAAAAAAGAAGCAAGTTTTAGAGTAGAAGAGGCAAGAAACCTTAAAGGCTTGTTCAGAGTCCTCACCTTATACTAAACAAAAGGGGAAAAAAACACATAACACATACAAAATATATACATATTAAAAACATAAAGAAAGTAGAAAGACAAGGCAAACAGAAAAACAAGCCATAGTCAGACAATAAATACAATCAACAGAATTATCCCCACATAAGGTTTAAGATGAAATGAGAAACTTCTTTGACTGTGACCTAAGGCTGGCAATGAATTCCATAGCAATGGGCCTCTAAATATGATTTTTAAAAATGGATGTCTTGATATACGACAAATAGGCAAATGGAAATATTTTTTTTGCCTAGTTGTTGCACTGTTACTGGCTGATAAGCATACCCAAATGTAATCTGTGGATTTATTTAGTTTTTGGCAGTGATCCAGAATGAAAATCTGTGGAATTTAGCGGACTGTTTTTCTGCTTGTGGTGGAGACATGTTGATGTTTTGAGTTTTATTGTCATTTTTTAAAATTGGTTCAAAATCTGAAGACAATTCTGCAGAATTCAGCGTCCGCAGATAAGTAATGCTCTTTTCAGCCCTTTCTTTTAGTTGTCCTAATGAGAAAATGCTGTACATTTACCTCCAAACAAGTCTTTGTGTTTGTGTAATAGCAGGCTTGGAGCGAGGAGGCAGCAGGGAGATTTTAAAGGTTTAATAAATTAAAACAGCTACAAACAAAAGGTGTCCTAAAGCAGGCAGGTAAAAAACTGGCAACCGAGACCCAAACAAAATTCAATACACTGAAAATGAAAAAGAAAGAAACCACAAGGAACAAAACTGCACAGGGAGCGCTGCAGGGAATGACTCAGGAAATGAGAATGATCAGACAAAAGAAAAAGAAAGCACAGAGACTAAATACACAAGGTAACGAGAGTAGTAACAAGAGACAGGTGACAAGTGGACTGATGAACAGGTGAGACACATCAAGGCAGCGCAGACAATCACAAAGACAGGAAAACAAAAGAAACAACACTACAAAATAAAACAGGAATCTAAGGCATCAAAAACATATACGAGGATAGCACCTAGAAACCAAAACTGGGGCCCGTTTCCGGAAGGAGGTTTAACAAACTCTGAGTCTAACCCTGAACTCTGAGTTGTCGGTTCCAGAACAGCTGATTTGAGTTGGTTCAATCAACTCAGAGTAGGTTCACTCAGAGTTAAGCGCGTGCACCACCACTATAAAAAGGCAGCATGAATGGAGCCATCATACTATGATTCACCATGGTAACAACCACAAACAAACTGGTCGGCGGAAATACTCATGCGCACATACAGCGAGTTTGAACATGTCTTTCGTTAAAAAAGAAACACATCGAGAATTGGTGTGGGAGAAAATTGCTGCTAGAGTCAATCCATAAGTTATAACATAGTGTATTCATTTCATATTTAATCACAGGTAACCTTTAATATTACTGGTGAAAACTGGAATGGTATTACACCTATAATTTCATTTAGGTGCAATCCTGCGGGCGAGAAAGTAAACTACTACTAATCCCATTCTGAGGTTGCAGCACCATGTCATTAACAGAATTATAATTCATAATAATTTAAAATTTTTAATGGCTCTCACTAGTTTGTGTCCAGGGAACACTACAAAAACGTTTCAGAGCGAGTCACATTCTTCTGACGGCGCTTTGCTATACAGTGGCTTTACTAATATGCTCTGCATCACCCAATGTTGTAAAGAAAATGCACCACAAAGAATGTGCTGCGATGTAGAGCATGTCCACAATGGGTGATGTTAGTGATATTAGGACGGATAAGGTATCTAGCTACATATCTGATAGACTGGGAAGAAAAACGATACCGCTCAAATAGGTCATTATCTGGAAATGAAAATGCATCTATAGTCGGGCCTCAATATCTCCCGACGTTTGTTTAACTCTGCGAAGTACTACAGCTTCTTCATCAACGGGATCGTCGACAAAAGGAAAAGCCATGTTTTGAGAAAAAAAAGGTTTTATAGTCTGACTAACATGGTTAATAAACCAACAGTTTATTTATTCATGCAGATAAACTGCGCTAAAATGCGCCTGATACAGACTGAATGAATTAAGGAAATGAAAGAGCGCTGTGTCAGAGGGAGGAGACTGAGAGAAACTCAAGGTTTATTGAAGAATAAACCTCATCTGCCCCTTATGACCTCATAAGGGGCATAAGGGGCAGATTCCAGAGCGGCCCATCAGAGCTTTCATTTTCTTAAAGGCAGAGCAGGATACCCAGGGCTCGGTTCACACCTATTGCCATTTCGAGTCACTGGGGGACACTTGGCAGGCTGGGAGAACTCATATTAATGTTAAAAAACCTCATGAAGTGAAATTTTCATGCCATGGGACCTTTAAGTTACCTCTCTTCCTGAAACAGAAAACCCAGAGTTTCCCTCATCTCAGGGTTAACAAACTCAGAGTTTTCCCTAAACCTGCTTTCTGAAACGGGCCCCAGAACACAGAATAAAAGAACCACGAACAAGGAATGAGACTACAGCAAAAACAGGTAACAGGGAACGAACAGGGAATTAATTAACAAAATAAAACAGGAAAAACTACAACTGAAACCACAACCCTAACAGAAACACAAAGATGATCTGTGGTAGTGGTTGATTACTCCTAATGATTATAGCAGGTGAAAGATAACGTGAAAGGTAACTCATAAGTTCAGAACTAACTTTAACCATGTCATATTTGCTAAAAAGTAGACCAATCTCAGCCGCCTGTCTCTTCTGTCCACTTTGCATACAGGGATCGTACCACCACGGTGGTGAACGTGGAGGGCGATGCTCTGGGTGCTGGAATCCTCCACCACATCAACCAGAAGGAGATGAAGAAGCAGATGGAGCAGCAGCAGCCGCAGGAGGAAGGGGAGCTGGCGGAGGTCCTGGTGGAGGTGGTGGCCAAAGTCCAGGTGGAGGAGGAGAACTCGCTGTACATCATTCACCAAACCAAAGCCATGCCTGAAGCCATTGAGTCTGTCCTGTGAACTAAGAGAGACTTTTTCTCTTGCCCCCTGACCTATCGATACTTCTGATGTTGCTGCTGACCGGACACCATTCCGACTCAGTCAGAATGGTCAGAATCCATTAAAAAAAAAGGTCCCTGATGGTTTCACTTTTGAGGGAAAACAAAGTGCCATAGTAGCAGTCTGCATAGACCATTGACAGTCTACAGTGTAGTGCGGCTGTTGTACTTTCAAAATTCAGTCACTTAGTCTCAATAACTGGGTTTTAAATGCAGATTAGAGTATAATGAATTTGAGAATGATTGATTTTTATAAACATTTCCTCAATCTAGCTAATACATTTTTGTTATTTTCACTTGACTTGAGGTTGCCTACATTTGTTTGTATCTTTGGAAATTTTGATTGAGTCATTTTGTGATAAACAGTGACGTAAACACACTGTGTAAAATATCCCTAAAACATTCCCATACATGTTAATTTGTCTGACGTACTGTATGAAATTCTCATGGCCATACGTTTTTACATTAGCGCATCATCAAGTGCATTTCTTTGTTTTTATCTTCAGACAGCAAATAGAACGACCAGCATTAACTATAGAACACTAACAACTTGCCAAATGCTGACAAGTCAACATGTCTAACGTATGATTCATCATAACTGAATTACACGTTCAAAAAGCCCGTTCTGGTATGTATTTGCATTTTATTTGTTTAGTTCATTTGTTTTACATTTTTAGCTGAATAGTATTAGGTCCCAGTGTTAAAAATTTTGTTTGTCATAATTTAGAGAGCAGTTTACCAGATGTGCCCAGGCTTTTAGGTAATTGCTGACCATCAGCAGACAATGTCAAACATTAACCTTTCAAATGACAGGTAAAGAATTTGGCCTCATGCAATCTGTTTATCTAGTGACACACTGGCCCAGTAGTAAAACATTTTGAACATTGGACCATTTGAAGTAGTGTTTATGCATGCATTGCCATGATGGCCTGAAAACCCATTGAATACGTGCTACCCTGACACATCCTATTCATCCTCTAAATCTCTAATACCATGGAAAAAGCCAACTGCAAACATGATAAGGTAGATCTTAATAACAAGTTAACCTGCCTTGCTTTCCCAGCTGATATCAGCATTTTCCAAGCACGCTCCTCTAATTTTGTAATGACAGCAGTTTATAGTCACTTTACAATTTGTTCTTTGAGTCTGTGTGCTAACAATGGCTACACACTGAACACCCAGCCGTCTCAGCTAGCTAGCTAGCTCTCAAAAATTGCAAAATGCATCAGCAGTTTTTGAATTAGGCGAGTTAGCTGTGCAAATGTCTGTGTTGGCATCTTTATCTATTTGTTACAAAATCCTTTCTAACAATACATTAACAATATGATTTATTTATAAAAGTAGCTAGTAGATTTGTTGCTAATTGCTTTTGAGAAATACGTTACCAAGGAGTCAAAAAAGAAGCTAGTTTGTTTTTAGCTAATGTTTGCTTAGCTAATATATCAGGTGTTTAGGCTATGTCATGGTTAGCAAACCTGATATTCGAGTTAGCTAACAATTGTAAAAAACTAAACATATAGTATGAAAAGATTTAAGTATTGGCGAAAAGATCAGCTCCCAGGCAAAACAGAAAAGAAATGAACGTCATATGTCCAGACCTGTTAAGGTAGCAAACTGCGTAATCTATGTAAATGCAACATGGTTGAGAGCAGTGTTGCCAACTCTTTTCCAATGAAAGTAGCTAGCACCAGCTCCAAAAGTCGCTAAAAGTAGCTAGATGACATCATACGCTCATTTGCATATTTGTGACATCATTACGCAATCATTTGCCTAAAGCTTAGTGGTTGTGTCAGCAAGGTAGATAGAAAGAATTAGAAATCTTTAGCCAAATAATCACAAATTCAATACAGATTTTATTTTTACCTTACAATTATTACTTAGGTAGCCTATCTTTGAAGTAAAAAAAGAAATTCTACAAAGGGAGGGAAAAAGATTGATAAAGAATTCTTAAAGAAGGCTGACTTGCCCAGGGCCAGGCCAACTCAGCGGCGTCTTTCTCCCGTCGCGTCCTGCTGTCTCGTACCTACACCGGCCCCGACACCCTGTCCCTTCACCCCTTTCTACCTGCCTGCGCACTGTGCCCAGTGCTGCTGCACATGAGGAGAGAGGGGAGGGGCTGCTCCTCTGCTCCGCAGTGAGTCACAGAACAGAAGAGAGAGGAGACTGTTTTGGCGGCCACAGGAGAGAAATACCTTGCGTGCCCGCTGGACAATACTGGTGACTTTTCTACAGAAAGTTGCCAGATTTGTCGCTAGTCGCTTTCTTAAAAAAGTTGCTAAGGGGGTCTGAAAAGTTGCTAAATCTAGCGACAAAGTCCCTAAGTTGGCAACACTGGTTGAGAGTTATTTGAATGCATCTTGATGAGCTCATGGGATCCTGTTAACACATAATGGGACATAATTACAGCTAATCGAACATTAGTTTGCAAGTACTGTAAACACACTTGTTATTTGACATCATGAAAACACTCCAGTCTCTCATTTATTGAAGATATATTCAATGTATGGTTGTCAGTAAGGTCAGTAGTTTATGAGTAAGAAATCCCAGCCAATCCACAAGGAATTCACTCAAAAATCTAAGCTTCATCAAAGGATAACACACAAATACTGGACCAAAATGCATGATGAGTTCATATCATACTGTATACTGTGTCATGATTTTGCAAATCCATCCTTTGATTTTAGAGTGTTATTTCTTAGTGGCATTTCAGAGGATTGCATCAAGATATAAGCCTGGAAGTTATATGATGTGTGTTAGTATCTGTATTTTAATCGTTTTAAAAGCTAAAGTGATCAGTTCATGTCACAGGCCCTGGCTTTTCACCAAAACATTGACTATTTTTAATTCAGTCTGTGTGATAAATGATTAGCCTTGCTGTTGTTGCTAAATCATTTTAAAGGGAACATTGGGCATTGCCATTATCATGGCTATTTTTTAAAGTGTAGATTTTCCTTGATCTAGGGATAAAACTGTAAGACTGGACTTGTACCATGCCATTGTTGATATCCATGCCGTATGGTATGGTTTGGCATGAAGAAAACTGCCAAATGTCTGATGGTTTAGCAAAAAAAGTCTCCCTTTTAGGATGCAGGACTTGACTGACAGAATGAGCCTGTGCTGTCCTCTAGTGGTTTCAGGTATTAATGTAAAAGTAGTAAACAGGGTGATCTCAAAGCTTGGTTGAACCATTTTTGTTTCTGTCTGAAACACTTGAGAGAATTCAGCTTGCTTTGTTGAATGATAACTGTGGTAGTATTACCTATTTATTTAAACATGCATAGGGAATAACTGGTGATGAGACTGCTCCGGGGCTGAGTCATGTGATGTTATACTGTTTTTTAAAGTGAAGACCACTAAGAGGTGAAGGAACATCATGTATGTGAACATATGCTTAATGCATGTTGCTGTGCCCTAATGTCTTAGATGCTCATTATGACGTAGTGGTGGTGCTGCTGCTTTTTGTTTTTGGATCCTGGTGTGTATGTTGTAAGAAGAAGTAAACTAGTATGTTTGAACATTTCATACACATCATTTGAGATTTAACAGATGCCTTTTTCTAAGCTAACAACTGCTCTGTTAACGTAAAGCTTTATGACCAGATTTTGTTGAGTATATCTGGTACAATCACATGTAATTACATTACATACATACTATATATATATATATTAATTTATTGTAATTGTTTTAACCTTTTTTTTAATTTGTACTTACCTCCTTTTAACACTTTCTCATTGTAATTTTTTGTATTATAATAACAATGAAAAAAAATGACATGTAATAACATTTTTAATGAACTCTCGTGCCAGTGTTTCTGATAACCTGTTGTTAGAAATATACTGTACTTTTTTGTTTTTTTTGTTGAGGAATAGCTGCTACCTTGCCTGTGTCATGTCAATGTCTAACACTGTCCAGCTGTCTCTTTGTTGTTGGTCCTGCTGTCTGTCAACATTAAAGGTGATAGTACATTTTTCATGCAACCCAAATGAAAAGGCTACTGTTTTTGTACTACTTATTATTAGGTCATATTATTATTCAGAGGATTACAAAGGAGGTCTATGTCAACACAAGCATGTCGGATTGCATGATGCTGAATGATAGAGACCCTATAAAAGCTTTTTGTAGAACCAGGCCCATTACACAGGAATAATTGATGGTATTTTAAGGGCTAATCATTTTTTTCTGAGCATCACACATAAGTGTGGAGTTGATAAGATTGTTGGTCAGTACTTTCAGTATGACTCAGCGATCTGTCGTGATGTTTCTGGTTTGTGGAAATGTCACAATTTCTGCCAAACTTTACCAGAGCAGGGCAGTATATCAATATTATATCGATATCGTAATATAAGACAAGATATTGTCTTACATTTTGGATATCGTAATATCCTCATATGACATAAGTGTTGTCTTTTCCTGGTTTTACAGGCTGCATTACAGTAATGTTATTTGCTGTATTTACCAGACTGTTCTAGCGGTTCAGAATTTGACTGATTGTAATGCAGGTCATATACATAAAATCATCCTAGGCCAGCCGAGGTTAGTTCATAAAAGCATAAAGAAACACTTATTTACAATTTGGACCTCCATGTTGGAGAAACAGAGAGGGTAAAACCAGTAGAAAATGTGAGGGAAAGCTGAGGTTGCTGGATAACTAATGTACTATAAGGTCTTGTTGACCTGCAAAGATGCTACAAATACATTCAAGACCTCAACACAAGTGTGTCATGAGGACTTTCTAGTTGGTTGATTGGTTGCCTGGCCTAGCTCTCTGTCCCTGTCTCCAGCCCCTGCTCACTTTCTTGCCAGTCCTTCTCACATGACATCCCCTCCCACATACACACCTGTTCCCACTTTCCTCAACATAACTGTAGTTTATAACCAGCTTTTTTCCACACATTCTTTTCCAGATAAAGTTTCAAAGTCGCCTTGTTCCTCTTGCTTTTACTCTCTAGAATCTGTAATATGTCTATTATCTGAATTTCTGGCGGCACCGGAGCAATCCTGGAAGTGGAACGTCATGGATATAGACTATTCTTACCCTAACCCTAACCAATCCCCACTCCTCATGCCTAAACCTAACCACGTCAACACATCTAGCAGATCCAACCTAGCATTTACCTTTTTTCTCCAACATGGAGGTCCAAAGTGTTACTTTACGCTTTTATGAGCAGTGTTGGGGAAGTTACTTTTAAAAAGTAGTGTTTGCTCGTTACTCGTTACTTCTTAAAAAAGTAATCCGTTACTTTACTTAGTTACCCCCTATGGAAAGTAACTTTTTACTTTACTCGTTACTTTTACGTTACTTTTAAAAGCAGGGGTCTCTGGCAGAGACTTAAGTTAATTATACAAAAACTATCTTTGACCATATAAGCCAATCTCTGGTTTATCAGCGAAGTGTCTGAACTACAACTGCAGGCTGGATTCTCTACTCACAGAGTGACGGCTGATTCATTATGAACGAGTCCAGCGCGGGTTGAATGCACATCAGCAGGTCATCGGCGTTACACGGTGTTAGTGTATACTATGTAATGTCTGTATGGACTTGTACCGGTCGCGCAGCCACGATGGTCCGTGCATTGTCGTAGGCACATGCAGCCTCTTTTCTGGAAATCCTTGCGCGTCCGTGCAACCGACACAAGTCCCCAGCGGTACGCTGGGTGTATGTATGAGGCCATCTCCACCACATCCATCTGTGAGGTTGTCATCTTTGTGTCTGCCTGGCTCAGAGCGCCGTCTAGCAAAAAGTCACGAGGCTTAAAACGTCAAATCTGTCCCTGGGAAAAGTAACGTTGCGCCGAATTGAAAAAGGAACTACGTTTTGTTACCAATTTTTCAGTAGTAGTGCGTTGCACTACTTTTTAACTGAAAAAGTAGTTACGTTACTTTAACGCGTTACTTTGTAACTTTGTAACTCGTTACATCCAACACTGTTTATGAGCTAACCTCTGCTGGCCAAGGATGTTTTTATTAACCCACAATTAAAATCAGTCAAATTCAGATGCCCAATGAGCTAGTGGAAGTTTTGCATAAATATTGACATTTTGAGAAGTCAGAAACATCACGACAGATTGCTGAGTCATACTGAAAGTACTGACCAACAATCTTATCAACTCCACACTTATGTGTGATGCTCAGAAAAAAATGATTAGCCCTTAAAATACCATCAATTATTCCTGTGTAATGGGCCTGGTTCTACAAAAAGCTTTTATAGGGTCTCTATCATTCAGCATCATGCAATCAGACACGCTTGTGTTGACATAGACCTCCTTTGTAATCCTCTGAATAATAATATGGCCTAATAATAAGTAGTACAAAAACAGTAGCCTTTTCATTTGGGTTGCATGAAAAATGTACTATCACCTTTAATGTTGACAGACAGCAGGACCAACAGCAAAGAGACAGCTGGACAGTGTTAGACATTGACATGGCACAACCTTGGTTAATCTGAGGCCCCATTACCTTTGGTGAAACCCCTGACTGTTCCTCTAGTGCCATCATACGGTTGACTTTTGTGGTTAAGGATGACACCTCTCAACAACATGAATGGATTATCATGCATGCACTTTGGTACAGCCTTTAATGACCATTGTTTTCTGTTTGTGCTGCCTGCTCCATCATCACCATTTCATTCTGTGATATTCTCAGCTGACCACATGATCACTCACATATGACAGAGACACTGCAAACCATTTGAAAACACTGATGGTGGGCGCCTGGGTAGCTTACCTGGTAGAGCGGCATGGCCGCGGGAACTAGGGGTGCGGAGGGTGCTGCAGCACCCCTAGCGAAAGGAGAAACTACTACAACCATAATAAAAATTAAAAAAACACACACATTTATTTTTAATACTTTGATTATTAATATGAACCTAATCCCTTTCATTACAAATTAAATGTAATACATTTTAAAATTTGGTAAGTAAGAAATAAACACATAATTTGATTAGAATGAATCTGCCGATTTTGCCAAGAGTCTGACGCTCATTCATGAGCGGTGAAGACAGTTGTGGAAACTTTCCCAGCTGGTCAACAACAGTACAGAAGTTAGCTAGCCATGGCACAAAAGCGCATTTTGGATTTCTTTATAGATCAACCACAAGTTAAAAAGCATAAAAGACCAGAGACAGAAAACTCAGCAACTGTAAGTGAATGAAGTAGCGACCCTGCTAGCAACAGACGACGAGGGAGCTAATCTTGTAAACCAAGCTAGCAGCACCAGGGCAGCCGCAGAGGGAACATCAACGTCAACTCCGTGCTGCCAGCCTCGGGGTCACACTATTCCTGGTAGACGTTTTGGAGATGAGGATGTTTTTGTGTGTTATGACTGCAACACAAGGTAATAACGCTGGTTTGCTATTATTATGCTGCCGCCGTGCAGTAAATTGGCATGATTTATCAATTGTTCAGTAACAGTTCAACTGAAAGTTTATACGAATTATTGGAGATAATTGTGTTTTATTACACTCGTGTAAAGCCTACTTAGCCTACGTATTGGAAAACCAGAATGAGGTCACACCTATTTTTAATTATCCTACTGTTGTTATAAAATTATTAGGTCCAGCTTAACACGCGTTAAGAACTTCTGATACATTAGGCCCAATATCTTTATGCCTTTAATTTGCTATTGTTGTGCTACAAAAACTTAAGGCTGCATTTCTCTATTTCAGTGTTTGTGTCAGGACTGACTGGCTTGCTTCACTTTGATTTGATTTAATATAATTCAGTGATGTGTTACCCTTGTGTTTTGTGGCTCCATTTTTGAGCTTGTAGTAGGCATATTGTGGAAAACTCCCTGCTGGACTGATGAGTCCACGTCACTCCTTGGACTCACGTATTTGCGCACATGCGCACCTTCACCATTTCCTTTTGTAGTTCGCTGCGGACATGAGTACAGCTGCTCCTAAAGTTGCACGTTACTTGTATAAAGCTTCTGTTATTGTGTGTTATTGTGAACGTAAGTGCACAATTTTATGTCCATGCTGGCGTTGCATGTATCTTTGTTTGTGTAGTTAACATGACAGTATTTCTCTTAATTATAGTTCAAAATAGCATGCTCATGTCTGCTGTAATGCTAGGAACTTACTGTAAATATATCATTCAGAAACAATAGTTGATACTTTGATTCATGGATGCATGTTAGTACAGTGTTGCATATTCGTTAATTACAACAATCCTGCTGAGGATTAGTTCAGCTCGCGATGGTGTTGCTGGGTTGATTGTCGTATTTCACCGTGCCATTCGCGTCGCTGGTTTGTCACGTGACTATTGTACCTGTATGTTGCTGTTATGTTCATTTGTGGTCTTAGAGCGCCATCTAGTGGCCAATAGAGGTAACTGCACAATAACCTGTATTCTTTACTACATTGGATTGTGTTAATGTCCATTACTATCCAGTATTGTTTGGTTGTTTGCATAGCACTAATTATTGCATGGCAATTATGTATATTGTCTATAAGTACATATATTGCAGAGTGATTGTTGCTTATTTCTCTTTAATATATATGTGCATTTATTATGTACAGGTTATATTTACATATTCTGTATTCCCTTATTTTACAGAAAACCACACCCACACACAAACACATACTAACGCAAGCAACAAGCACTGTATTCACCTGCTGGAATTGGATGTCAATAAATCTTGGATTTTGGACTTTATTCTTGTTTTTGTTTTTTCGCTTGTGGAGCGTGTACCTGTGTTCCAGTTTTATTACCGAAGCCTTAGTACTGTTTTGACACCACAAAGTGCCTTTGTTTTAATAAATAGAGATATTTTGTCTTCATCTTGACAGTATGGGTATGAAAGAAATTTAACTTGGTTAAATAGCGATAACGGTCTATTATTTCCCGGTGTTTCGGGATCAGTAGCCCACGGCAGGCTAATTACGGTCATGGATAGGCTATTCATATGGATTTAATCTCTATACAGTTCAATAAATTGTGATGGATGCAGTTTGGCGTGTGGTGGTTGACTTTGGCTGAAAATATCACTCTGGAAAATTTGTCAGCACCCCCAATTCAAAATATGTTCCCGCGGCTCTCTAGAGCGGGCACCCATATATAGAGGTTTACTCCTCGACGCAGCGGCCGCGTGTTCGACTCTGACCTGTCATTCCCCCTCTCTCTCCCCTTTCAAGTCTAAGCTGTCCTACACAAATAAAGGCCTAAAGTGCCCCCAAAAAATGTTCAACAAAAAAAACACTGGTGGTCACACTTTGTTTGGAAAGCCTAACCCAGGGGTGGCAACCTTTTTAGTATGAAGTAGTTAAAATGTTCTTGTTGATCAGCGTGCCATATTAGCAATTAGCCTGCCATCATCTACTGAGCCCACTCAGGCAGTGTTTTTATTTTCCTTCACATTGCATTCTGTGAAGAAGGCAATGAGTGCTAGTCACACAGTGTGGTGGAAGTGGATGTGCAGACCATTACATCAGCACAAAAGACCAGCATCCCATCAACCTGCTGAAAGGTGATGGCTTAAAAACAGACCAACAACAGACGATGGACTCACTGTTACAGCAATGGAGATATGTCTTTGCAGCAAGTGATGAGGACTTTTGCCAGACCAGTGCAGTCCTCCACTCAATCCCTACAGGCTCTGCGCCACCCAGCAGGGAGCGCTACAGGCCAGTTCCACCAAGCATCTACCCTTAATTGAGGGGACTTCTGCAATAATACTCATCCAGCATGTTCATAAAGGAAAGCTCCAGCACCAATTGTCCTTGTGACAATGCCTCTGTAACGCGCCTGCAACATTTCAACGCCTGATGCAGCGGTGCCTGGGCGGGCAGGTCCACGACTCTCTCCTGATCTACTTGGATGATGTTGTGGTATACTCCCCGGACTTCGACACCCACATCAATTACCTGGAGCAGGTTTTGAGAAGCTGGCAGTCGATGGTTTAAAGTTGCAGCCCCATAAATGCAGCCTGTTCCAGAGGAAAGTCAACTGCATTGGCCATGTCATCTCCAGTGAGGGAATATCCACAGATCCCGAAAAGACAGTTGTTGTTGAGAACTGGCCCATCCCATGTGGGGTACTGCCAAAGGTTTGTTAAAGGTTTTTCCAAAATAGCAGCACCCCTGAACGCTCTCCTAGTAGGTACTGCTAATATGCAGAAACGAAATGCTGCCATCGACTGGACCCCAGTCTGCTAGATGGCATTTGATTCTCTGAAGACTGCTCTGGTGAGTTCCCCAATCTTGGCGTACGCAGACTTCTCAAAACCCCTTCTATCTTTACACTGATGCCAGCCTAGGAGGCTTGGGGGCTGTGTTGGCACAGCTACAGGATGGCAGAGAGAGAGTTGTGGCTTATGCCAGCAGGAGCCTTAACCCCACTGAGAGGAACGACCAAAACTACAGTTCTTTCAAACTGGAGTTTTTGGCACTTAAATGGGCTGTCACCGAAAAGTTTAAAGACTATTTGTGGGGCAATAAATTCCTGGCCTTTACGGATAATAACCCTTACGGATAATAACCCTCTTGTCCACCTGAACACAGCACACTTGGGGTCCACAGAACAGCAGTGGGCAGCACAGCTGGCAAATTTTGACTTTGAACTTAAGTATCGCCCTGGTGCTTCCAATCTTAATGCTGATGTTTTGTCCAGGTTACCACAGGAAACAGGATCCGACCAATAGGCCCAAGTAGAGACAGCAGTGGTGGAGTCAGAGGCCAGCACAGAAGGCAAAGACCACTGGAAGGATTGGCAGGAGGGGGACCAAACAGTGGCCCAAATGAAGGGTTGGGTGGTTGGATATTGTTTTCTAGGAGCGAGGAGAGGAAAGCGTGCCTGCCTGCAACAAAACACCTCTTAAGGGAATGGAGTCAACTTCCATCCAGGAAGGTGTGTTAAAGCGGAGGGCCCAAGAGGGTTGAGCGTCTCCCAAATTGTGGTTCCCACAGACAAGACTTTTAAGTTGTGGGAAAAGTATCACAATGCCTCAGGCCACATGGGCATAGCGAAGATCGAGGCCTTGCTGAGAAAAACCTTCTACTGGCCCGGGATGGGTGCTGACTTACAATAATGGGCATCCAAATGTGCAATCTGCACTCAACAAACAGAGGACCAGAGGTAAGGGCACCCTTGGTGTCGATTCTTACATCATACCGTTTGGAAACTGTTTTAATTGACTATCTGTCTCTTGGTAGGCATGGGATACTTATCCTTATCTGTTGGTAATAACTGACCTTTTCTCAAAGGACGGTTGGGCTGTCCCTACAAAAGACCGGACAGCAGCCACTACGACATGTGTCCTTTGGTGCCACCTTATACAGCCATGGGGATGTCCAGAACGAATCCTCTCCGATCAAGTGGCAGCCTTTGAGTCAACCATGGTAGCACAGCTGTGCAGCCTGTATGGGTGTGCCAAAGTCCAAACCACACCCTGCAGGCCCCAAGGAAATGGGGCCTGCGAAAGATTTAACAAGACTGTTCTGTCTCTTTTAGGAACACTGAGTCCAGAGGACTAAATGCGGTGGCCAGATCACTTGCCGACTGCAGATGTATAACAACACCCCCCATGAGACCAATGGACTGACCCCACACACATTTGGCCAACATGCCCGTCTGCCAGTGGAAACAGCTGTTGGCGCGCCACCAATGACCCAAAGACAAGACTTAGAAGGTTGGGTTCACCAACAAAACCAGACCCTACCGAGAGTGGACAGACAAGTGGCAGCAAAAAACAGAGAATGCAGGAAGGCCAGGTATGATCAGAAAACAAAAAAACTCCCCTTGTTGCCCGGAGAGTGAGTGCTCTTGCGCAACTTCCACCGCAGAGAACAAGGCTAGTTGGCACCTCACTGGCAACCCCAACTCTACGTGGTTCTTGATCAACTATGCCCAGGCCTGCCAGTTTTCCAGATAAAGGCTGAAGGAAAAGAAGGCTCCATCAGGACAATCCATCGGAATCACCTACGACCTTGCCTTTTCAACCCCCCTAAAGCCCCAAAGACTGAAACGGTGAACCCCAATTTTTTTAATGCCTTACATCCTAGGCCTTTGTTGTTACCTCTGACCTTTGTGCCCACAGCATATGCCCCTCCATTCTGAAAAGTGTGTGTGGGGGGGGGGGGGGGGGGGGGGGGGGGACATGTCCCCCTTGTCCGAAGTGGAAACTATGCCCTAGGGTATCTCTATGTGTTTTTACAAAAGGCTAAGTGGAGGCTAACTTAGTTAACACAAGCTTAGTTCCATACGGGGACATGTCGCGAGACGAGCGGGGTGAAGTTATTTTGACATTCATCGCTTTATGCGGATGTTACCCTCAATAGCTCTGTGTCAATGCTTCAATTTCTCCCAGTGTTAGGGTATGTTGGAGCATTGACACGGAGCTATTGAAGGTAACATTCACAAAACCCGACGAATATGAAACATAAAACTGTACAAGGCCCTCTATGTTAAGCATGAGTTGCAGGACAAGCCACAGCTGATCTACAACTGCGATTAGACTGGTTTCGGGGACAAGGCCAGGTCACAGAGAGAAGGTGCTGTGCCAGACTGGGAGAAAGCACATCTACCAACAGCTGCAGACGACACGGGAACACATAACAGTGCACTGCTGTGTGCGTGCAGCTGGGGAAAGCATTCTACCTTTTATAATCTACCCCGGCTGCATCCCTAGCAGTGCCTATAGGCTGGATGGACCTCCAAACGCTCTCTATGGGATCCAAGAGAAGGGGTACATGGATGCAGTGCTGTTCCTTAAATGGCTAAGTCACTTCAATAATTTTTATTCATTCACCAAATACTTAGTTGGTCTCGACCGAGTCCTGTTCTATATGCACTTTTTCTAAAATAACTTTCCCCCCACACACATTAACTGTTCAGAAAACAGGTACTGGTTTAATTCAAATTATATAAATCCAGACTAGACAATCTGATTGGTCAACTAGACATTAAGAACATGCTCAAATCAGCATAACAGCACACCCAGAGCCATTTGAGCACACCTGGCGCATCACTTAAAATATCACTCCACCATTTCTTTCACCATTACGGAGTTGAATTAAAAAACTGTTTCAAAACATTTGTATTCATGTAAGTAATTCAGGAACCACAGTGGAACACACAAAAGCTCTCCAACTAGTATTTAAAGTGATTCATCGGATTAAATTACTTATTTGTTACAACACTCTGTAGTTAAGTTTCACTGGAAATGTTTTGGATCAGCTGTGCCGATGACAGTGCTATCTTGAAAATAGCTGCTAAATGTGTTTTTTGAGGGCGTACAGGACCTATATCTGTTGATGGATAAAAAATAAAATCTCACCAGATATCTTATGTTGTAGCCAATTTAGACGTGTGTGCGGGTGGTAGGTTTGTGTGAATGGTTTGTTTGTTACGTCACCTGCGCACCTGTGTGTATGTGTGCTAATCACAGGTTAGAAAGGGAATCACAGGTGAGGGGGAGGTAGGAATCTGGATCTGAGAAGCCACACAGTTTTTCAACCTCAGCTGTGTGAGAGTGATGTTTTTAGATCTCGTCTGCTCGTTTTTTATTCTTTCAAGTCAGTCTTTTTGTAGGTGTTTTTAAATACATTTATACAATAAAGGATTAACCATACAACGATGGCGGACCTCATTATTTGCAACAGCAAGAGTTGGAAATGGCTTCAAATTCCCTCCAGTGGCATGTTTAGTCGTCAGATTGCCACTACATCTTAGTTACAAGATTGAGCTAGCAAAGCAGTTTAGTTTTTATATGTGTGGTAGTTATTCAGTTTGGGAAATCCCACGAGAAGTTAGCTGCTGACTAACGTTTTACAGGGACAGGGAATCTCTGTTGTTTGAAGTTCGTGGACGTTAAAGTATCTAAATCTATCCATGGAAAAAATATTTTTTTCAGCAGATATCTTAGTTATAACAGGATAAAGCTAGCAAAGCAGTTTGGTGTTTATATTTGCAGTAATTATTCAGTTTGGAAAATCCCACAATCTCTACAAAGCTAACATTAGCGTAAATTGACTGACTGACTAAACAGGGAGGGACTAGAAATTGTCTCTGTTGCTTTTTTTCATTTTGAGAGCAAATTGCCCCACAATATGAATATAGTTTGATTATAACTTTTACTTTGTTGGTAAATGTTGTTGTATAATCACAATATTACACTCAAGGGTTTGATTTAATGTCATATTATTGGCACGACAGTGATGTCACAGAAGTATCACTGATTGATAAACGTTAAATCAAACCCTCTCGAGTAATATTGCTTAAATCCATCTAGAACAGGCATTGACATTGGTCGCCTGGTATATGTCTGGCTGTGTCATATACCTGAAATCATCAGTCTCATTCTTGACTGTCACTCATTTGGACTCGGCCTTGACTTGGACTCGATCCCCTTTGGACCTGGTCTCGACTAGTCCTGGTCTTGGACTTGTCTTAGACTCGACAAAGTTGGACTTGACTACAGCCCTGCCTTGCACATGCTAATGTAAAATCAGTGAAAAGAAGTACACAGTCCTTGTTAAAACCTCTTCAAAATAGTCAAAGGTAACTGCTATACTCATCCTCACACAGGGAAACAGTATTTTATCAATATTGTCATCACATTTTACACTTCTCATGTAATTTATATGATTAAATATCCTTTTATCCTATGTTGGTAAGACCTCACGTTCATTATAGTCTCACATTGCCAGATCTATCTCCACAACGCTGTGGAGTAAGTTCTGGCTACACCCCAGATACTTGTACATTCCAGGATAGGAGAAAAAACACTTTGGGTTGTTTGCATTTCTTTAACCCAATCACAATCGTCTTGTGACGCCGGCTCTGCAAAATAGTCTTGGGAAGGAACTTGCTTTGTTGAAACATTTGCACCCTACAAAAGAAAACGCCACATACAATATTAAATGAAGTTAACTGTTCACAAAATTCAGTAACATGAGCTATTTAAATTAGCTGGATACATGGTTAAACGCAATTTCTCTTACCAGTGTATCGCCGTGTGTACTTCTTCGCCCAAAGCCTTCCTCTCTCATCGGTCCCAAAACATCCCAGTTAGATAAATGCCTAAAAACATATTCTTTGTAAATCTTTACAATCATTCCCTGAAAGAACTAAGCAGGCCTGCCTTGTTGCACGATCCAAATTTTATTCAAAACTTGCCATTTTTTTTTTGTGTGTAGCTTGCCAGCTCGAGGTTTGCTGTTTTTTTTACGAAGCGAACGGAGTTTGAGAATGGCAACACATGGCCAGAAGGTGAGGGGACATCTTGTGTGTGCGCGGATGTCAGGCAATTATCCAGGAAATGTACTTCTGTTGATCAAGACTACGTTCATTAAAGCAGAAAATGAACAGCCACAAGAGCTCAGTAAGGAGAAATGATAGAGATTTTTCCAGTAGCAGTACATTTAAATGACTTAAACGATAATGTCTCATCATTAAAGGTGACTCTGACAGAGCGAGCTGGTAACACTGATGAAATACTACATTGATGAAGAGAAGTACCGTATTTTCCGGACTATAAGTCGCTCCGGAGTATAAGTCGCATCAGTCAAAAAATGCGTCATGAAGAGGAAAAAAACATATAGAAGTCGCACTGGACTATAAGTCGCATTTATTTAGAAATTGATTTCACAAAATCCAAGACTAAGAGCAGACATTTAATCTCGAAAGGCAAGTTATTCAACTACACGATAGCACACTCCACTGCACCGTTGACAGGCCTCTCCCGGCAGCACGTTGTCTGTGGACTCGTTCCTCCAGCTCTGGCCATCTTGCTTTCAGCCCGCGATTAGCCGATTAGCTTTCTTTGTTTTCTTCGTTGCAGTGAGAGTCACCTTTTCGCCAGTCCCTCACAAGTTTCTCTCTCACTCCAAACTTTCTTTCTGCTGCTCGATTACCGTTTTCGGCTGCATATTTTACTACCTGCAGTTTGAAATCTGCAGAATAGGATTTTCATTTCTTTCTCAGTTGTCTTTAGGAGGAGCATATAGCTGTCACAAGCATAGAGCGCCCTCTCTCGGCTTTAGACGGTAATGTCTTCAGTATGAATTAACATTTAAAAACATGTTAAATTATATATATATATTGATATATAAGTCGCACCTGACTATAAGTCGCAGGACCAGCCAAACTATGAAAAAAAGTGCGACTTATAGTCCGGGAAATACGGTACACTGGATATTTTATCTGCAAACTGTCCTTCAAAGGACTGAATGATAATACCATGTCATTCTTTAAGGCAGAATTTCTCAAACTTTTTTCAGCCAAGGACCCCTTACAAAATACAGAGAATATACTGGGGACGCCCTCATGGTTGTCCCTTGGAATAATTTGATGTAGCCTATTTTCTTTTTACAATTCTATAGTCTTAGTTATGTAAAAGAACAAGATAAATGTATAATAAATATATTAGACATGTATCAAACATGTTTGCAGGTTCAAAGAGTTGAATGGTAGATTAGAAAGTAATCTATGATCTATTAAAGATTAGATAAAGCATGAAGCATGACCCCCTGGTAGAGTGCCACAGACCCCACAGCTCTAAGGAGATTTTGTAGGCTTTTCTTGAATGTGGAATATAATGTGACTGATTGTACACATGTCACTGTCAACTCTTGAAAGACACTCTCCCTGTGCACACAATGGATAGAGCATTGTTTGAGATTAATGTTGTAAAAATTGTTTCAAACACTCTTACCGAAGATCCAGAGGGACAGAAATGACTCGTGTATAAGGGACAAAGTGTTATGGTTTGGTATTTTGGTCTTGTATTTTGTCTATTTATGTTGCCTGTTTTATTTCATTTTGTTGCCTGGTTTAGTTATTTCTGTACGTTTCCAATGTTTGCATATTTATTCTGGATTTTTTTCTGTTCTCTGTTGTGTTGATCTCTCCCGTGTACTGTGGTCTGTGTATTTAGTTGTGTGTTTCCTTGTTTATGTTCTGCTTCCTGTTTTATTTTGATAGTCTGTGTTCTGTCTTGTCATGTCTAGCTTTACTTTGTTTTCCCACCTTTGTTGATTGTCCTGCCCCACCCTAATGTGTTTCACCTGTTGTACCACCTGTCCCTCATTTGTTCATTACCTCTTGTATTTAAACCCCCGTGTTTCCTTTGTCTCTTGTCAGTTCGTTTAGTCTTGTGTTGTGTCTGCACTTGTATCCCTGTGCCATCAGTTTGTGTATGTTTTTGTATCCCGTTGCTGTTGTTTTTCTGTTTTCTCCCTGCCGGACGTTGTGAGTTTTCCAGTCTCTGTACTGCTGTTTTTTGTTATATTAAACCCTGAAGTTCTACCACCTTCTGCCTGTCTGCCTCTCTCTGCGTTTGGGTCCTCTTTTCCCTGCTCACTATCACACAAAGAATTGTTTTAAGTGTAAAAACTACTGAAAACTGGCTACTGAAACACTGGCCCGCTGTAGGGTGACCGGTAAGAACTTGAAACAGAGACTTTGAGATCCAGGAAGATTTATTTACAACTTGAACATGAAGTTAACTATGAAGGTGTATTTGACGTTACATGTGAAGTTGGATGTGGTTCTGAAATATATGCAAATAATAAAGAATGCAAGTTAAAACATTAAGTATCTGCCTTACTATGAACATTATTTACCAAAACTAAATGTTATACCACCAGCATATAACAAGAAACAATACTAAGAATTACATAAATTTCTCTATAGTAACTAACATGAAATGTAACATATTGCTTATCAACCCAGACTAAGATTAAGCCACATATATTACAGCACACATATACATTACGGAGCAAATGTATATGTGTAATACACCTTTAATAGCTAAACACGTGGCTCCACAGCGCTAGTCCGTTTACTGGCGATTGCACGTTGTCGCTAGCGATTACTTGAACACTACCTGAATATTAACACGTGGCTGCACGAGTAATATTAAACAATCTGCACTATCGGCTATGCAATAAGAAACACAGCAACAGCAATATTATCAAGGCGATAATATGTCTCTCTCACTCCAAATAAATGTCACGTCGTAACACTAAACAGTATACTTAACTTATCCACCTAGTAGCAGAACACTAGCCTGACAAGCCAGACCCACATCAAGACGTTGGGTCTGGGAACTCACCATTTGCAGGGCTCAATCCGAGGGGCGGGATAAACGGTTGTCTTTCAAATTCCCTCTGCGCTACAACCAACCAGAGCAACGCTAGTTGATCGATTAAACTTTTGCCGTATCTGGTCGGCAAAACTCAGAACACATCTTACTTTTTTAAGAATGACTTCAGTGCCGTTCTTTGTTCTTTTCTCAAAGAAAAGCTTAACTCCGCGTTCTGGGCTACACACATCTTCAACAAGTCCGAAAACGGGAAAGGAATGATAACGAAAAAGTCCATTTACAGATGCTGCGTTTTGTCTCATTCTCCTGTCTGAGCGCGAGTGATTGACAGGAGATCAAAGCGCTTGACTCTCGTCACTGACACATTAAGCAATAAATGAATGGGTTTAATATTTTTAGTTTGTAGAAAGTTCAATCTACAACTGGAACCTGAGATAGGGTGTTATTCATATTATTATTAAGGTACTTGGGATCAAGTGTATCACCACTCTTATGGAAAGGAGTAATAACTGCACATTTCTATACAAATGGTAACTCACATGTAGATATGGCATCTGTCCACCAGGTGTCAGAGTTTCCCGTCTTGTGGTTATAGTAAGCTTGTATGGCTGCAGTGACGTGTGAAGATAAAACCCATTTGGAGAATGTTGGCACACAGGTAGATAGCCATAATATGTCTAAATAT
Source organism: Zingel zingel (assembly GCA_023566125.1). Lineage (NCBI taxonomy): Eukaryota > Metazoa > Chordata > Actinopteri > Perciformes > Percidae > Zingel > Zingel zingel. The sequence goes on along the minus strand of CM042326.1, from coordinate 6,094,891 downwards.
TTCAGCAGAGGGTCACAGAGGGCGCCACCACGATAGAAAAAGCTAGGTAATAGCCTTATTAATGCAGCATCTAAACTCCCAAACTGATTAAAACTCAGATTTAGCTCCAACTCTGACTTCCTGTCAGAAATGGCCTGACCTGTGGTGTAATAACATCCACTTGTGAACTGTAGGTTTTTCATTTATGCTTGAAAAGTTGATTGAAATTATTTGGTTTTGGGAATTCAAACTTGCCGTACCAGTCTAGAGACAGCAGATGTAAAATAGCCTCTAGGCTAATTCTGGCATATTTTTCATTTATTCATGTATTTTTTAGTTTGCATTGTCCCTGCTAAATAAACCTGAAAAAATAAATGCCAAGCTTACTGTTATTACTGAATGGCAGATCGTTTTTGGGTGACAAATGTTTCACATCCAGTCACATCCCTTAAAGAAAGTCGGGTCTATTTTTCTGGTTTACTGATCTCATTAAATTGTAATTCAGTTTAATCAGGTGGTGTACTTGAGCTGAAAGTCTGACACAGACAGCCTGGTTAAAACTTTGTTTATTAATCCTAACAAATATAAGCTACAAGACTGTTCAACTTCATTTTAAATAGTTCAAAAATGTGTCATTTTTCTATTGATGTTTTGTACTGGAACTGCAGTACAAAGATCAAAATGGGTGCGTGCTTGTTCACACAGCTGTGACTGTTCCAGCATTGATATCATTCTTCCCTAGCAATGCCAATAAACCTGCTGTCTACTGCACTGCTTAAAGCAGTCATTAGAGGCACACGTGATTATGGTGAATTTCCATCACAGGGACAGAAAAATCACCATAAATATGTGTGCCAAGTGCATACATGAAATGCAAAATGCATGCTATTTTCTCTGGTTACTTATTCAGAACAGTGTTGAACAAGAACAAAACACTGCATGTGACCTTTTGTAAATAACTGTCTGCTGTGTGTGGTTCAATTTGATATGGGTCAAATCTCTCTTTACAGGAAGAATATGTTACATTATGTACAATATCACCAGTCATCTTTGTGCGGGCAGTGTGTGCAGATGAAAGGTGTGCTTCCCTCCGGAGAAGACTGCCTTTTTTAAATAAAGTAATTGTTCATTTCTCACACTGCACTGGAATTTGTTTTATTTTATATCAGTTTTACTCAATTTGTTATTGTTTTTTTTTCTTCTCTTTAACTGCTCTTTAATGTTTTATGTAAATCACTTTGAATTGCCTTGTTTCTGAAATGTGCTTTATAAATAAAGCTGCCCTGCCTCGCCTTAAATCGGCAAATTATCCTTTTAAGGTAGAGTGAAATACGGTAGAGGGACAGTTCAGCCCAAAATAAACAATACATATTTTCTCCTATACCTGTAGTGCAATTTATCAATCTAGATAGTTTTGGTGTGAGTCTGCCAGTGTTGGAAATATCGGCCGTTGAGTCTGCCTTCTCTCCAATATACTGGCACTAGATGTCTTGTGGTGCTTAAAGCGCCAAAGAAAATACATTTGAAAAAGTCAACAGCACTGTCTCTTTCCAGAAATCACTACACAATTACTCAAGATAATCCACAGAACTTGTAAGCAGTTTCATGTAGGAACTATTTTCTTTGTACCAAACTACACCCGCCAGCTGTGATGTAAACATAAATGCCTTCCTGCTTGGCTGAGCTGTAGCGTTAGCTAACTGAGGCGAGCTAGCAGGATTGGCTAGCTAGTAATAATTAGGGCTTGGTAAAGTAAAAAAAAGTGACGGTACCGATACCAATACCGTGACTTTGATACCGGTTCCTGAACAATATTGTTTTTGATGCCAATTTTATTAAATACATTTCAAAATAAAATAAATTACAACACATTACATTTTCAAAACGGTCACTTAACAGCTTCACTACACTGAGAACTCGGGATACACATTACTTGTGTAATTGAAGCCCCGGCCCAGCAGGGCCAGAAGAAAAACTTATATCTCTACATAGTAGTCAATTTTTTGTTTTGTTCTTTGTTGTCCTTGTTTTTTCTATTTCTGTGTACTTTTGAGAGCAACGAAAAGTCAAAGTCAAATTCCCTGTCTGTGTTTACACTTACTTGGCCATTAAAACTGATTCTGATTCTAAAATGGAGGGGTTGGGTGTGTCTTTCAACATTTCATCGATTATAGCATGGGGAGTTGAAACCAACTCTTCCCGCTGCATCTCCTCTACACAGCTACTCTAGATCTGCCCTTTGATCCATCTTGTTGGCGGATGTTTTGTATGCTGTCTCTGCAAAGACAAAGAACTTGCCCTTCAACCGTGCCAAGGCTGTGATGGGCAAAACACATATGTTTTCTTTCACTGAACTCTTCCAGAAGAATGACTCTTCTGAGGATCAGAGTGGGCTGCTGCGACACACATTCAGTACGTTTACATGCACACCAATATTCCACTATTATTCCAAATATGACAATATTCTGAATCTGATAGCCTACATATGCATATTCCGTTTGGATATTCCGAATAAGGCATTTTTTCTGAATTTAGCATTTTCCGATTAAGAAGTGTGATGTGTGATATGTCGGTATTATTTGGGTTTTAGAATCATTCTTTGGGCATGTGTAGGCCTACAGTGACACATACCAGCTCATAGTTCAACAAACATAACGGAGACGACACATTGTTAAGGATTACATTAAAACCATCTTACAAATAGGATAAAACATGTATTTCAGTAGTATCAGTAGTGTAGTGAGTGCATGCGTGAAGGTGAGTGTGTGAAAAACAACCCAAAAGACAAACCACACCAAAAACAAACCCTGCTGGCTTTGACAACCAAGAGATTGTGTGAACTGCAACTCCAGCCCTTAAAGCTGTTACACACCAACCAGACAGCCGACCGTCGGCAGAAAAGGCAGTCGGACTGATCAGTCGGGTCCCCGAGGTCCAAAAAAATGCCTCAAAACACACTGAGGTAACGCCGACTTGAGCGTACGCTCTGTACGTGAGCGAAACGTAATACGTCTCCATAGCAGCAGGCGGCGCTTCTCTGTATTGTTTCCCAGAAAATGAAAACCGGCAGCTGATTGGACGAACGCGTCATGTGGGACTTTTTTCTCCGGAAATTCACAGCCAGACTGTCATGGCGGCTTGTTCAGAATACGATCTCATATTCTACTAAAATAGTTCACCGAAACGTGTTTCTGAAATATTTTAAGCGAGAAATAGGCCATAGTTGCTGAATCTGTCTTCATTTCAGATCAACAAAGGTCAGTTTAAAAGATTTTCGTCAGATTTTGAGAGGCTCATCCGCTCGCCATTTCCAGGTGAGTCCCGACTGCCCTGTCTCCGACTGAGCATGTCAGGTCAGCCAAAATAAAGGCCGACAGCTCCTCCAACAGAACGGAACACACCGAACAGACTTGAGTCACTGACATCGCCAAACTGTCCAACGGCCGATAATCGGGTTGCTGTGTCAGGGCTCTTAAGTAGGAAGAGAAGGACAATCAGGCAGAGTGGACTCAGGTGTGGCTGATCCTCCTGCCACTCGGACTACTGTTGCATGTTGGTGAATAAGGACGCTACACAAACTGTGGGTTAAGAACCGTGTATTGACAAAGCTGCACAACTGACATGCACCGCATAGCCCCCAACATTGCTGACTTCCTGTTACATGTGAACATACCCAATTTCCCCACAGGGTGGAGCTGTTGCCTAAGCAGTGCAACATCTCTGTAACCCCTGTAACATCTCCCTTCCTGTAGAAAGATGTCCAAACATGAAATGGCATTGTCAATAAACATGAACTTCAGCAAAGCTCTACCTGCCAACTCTGCAGAGAACGTGCTGACTTAACAGGCTATTCAAATGAACAGAAAAACCTAATTTACCTAACACAGCTGTTGCAACACAACTACTAATATAACGGCTGTTAACAGTGTTCTTGTTTTCATGTTTTCACTTTCCTTATTTGGTTAGTCCCTTTTTAAAAAGGTCCAATCTATCCCGAGGCTTAATCAGCCTGCCACTCCGGGAGTATGCCTGGCCCTGCTCCCCTCGGTGTGGCGTGCAAATGGTCTGTGATGAATGGGGTGCCCCCCCATTACTGGTGCCTGACTCTTCCTTGCCGTCCTCGCTTGCAGAGCCCCCCTCTGTTGCATGTGTGTCACCGGGATGCTCCGGGGAACGTCCTAGATGCCCTAATAACTGCGAGGGGGCTCCCTCCGCTGATCTAAGATCGACCCTGTTGCGACGGTATGTTGTCCCCTCCACATTAACAACATAGGACCTGGGGAGGATAGCTTTCCATGGGTCCTCGCCGGCAAACGCGGCTCTTCTACACAGGGTTTTCACGATCTTTACTGCCGACTCTGCTTTGCCATTGGCTTTTGGGTGTCTTGGTGATGAGGTAACATGCTCAAAGCACCACTCTTTTGCAAATGTCCTGAAAGTTCCACATGCAAACTGACATCCACAGTCAGAGATGACCCGGTCCGGTATGCCGTGGCGTGTAAATTGAGCCTTGCACCTCAGGACCGTAGTGTCAGCCGAGAGGTCAGGAAGCAGATCGACCTCCCAGAAGTCAGAGTAGTGGTCCACCACGAGCAGGAAATCCTTTCCTGCATGGTTGAACAGGTCCATGCTCACTATCTGCCAGGAACGTGTGGGGAGCGGGTGAGACATCATAGTCTCCTTCTGTTGTTCATGTGCGTACTCATTGCACACAGAGCATTGCTGTACAAGTCTTTGATTTCCCCCTGCATGTTGGGCCAAAATAGAGTGTCTCGGGCTTGCCTGTAGCAAGCCTCTCCCCCTATGTGGCTGTAGTGAATCCGTCTCAGCATTTCCGGTCGCAAGGTCTTAGGAATGATAACGCGCTGGCTTCTGAAGAGCACCCCGTCTTGCACACTGATTTCGTCTCTGATGGCCCAGTACCCTCTGATCACTATGGGCGTCTCCTCTCTGCAGTCTGGCCACCCCTCAAGCACGACAGTCTTCAGCATCTGAATGCACACATCTGCCTCTGTGTGTTGTCGGATTTGTGCGAGGCGTTGGCTGGTGACGTTCAGATAATCTGTCTGCTGAACTGCTGCGGTGTCGTACTGCTCCTGCTGCAGGCTGCAGACGATTTCCCGCCTGTACCGTGTGTCTGTTCTCTGGGGTGAGGTAACAGCTCTGCTGAGCGTGTCACTGATGTACATTTCGGGGCCTGGCCTGTACACCACTTTGAGACAGTAGTTCTGAAGCGTAAGGAGCATGCTCTGGAGGCGCTTTGGTGCACTGAGGAGGGGCTTACTGAAGATGGACACCAATGGGCGGTGATCTGTCTCTGCTGTAACATCACTCCTCCCATACAGGTAGTAGTGGAATCGCTGACATGCAAACACAATACTCAAGCACTCCTTCTCGATTTGTGCATAATTTTGCTCAGTTTGGGACAATGCACGGGATTCAAATGCAACTGGCTGTCCTTCCTGCAGCAAGCAGCAGCCCAGGCCTGTCTGGCTGGAGTCGCTCTGTATGGTGACCGGCCTGTTAATGTCATAATACTTTAAAACAGGCACCGCCGTGATCAGCGTCTTGATCTCGTTCATGGCTGTGTCGTGCTTTGGCAGCCAATGCCACTGCACATCCTTATCGAGCAGCCTCCTCAGTGGTTCACAGACCTCAGATAAGCGTGGCATGAACTTGGATAGGTAGTTTACAAACCCCACAACACGCTGCATGCCTTTAGTGTCTGTGGGGTTGAGCATGTCCAGAACCGCTCTGATCTTGTCCGGGTCAGCTTTGAGGCCCTCAGCCGAGAGGACGTGGCCGTGAAAGCGGACTTCCCTAACTCGAAATTGCAGCTTCTTCAGACTCAGCCTCAGTCTCACTTCCCTGCATCTGTCCATCAGTGCAGTGAGGTTTGCATCGTGGTCTCGGATGGCTTCCTCCTTCGTGTTGCCACAGCCCACTATTAAGATGTCGTCAGCTATAGGCTCAATCCCTTACAAGCCCACCAGGAGTTTGTGCTGCTTCCTCTGACACAGCTCTGGCGCAACAGAAACACCGAAAGGGAGTTTCAACCAGCGTTTCCTGCCCCACGGCGTCCAAAATGTGGTCATCAGGCTGCTCTCCTCATCCAGGCGATGAGGAAACGCGTCTCGCCTTTCACCAGCGTCTCGCACGTCCACCAGCGTGAAGATACGTGCTTTTGGCAGCTTGTACAGCACATCATCTAAGGTGGGCATAAGGTAATGGGACCGCTTGAGAGCCCAGTTCAGAGGTTTGGGGTTAATGCAGAACCTACGTTTCTCTGGCTTCTTTACTATGACCAGATTACTGATCCAGTCAGTGGGTTGCGTGACTGTGACTAAATGTCCATCGCTCTCATACTGATCCAGCTGTGCTTTAACGGCTGCTTTGAGGGCCACTGGCATGTTTCTGGGAGCGCACTGCACAGGGGCCACGGTGCTGTCAAGCTCAAAGTGAAGGTCGCCAGGCAGAGAGTCAATGGGGCTGTTAAAGACATCATGGTACGTGCTGATTAGGCTCTCTTTAGTCAGCATGCTCAACTTACTGTGCTCTACACTATTCAGCTCCTCTGGAATAGTGAAGCGTATCAGGCCGAGATCCTCGCATGTGGAACCCAAAAGCAGTGGCCTCTGGCTGGATTTCACTATTTCAAAGTCAAGTTTGTTTCTCTTGCCTCTAATGACGCACTGAGTGCTGAACAGGCCCATTGAGTTTATCCAAGCACTGTTGTGAAGTTTCAGTCTGGTGAGACTTGGCTGAAGAGCCATCCTGGGTGCTAGTTTCATTTTGTCCTTGATGCTCATCACATTGCAGGTCGCTCCAGAGTCGAGCTGGCATCTCTGGGGCCCGTTCCACAGTGGGAGGTTGACAAACCACTTCCTCCCCTGTGTATTCACTGCTCCTATCCTCATTGCTGTGTAGATCTGGTCCAGATTGCAGTCATCATCATCTTGGTCCTCATCAGAGGGGGCGTCCATAGTATGTAACTGGCGTGTGTTTTGGCCTCTTTTCATGCATACTTTGGCGAAGTGATTGGGTGTGCCACATGAGCGGCATGCCTTCCCAAAAGCAGGGCACTGGTCCCGCCCACGTCTGTGTTGAGTGCCACAGTACCTGCACTCGCCTGTCCCTCTCATGCTCTGTGCAGGTTTGACAGTTGGCTCATATGGCCTGCTGGCAGGCCACTGTCGCCGGCCCTCGCCACATTGAGGCTCTCCCCAGGCCTAGAGTTGTCCAGCGCCATAGTTTTCATCTTATTGTCCATAATCTCTGCAGCGCGGCAAATCTCAACTGCCATTACCAATGTGAGGTCTTTTTCCCTAAGCAGCCGGCGTCTCGCGCCCTCATTAATTATTCCAAGGACAAGCGTGTCTCTTATAAGCTGGTCCCTTAAGGTTCCATATTCACATGTGGCTGCTTTTTCTCTCAGTTTTGTTATAAACGCATCAATAGTCTCACCCTCCTCTTGTCTCAGATTTCCAAAAACGTATCTTTCGAAGATGACATTTTTAGCGGGTGTAAAGTAATCTTCAAGCGCTTCCAGTATGGCTTAACGTCTTTCTGCTGGTCTTGTGAGAGACCCAGATTGTGCTTGTATAAGTGTCGGCACTCACTGCCCATTAGCCTTCTTAGCGTCGCTGCTTGCACGTCCGCATCCTTCTCACAGAGTCCGGTAGCCAGCAAGTAATCGTCAAACTCCGCTCTAAAACTTGCCCAATTGCTGCTCAAGTCACCAGACATCCTCATTGGCTCCGGAGGCGGAATAGACGACACCATCTCACAGTCGCTGCTATGGCTAACGTTAACCCGTTTGCCGCAAACACGACTTATCTTTACAGCAAATAAACCAAACGCGTCACGTTAGCGACGGGCTACCTGAGCTCACTTTTGGGTCCTGGTCTATCTGACACCATGTTGCATGTTGGTGAATAAGGACACTACACAAACTGTGGGTTAAGAACCGTGTATTGACAAAGCTGCACAACTGACATGCACCGCATAGCCCCGAACATTGCTGACTTCCTGTTACATGTGAACATACCCAATTTCCCCACAGGGTGGAGCTGTTGCCTAAGCAGTGCAACATCTCTGTAACCCGTGTAACAACTACCTCCTAAACAGCTCACAGGGGAAATGGCAAGAGCCACCCACAAAGTGGGAGGGGTCTTCACAACAGTGCATCGGAATATGCCTCTAAAATTTGGGTTTTTACGGCAGTTTACAGCCAGTTTACGGCATCTTGCCTGTTTACGGCTTACAATCAGCTCTGTGCGTTGCTATGGTTGTTGAACACAAACCAACCAGCCAACCGTTTGCACGGCTGCGGTAGAGATGCATGCCTAAAAGAAAGGAAGGAGAAACAAAGCTACTTTTAAACATTATGAAAGGCTTGGGTTTTTGAATATGCACAAACATCCCAATGCCAACCTTTTCAAGAAGCTGGTAAAAGGGATGAAAGAGAGAGCCTGTGTTCATGTATGATCAAACGAGTCTATCCCCTAAGGCAACCTCTAGCTCACCCAGTAAGAGCGTGAGCCCCATGTAGGCTAAGTCCTTTGCAGGGTTCCGGGTTTGAGTCTGACCTGCAGCCCTTTTCTGCGTGTCATCCCCCATCTCTCTACCACCTATCACTATCAAACAAAGGGAAAAGCCCCCCCCCCCCCCCAAAAAAAACGAGTCCGTCCCTGGTGGAAAAATTTGAAAAAAATCCTATTTTCGCACGGCTGCATGTAGCTACACGGGAATATTAGTGGAATGTTTACTTCCATTAGCCATGTGAACAGCTTAGTCGGAATATCATATTTTTCGGAAAAGGGCAAAACCCGAAATATTATGCGCATGTAAACATAGTCAGTGATAGAAACTAAATCATCAGGGATCAAAGCACCAGGTGCACCAGGTTATTGGTTATAGTTACTCACAATGAGAATAAACAGCATTTTTGTAACAGTAACAGTCCTAAAATCTGTCCAAAATCAGTTCAGCTAGGAGCTCTGGCTGAGAGTGATAACACAATCCTGAATACTACAGTATTGCATGCACTACTAGTAAAAAATACTTGTGAATTCGAAAAATTCCGATAGTCTTGAATGCAGCAGGGATGATGTTGCCTTGGATCCATATTACCTTGTTAGCAGGTTGCAAGCTAGCTGAATACAGTCGGTACAGTGCGGATACAAGGGGATGTCACACGCTGTTTAATACGAACTGAGGACTTCGTGGTTTTTATCGGCTCGACACAAGCAGGACTAATAACTCCCAAACTTTGGCGAGATGACGACGCGCTCGGAGCGAGAAAAAGCCCAGAAATTGAATGAGCAGCATCAGGCCATTCTGTCTAAACTGCTGAGGGAGGAACACAACAAGTTCTGTGCTGACTGTGAGGCAAAAGGTAAGCCTGACAATGTTTCCTGTAATCCTCCTTGTCAGAAATGGAGTATAGAAATATGAAATGATGTGGAAACTTGGCAGCAAACGGCTTGCTAAAGCTAGCAACGTATTTTAACGTTAACGTTACTCAAATGTGAGTCACTGTGGAGCTATGCGTTACATCCCTTCTACCGTTAACGTCAGTTGCTAATGCCAATGTGTGTAATTCAGATTAAACACATTTTTTTCATATGTATGTTGTACAATTTAAACAAATGTATTGCCTGTCCAGTTAGAATTAATTCAAAACAAATACTCGTGAGCGATATTTGTGCAAGTAACCACAAAAATATACAATTTCCGCTTAGAATTTTCAAAATAAAACCCCCATCGAGCTCTTGCATTATTTGGTAATAAAGAAAACGAGAGGCAATAAATACCCCCAATAAATTAGCTACATTGGGAGGTTAATTATATAAAGAAAGACATTTTGTTATAAGGTTTTCTGAAAAGTCAGATGAGAAGTTAAAATTTTGACTTGCTTTATTGTTAACATCACATTTTTTATTTTTTTTAGCTGTTCCGTACTCTAAATCCTTGACAATGAATAGGATAAGCAAGAAGGCCTGACGAAGGCCGCTTTGTGCCGACATGTGTGGGTTGATGCCCAGTTCTGTTTTTAATGCAAGATTACAATATGAAATAGCCATAAAGGCTTTTTAATTGTTTTTTTTTTCTCACAACAAGAGTGCCTTGGACTTTTTTTCTCTTTTGAAGTTTTGTGTTCCCTTTCCAAAGACCACCTTCGTGATTTGTGTTGAACTTCCGAGCACTCTAGACTTTTCTTGGTATAGGATAAGCAATGTTGGAATTTTAATTGATCACTGAACATGGGAGGCTGATTGGATTCTTTGTTTATGAGGTTTTATTATTTTTGTATTTTGTTTGTCCATTTTTAAAATTCTTATTTTGAAATCCGATGGCCTGTATTTCCGGTTTTGTACCGTTTCTTAACGGATAGCTTGACGCAGGTTTAGCCCCCGAGAGTATCGATGTCATGTCCTTGACTGGTTTATTTATGAGCGGAAAACGTGCGGGTCTGTGTAGGCAACATTAAATTAGTGATGTCGTGTCCTCGCTGAATGTCTCGCGTAGAAAAACACGTCAGCATCGGATACTGTTGGTTTGCAGCTGCGGACAACACCTTAACGTTACATCTCAATCGCGATGCCCTTATACAAAGCAATCACCACACAAAACTCCAATAAAAAAATGGAAGTTTAATATTCCCTTGCACAGTCTCCAAGGTACTGTTTGATCGAGGAGGTTTTATAAATCTTTAGGAACCAGTCTTTAATTCGGCATACATGCAATGCATCAAACAGCAATACTTTCCAACATGTTACCTAAACTCTACATGCCTTTTACATGAGAAATCCAAGTAGTAAAAATGCATAAAAAATGCATAATAACATAACGATGCTTTGCACAGTTGATTTAGAAAAAATGACACAGAAGAATCGTGAGTGTTTCCTAAACGCCTTGATGTAGTTGTATGTTTGCCGACAAGTATGGGGGCTCGAAATTCCCAGACTTTTAAATTTGAGTTTGAACGGCTCTCATCCGGACTACTATGCCTTTTGCGTCATCACCTTGCCATTTGACAAGTGTAATCTGTAGTACCAGACCTCCCTCAGCCAGCCCTCAGACGGTGAATCAGTTTTGATCACGATTTTCCACTCTCTGCTGCTGATGCTGCTTCTTTTATCAGTTCAGGTTAAATATCAGTTGTACTCATTTCCTTGATGCTAATCTAAATAACGTTTCATGATGTTGTAGCTGCTATTGCAGGCACATGGTGGTAGGTAAATGCACCTACAGTAAACATGAATTACCCACAGTTTGGCAGAATAGAGTTGAATAACCCTTTCAGACCAGAAGTCTTTTCTTTTTAATATAATCTTTAAATATATAGTGAGTAGTATTTCGTTTTCATAAATATTATACAACCTAGTTAAAAAAAAAGATATTTAGCTCAAAGTCCACTTAATAGCCTTTTACAGATCTTTCAACTAGAGATAGGCCATATGGAGAAAATCGAATATCAAGATATTTTTGACCAAATACCTCGATATCGATATTGCGGCGATATTGTAGGGTTGACAAATGGGGCTTTTACAAATATTTACACAAATATTAAATAATCATCAGTAATGTGGATATAATAACTAATTGTGTAAAGGCAAATAAAAAAATAGCTAGAACAGTCACTTTACTGTAATGCAGCCTTTAACACCAGGAAGACGACACTTGTGTCATATTACGATATCCAAAATCTAAGACGATATCTAGCCTCAAATAATGATATCCATATAATATCTATATATTGCCCAGCCCTACTTTCAACTGCCTCTTTTTCAGCAGACTCAGTTTGCTCAGTTTTCATAGAGAAATTCTTGGCACTGTTGTGGTGTTTTAATGTTGTGAAATTGTACTGTTGTTTTAGTGTTGTCTCCATGTTGTGGTGGTTGTTGTTGTCGTTGTGGGCGAGTTTTAATACTGTGAAATTTGATTGTTGTCCTTTATTGTTGTGTTAGCTTTTTATGCTCCAGTGTTAGGTTTCCCTTCTGACAGAGATGTTATTCTCTCTTTCCTGCCCAGGGACTACAGATAAAAATTAGCTTATAGCTAACCGTGGTACTGCTAAGGAGCTGTGCATTGTCCCTCTCAAATAAATAAATGTTTCTCATTAGTATGTCTCAGTTGTTAAGAAAACATCATCCACTGAGGAACACCGTGAGATGCGGTGGAAAGTTCTGGGGAAAAAAAGCTAGTAAGGGGTCCTTGATTTTTTTTGTGTTTTTAAATCAAACTCCCATTTCCAAGAAGTGTCACGCTCGATATGCTAATTTAAATGATGGTTTTGCAAGGAAGACTTATCTTTTTCTTTGGTATAGTTGATTTTTGTTCACATTGATGGTTTTCGGGGTTATAATCCTCTCTAACTCATCCACTCACCCTTTTTATTTGACACATTACAGACAATTAGTATTTTAAAAGCTCTTATTGTTCGGAAGTTATTATTTAAGTCAAGTCTAAAGTCCGTGTATTTCTAACTTGACTGTGACTCGACTTAAGCATATTCCTCTCACAGATCAAAGTGTATTTGTATGAACTGTCACTGCTGATTTTTATTTAGACTGTTGATGATTTCGGCAGCTAATCAAGTAAACAATCCGTTTTTCTTCATTGAACTTCATTCAAATCGGATCTGCTGATTAGTGTTTTCTGCATCAGTGAGCCTGCAGCCTGAGTCATATTTACAAATGTTATTCATAAAGCAGAAGCATCCAGCCATGCCATGATGAGTCATATTCACTATGTCACAGCAATTTTTTGCCAAACAATATATGGCTGTTGTGCAAAAAGCTTCATAATTCATTGTAATACGTTAACAGGTGTTTTCTTGTGCTGAGTAAGTTCCAGAACTATGAGACCTAAGCAAGTAATTGTGGAAAAAACGGTCTAGCCTGCAATGCAATATTGAAAAGTCACAGTCTATGCACAACAGACGGTATGAGGTAGTTTACCTTGTGGTCCAGCAGAGGGCAGTCTTGAATCTCACCATGAGCCTGACCTATTGCACACTCTCTCTCAGTCACACATTACATTATATGCAGTGTTTTCCCTAGCTTTGTGTAAGACTTAGGTGCGCGTATGTGGCAGGGTGTTTAGGCGTCATTCCTCAAGAAAATGTGTTTTTCAAAAAACAACAAATGCTATTTCCCCATACGTTTTGTGTCTCTTTGTGGGGTTTGCGTCTCTTTGTAGTCGTGTTGTGTCTCTTTTTGGTCATTTGTGTTTTCTGTGGGGATGGTTTGGGTCTCTGTGGTCATTTGCCATCTCTTTGTTGTCGGTTTGTGTCCCTTTTGCGGTAGTTTTGCGTCTCTTTTTCATAATTTTGTAGCATTATTATCACCATATCTGTGATGGTGAAACATTGGAAAAGCTAGAGCTTATATATAAATAAATAACACTCAAAAAGCTTAAAAACTTAAAAAAAAAAAAAAAGGCTGGACTACAATAGAGCTGTTGAAGCAGTTTATGAACAGTGTTTTCTATTGGAGATGGTAAGTCCCTTTGGGGTGGTCTTTGGGCTTTTTCACTTTGTAAACCTATTACGTGCACAAAAAAGATATATAACAACAATAAAGGAAAAAGGCAAAATGCATAACATGAGCACCTTAAAGCTACTATCATAAGATCTTAGAAAAATCTTAAACATTGCTTACTAAATGTAAGCTAATTGTCTGCAAAGGATCTATACTTGATTTCTCAGTTTGGAAAAGAAAACGGAGAGGACAGGTGTCAGTCTCAACAACAAGCAACTGCATCATCTCATGATTGTTTTCATGCAGAAACAAGATACGTGTATATTTGAAAGATGTTGTTTCTACCAACCATTTGATTATGCAGTCCACATAGAATATAATAGCAATTTAAAATCACAGTTAAAAAAAATGTCAATTATGTTCTCCCTCATAATGTTTAGGGATGCACAGATCCGACAATTATATCAGATATTGGGCTGATACCGACTCAAGTAGTTGGATCGTGTATCGGTGACAATTGGGCTGATCTATGCAATTCAAATCTGTTTAAATATACTATATACATTATATATTGGGATTTTAACTCACATTTTGATCAATTTGTTGCTGCATATTAATTTTTTTTTTTTTTTTTTTAAAGATGATTTTTTTTTCTCAACATTTTAGGCCTTTATTTGATGGGACAGCTTAGAAATGAAAGGGGGCGCATGCTCTACCAGGTGAGCTACCAGACGCCCCTTGTTGCTGCATTTAAAAGGCTTAAACTTGAACTGTAAGGGTAACTACCGTTTTTTGTGTCTAAGTGACTGATGGGAACAACAATATTTGACATTGGTCTAGTATTAAGCGTGAACGCTGTAACCGACACATTTTCAGCATTAATTTAGTCCACTAAAAGTGCTTTATTTTGCCACTAAAAGGTTCAGATTAATATTCTAAGTGTCTGACAACATTATGGAAAGGATCCCCACAAAGATAGGCCTTTTTAAAACCTCTTTGAGACGTTCTGTTTAACCAGAAACAACTCTGAGGTCGCTAGCGCTAAACCCACCAGACTCCATTTAAAAAAAAATGAATACTTTGAGCGTGTATAGAGCCAACATATTTTCACATGTAAATCCATAAACTGTGTGTTTATTTCAACCAAAACTAGAGTTGTGATGGTTGGAAAAGTGGAAAGATGACCGATAACGGCTTTTGATAGTTTTTTTTTTTTCTGTCGGCTTTGAATGGAGTGTATTTTACGATGCTAAAATTACAGTTTATTGACATGGAGTCTGGTGGGTGCAATTTTGCAGATGTTTTTATGTTTTAAAAAAAGGATCTTACTCTTTAACAGAAAGGTCAACCTCCTCAGAAATCCTTTCCATAATGTCAGACTTATTAGAATATTAATCTGAGCCTGGCACCGGCAAAACGAGCACTTTTGTGAAGGTAAATACAAGCTGGACGATATTGTTGTTCCCATCAGTCACTTAGACACAAACACATAGGAAAATAGGGTCCAGGTTAAAAAAAAAAGGTAGTTACCCTTTAATGTTGAAGATTGGTTAGCAAGTTGCTGGTGCATGATTTATTAGGATTAATTTATTAAAACATGGCAATTCTGTACATTTATATCTCTGTATTTCTTTGTTACATTTTGTTCTACATACTTTGGAAAGCAATGTATAAGTCAAGCTTACATAAAGAATGATCCCTGTCACTTCCACACAGGGAGGCATACAGCTTAATTATCAAACACTGGTATTGGATCGGTGCCTGGCAACACCCAAAGCCCAGCTATCGGTATTGGGACTGAAAAAGTCCCTAATAATGTTATGTCAATATGAACTAGAGATGAAATGTGAGATTGACAGAAAATGAATCGTTGAATAACTTTTGGTAATCCTTTCAGTTGTTTCTCAAGGACACATTTTTCTGTTCTAGCTTCTCATTTGTATGGATTCTCTACTATTTTTCTCTCCTCTGAAAGTTAATTGAAAATCTTTGGGATTTTAGACATTTAGACTGTTGGTCGGACAAACAAGACATTAGAACTTGATGTGACATTCCAGCTGCTCTAGGGTCCACATTTGTCATTATGCACAAATATTACTTCAATAAACTGTATTTATCATTTATGTTTTTTTGGTTTTTGGGCTAAAACATGATGGTTTTTAAATGGAGCTAATAGGGGTTACCATCTTTTTGTCATTTGTTTCAGTCATTATCCCTGAAATCCCTTTACTGAATTCAGTGCACTCCCAACACAGCAGAGGCAGTGTATTAGATTGTATTGATTTTTAAAACAAGCATTCACTCCATGGCTGATTGATCAGTTTGTTTTAGGGTTAGTTCGAACACTATGTGTCCTCCATGCTGCCTGCTGCAGTCGGTCAGTCGGCTGAATCTCATTTCCCTTAAATTACTCCCATGGCTCCTCCCTTCCTCGCTCCTCCGAGATCGCTCCTCGATCCCCGGGGCAGGAATAAAGCTTTGAGACGGCCTTCACGAAGGACGGCCAGAACAACTTCCGGCTCAACCAAGGAGATTTCAAATAAGAGAAGTGAGCAGGTGTGTCAGCCCTGCCACTGTAGTGTGGTGACTCACCTTAGCCTCTCAGCTGTAATTCCACCCTGACTTCTGCCTACACACACACACACACACACGCACACTGCCCTACATTGTGTGTGTGTGTGTGTGTGTGTGTGTGTGTGTGTGTGTGTGTGTGTGTGTGTGTGTGTGTGTGTGTGTGTGTGTGTGTGTGTGTGTGTGTGTGTGTGTGTGTGTGTGTGTGTGTGTGTGTGTGTGTGTGTGTGTGTGTGTGTGTGTGTGTGTGAGCACATGGACTCCTTATTGATTGCAATTCAATTTTCCTGTCCTCCTTGGCATTTCAGTCTATCCATTACTTAGAGTCCAGACTATAATTTTTGCCTTTGGTTTTAACACAATCCTTTCACCAATGTGGCACGCACGCACGCACGCACGCACGCACGTACTCATACTGGCAGTGTGTCAGTGTTGTGATTTGTGGCTCGGGGTGCTCAGAGCTGGCACATGCTCTCCTCTGTGCTGCCACATCAGATCTTGGCAAGCGCCAGCGGGGCACTCAGCTCTTTGATGACCTGTCCTTGGTACGTCTCTGCTTTCACACACATAAGATACTGGCACAGGCCCACACACTCTCACACTAATTTGGAGCCAGCAGCTTACATACACACCTGCAATTGTACACATTTAAATGTGCGAAGGACAAGTTGGCCTTGCAGGGTACAGGAATGGGGACGGTCCTCAGTGAGAAGCTGCAGCACCGCCTGCCTATATCTGTTAAGCAAGTTTCATGTATTACACATGTAAGAAATACAATACAATGCAAGCTTGGTTTTTTACTACGTTGAAGCATTTTATAGTTTCTGCACAAAGGCATCTTTACGTCAGTAATGGAAGGAGACTTCTAAGAACTGATGTGCTGTTGTTTGGGCTGATGTTAGCCCTAAATCATACTGATGAAAGGCCAAAACAAAGGCATGTACTTTAGCCTTTTCACTCAACAGCTAGTCTAGCATTGCCAGACCTATCTCCACTGTAGTAGTAAGGTCTGGCTCCTCCATAGATACATTCCAGGATAAGAGATAAAAACATATTGGTTGTTTGCATTTCTTTAAACCAATCACAATCGTCTTTGGCACTAAGCTCCAGACGCAGTGATGGGTGCTCTGCAAAATAGTTACGAGAAGGAACTTGTTTTGTTGGAACATTTGCACCCTGCACATTAAAACGCCACATACAATATTAAATAAAGTTAACTGTTACACAAAACGGTAACGTGAGCTATTTAAATCAGCTGGATACATGATTAAACCTCGGTATCGCCGTGTACTACGTTCACAGCCATCCCACCAATTGGTCCCAAGACGTCCCAGTTAGCCAGTAAATGCCGCAAACATTACTGAAGTGCCAATCATTTCACGTTAAATAAAACACTCGTGTAATATTACGATTGTACAACAACAACAACAACAACAACAGTTACCAACAAAATAATAATCAAATCAAACTGTATTTATATTGTGGGGCAATTCACTCTCAAAATAAAAAAAGCAACAGAGAATAAGTTAAACAGTAGTAAAAAGGTGATATATTATCAAGAGTAGGTACAGTTGCATGAGGAGCCAGAGGTGGGGTGTGGAGAGAGTCAGGGGGGTTCCGGACCTTGTTAATAAGGCTAGTGGCGGAGGGGAAAAAACTGTTCATGTGGCGTGTGGTTTTGGTCCTGATGGACCTCAGCCTCCTGCCAGAGGAGAGTGGCTCAAAGAGTTTGTGTCCGGGGTGGAAGGGGTCAGACACAATCTTTCCAGCACGCTTCAGAGTCCTGGTGGCGTACAAGTCCTGGAGCGGCGGCAGATTGCAGCCAATCACCTTCTCTGCTGACCGAATGACACACTGCAGTCTGCCCTTGTCCTTCACTGTAAACCCCAATCCATTCATGACATAAAATTTTAATGTTACGTCCACACAAACGTTCAGGATTGTCAAAACAACATAAAGACTTTATGTTCATTTGACACAAAAAACCATCCCATGTGAGGTTGACATCATTTTTTTATGTTAAGTCAACAGTTTTTTACTCTAGTTCATTTTACTAAAATGTATAACGTCAACATCACTTAATTAGTTCAAGGCCAATTAACAACACATATACTGTGCACTTAGCATATATTTTGATAGTTAAATAACCTAAAAAATGGTTGTCAAAATATGTACTCAATGTTTTTATGTTCATATGACAAGCACTCATGTTCAACAAAATGAAATTATTGTGTTCACGTAACACAACAAAAACACTTAATTACAACATGAGTTCCAGAGTTATACTGAACACAAACATTTTGTGCTGTTTTAACATGAAACTGCCACAATGTTTTGTGTTTTTACCAACGTATAATTTTTTAGTACGCATAATTAGGTTTTAACTAGTCAAAGCAACGTTAAATTTAAAGGTTGAGAACAACTTCCATTTCTTTGTTTGTCTAACTTAAAATGTTTGAATAGAAGGGACACATAAAATTTGTGTTATAATTTTGATTTGATACATTAATATTTAGTGTTAAAATGGCATATATTGTTAAGCTCAATGAACAGCATAGAATTTGTGCATTAGGTTTACATTTAAGTAGTTGTTGAATTCACCAATTGTAAAAATATATACTCAGTTGTTTAATGTGTATTTGACAAGCAGTTACTTTCTTGTTCAACAAAATGAAAACATTGTGGTCACTTACACAACAAAAACACAATAATTACAACATGAGTTGCAGTTATGCTATGAATTTTGGATTATATTTTTAATTGTAATCCATTCTTTCAGGACTTGTTCCGGAATCATAGTGTCAGGTTACAGCAAGTCCATGAACAGTATGACGTGTAAAGAGTTATGAATTCAAACTTATTTTTCCCTTGTATTGTTAAAAAAACAAAGCAGTAAATATACTGAAAATCCATGCCGGGAATCACTGGCTGCTTACTACAATATCAAAATATTTTGCCCACGGTAAAAGCATCAGTGCACAAATGACAGAGCTTAATAGTTTCTATTATACACATTGTGTTTAACCATAAAAGAAAAGATACCCCTATAAAAAGTAAAATGTTTCTCAAAATGCAGCTATTTAGTTTTTATTTATTTAATAAAAAATAGGTTTCAAAGTTTTACAGATAGCTGAGCTATACTGAGTGTCCAAAAAACAGTCAGCATTTTACACACACACACACACACACACACACACACACACACACACACACACACACACACACACACACACACACACACACACACACACACACACACACATACAGTATATATGAACACATCATTCAGGCATAAACTGACATAAGGTGCGACTGCCAGAAAGGGAACAAAAGGAATACAGTAACTCTGGCTCAGAAATACAACACTATCACAATATTGGTGCCACTGTGTCAATAATTAATTCAACATCAAATCATGTTATAAAACCGTTTGAATCAATTGTCTTACCTCAGGTTTTTTTTTTTTCCATATAACTTTTTTCACAATAAAAGCTCAGTCCCCCCGGTTCACCAGTGTAAAGCTTCCAATGTGTAGCTGCAACAGCAGGAGAGGTTTGGTATTCTTTAGCAGTAAAAGCAGAGCTCCAAAATGATTGAAAGTGATAAGTAAATGGTAAAATAAGACTATCCTGAAAGTACAAACAGGAAAACAGGAATGAAACCAAACTCCAAACCACATAAAGACCCTTAAAATAGAGCTTTCACTCTGGTCTCCAGCACAGAAAGACAAGTTTAGCTGAAGAGGACAAAACTGAGGGGAGGAGACCACCATGGGTTGGCCCTGCTACCAGCAGGTATTATTATTATTATTATTATTATTATTATTATTATTATTATTATTGGTATTCTAGATATGACCACCTGGATGAAATAATGGGTGAAAGCTAGCTTGCTGAAAAAACATTATAAAATGGATGAATGGATTCAAATTTCAATATTGATGCACCTGAGCACAACCAGCATTTGTTTACACTGCAAGTTCACACTAGTGGTCATAGTCCTGAAATGACACAATAACAAACCCGTAGCATGCAGCACTTTTTGTAAGGAAATAAACATGGAGACCACTGAAGTCAGCGTTTACGGTTTTATTTTTAAGTCCATGTGCAGTGGAAGCCAGCAAATTTGTGATCAGATGATAATGAGGATGATGAGAAATTATAACTTTTTGCGGAGCAATGGCTGCTGCGTCTGAGGTGTGTGTCTGGAGAGTTGGAGCCAGGAGTGGTGGGAATGTACCATGAATGGCTTCACTGAAACAGATTGCATCCGGAATTTCAAGATTTCAAGGGCTAGTTTAACTACATCTGTTAGCGTCTCTCGACAAGACTCTCGCAGCAAGGAGTTGGGTTATGGCTGTAAATGGACGGGTGGGTAAGAGAGGCCACATTGCACAAAATCAGATATGTATTTAGGACAATATGATAGTGGCCCAAATCTTAGCTGAAAAAGACTGGATTGTAGTTTGGATCAACGTAAGTACATTTTCAGGATAAAGCCTGACGTCCGGGACGTGCTTTGCCCCTCACCTTCCGCTCTGTGTGTGTTTTAGTTGTCAAAATTCCTTCACTACAAGAAACAACAACAAACTTGGAGCTAGCAGCCACACACTGAAAATGTATAGTTTTGAAGAAAATTTGGATTGTGCACAAGATGGGCCTGCTTGGTTCTTGCAGGGAATAATTGTCAAGATTTACAAAGAATATGTTTACCTCACACTGTGTGAGACAACCTCACACTGTCATGAGTATGAGACCCAGCTAATTAGCATTATACGAGTGTATAATGATGCATGAAATTTACACATTGTTAACATGGACAAGTTTAAGATTCAACAGGCAGGTTATGAATTGGTAAAAAATAATTTTATAACTGGAATGAATAAATAGGTGAATGTAGCCAAAATCCAATGAACAGTGGGCTGCATGAGGTTGAGATGATAAGAATGATGGCCATAAAAAGTGCATGTGCATATGAGGAGGTATTTTCTGTGATTTTTAAAAACATTTATCAATTATCAATTTTATTGAAAAATAATGTGATTTAGCATTAAGAACAACCTGCATGAAAAACATAATCTAAATTAATCTACAAACCTCTGTGCAAGTAACTTATCAACTACCAAAACGTAATACAATGTACATATTCATGTCATTTATTAGGCATACTTTGCAACATAATGTTAAAAAATATGGATTTTTTTTGTAAGGAAATATGCGGATTCTTCTAAAGTTCAAGTTTCAGGCGCCCAAAATAAGTTTGATATGAGTTTGATCCAGCGCCTCCCTTGAACCAGAGCCAGTTTTGCCAGCCAATCAAAGCCAATCAGCAGGACACTTGCGTTAATGTCCGTTGGTCATTCCGGCGCCCTGCCAGACTCAAACGCTGTGGATTCTGCTGGAGAGCTTCGCGTGTCGTTGAAACGGTAAGGTAACAAAAATTATGTTTTAAATTGATTAGTCTTTATCGCTACAGTTACTTTCTTAGCCACAAACAATAGTGTTGTAAGTTGCTAGCAAGCTAAACTTTGTCTTGACTAGAAATGTTAAGGTAGGCCTATGTGACATTTCGGTATGGGGGTATTGTGAGGACGCGCTCTGTTAACCTGTGCCTGCTACAGTGCGTGGTCACCTGCTTAACGTTAGGCCTACCTGTTGTTTGGTTTGCCTCAGCTAAAAAGAGAACAGGGAGTCAGACTATAATAAACATTCAGCTAACATTATGTGATTGTTTTGTTGAGTCATAGGCAGTGTATTTATACAGCAAATTTGGCGTTGTTAATAAAATATCCTATAATTTTTTACCTTTTTAAAAAAAAAAAAAAAAAAGACATTTAATCTTCCCTTCTCAATTACATTTAACCGAATTTAAACAACGTTTAGCCTAACTTACAAAGGGTATGCAGGCAACATCAATCCCTGCACCAACAGAGCACGTTCTTCAAAAGATGGCGCCCCATTAAATTAAGCACAGCATAAGGTCAACCTCACATTCTCTATAATAGACAATTTTATGCAACGGTAAATAGACTAGCATTGAGTATCACCAATAAAGTTATACTTGTTGCTCTGAAATGTCCTTACAATAGTGATATTATGGGCTCATAGCTAAACAGAGAATTGTAGGTTAGAATGTGTTTTTAATGAAAGCATGGTGGTGTGTAAGTTAACTTCAGGTGGGTCTGTATTTAATAGGCCCTTTTCACAGCAACCATTTCGTCATGTAATAGGGCCAACGCATTGCTTGCTGCTGCAATATGTCGGCGGCCACTATTTGCATGTGTGTCTATCGAGGCAGGTCTATCCACATTCAAAATCGTAATTTTTCATTACATTTTCAAACTGTTTGCTTTTCTACAAATGCTGATTTTGTTGATATGTGTCAATATTAACATTATTTGCGTCATTTAGCCTGTATGATTTAAATGTGAGTTTTAAAAATAAATTCACCCACGTACTATTGTCATGAAGGGTGTAATTAGCTGTAGAGGCAACCTGTTTTTTTTACTAGACTGTAACCTGTGTGTGTGTGTGTGTGTGTGTGTGTGTGTGTGTGTGTGTGTGTGTGTGTGTGTGTGTGTGTGTGTGTGTGTGTGTGTGTGTGTGTGTGTGTGTGTGTGTGTGTGTGTGTGTGTGTGTGTGTGTGGATAGGAAGACTCCTTATCACCATCAAGCACTTCATTCTTCTGGACTAAATGCTGGTGGCACTAGGTGAACATGAAGTTACAAAATGTAATTTAGCCCTTTAGAATTGGGTTGAAGAATAATGGAATGGAGACTGTGGTTTTCAAAGTCACAACAGAACCCTGTATGGGTGAAATCAGAAAATAACCTCATTACAAGTCTAATTGTGCAACCCACACAGACAAAGACAATGGATTGTAACTCTATACCCTTCTCACCAGTTGTAGGACCATGGCAGAACCAGAGACATTTCGTCTACGTGTCATCCTACCAGTGGGTGGAATTGAAAGAGTCACATTTGAAAGTCGTCCGGATTCTGTCCCTCAGCTGACATGTTTGCTGCGCCATAAACTGGACATCCCATTCAATTTTATGGTCCAATTTGAAGATCCTGACTTTAATAACCAGCTGGTAAATCTAAGCAGGATTGAGGAAATTCCGAACATAGGTACAGCCAAATTGGTGAAGACATTAGAGCATGACATTAGCTCAACATCAAGCTGGGCTAGTGATAGTGGGGAAAGTTCAAGCAGCCAAACACCCCAAAGAACCTCTGCATGGCCACGAGTATTTCCTGTTCCGACATTCTCTCAGGATATTGAGTTTCTATTAAGTGAAGCAAATACTGAGAAACAGCAGCATGGAAGGCGCCTGACTTTAACAAAAGAGCAAAAGAGCAAGATCCTTGATGGAATGGCTTGTGCAATCTACGAGTACAAAGCTTACCCAGGTGGCAGCAAAATCTTTAAGGCTGCTGAGGCTTTGGTGCTCAAATATCCATGTTTAGAGGCGACGGGGTCCAAAAATGGTTGGGATGGCTGGAAGGACAGCCTGTCAAACAAAATGAACAATTACCGACACAAGCTGTGCAAATCTGGATGCCCAGAGGTCAAAGTTAACAGTGGCAGGAGGAGCAGAGCCAATCCTAATGCAGCTTCACCACATGCTTCAATTAAGCGGCCACAGCGTGCAGAAGTTAATTATCTACCGCAGCTTCCTCAGGGGGAAACACTGGAGACTTTGGAAATGCTCAGAGTTGCCATGTTGATTGAAATGGAGAACACTGATAAAGACAGCATAGATTTATCGATGATAGACACCAACATGACCAAGACCTTTGCTGCAAGAAGGCTTGAAATTGTAAATTCAAGTCCCTCTGTAGCGGATGTTAAAGAAACATGGCCAGCTCTTTTCCTGGAACATCAGGTAAATAAAGTTAATGTATTTAGAGCTGTAGTTGATTTAATTATGTTTGTACTTGTAATATTGTGTGTTGTGGTTTGCTATCATCTAATATACATAGATTGAGATAATTAGATATGTTTTTGATGTAAGGGTGAGTGATTGAGGTCACTGTTTTTGATCAGGTTTGTGCAGAATATCAACGCATCAGCAACCAGCGGCTGAGAGATGAACTGTATGCTGGATTGGATCAACACAAGGATCGTTTGCTGGCTTTAGCCAGAGAGATGCAGGGAAAATCTGGTCAAAGTGCCCAGAAGATATCTTCCATTTTAAATGCATACTCTGAGGTAAATAATGGTAACATCCTGAGCAGATCATAGTATTAGTACAGGGGCAATCCAAACATATTTATTGGATCAATACCGACTTAAATAACATTTAAATAGATAAAAATCCAATAATTTTCTTTACTGTACTCCACTTTTGTTTAGTCCACCTCAGCTTGCTAGCGTTATAGTGCAAGCATTTTGCTTGTATATGTTAAGTGAAAACATGGTTTACTATTAACCATTACCAAATATGCTATCTCCCCTCTCTTCCTTTTTAGCAAAGGGCAGTTTACCCAACACTCAACTAGCAGCTTTTCATATTTAGCCGCTGTGGTGGCTAAATATTTCTCCGCTTAAAATGGCAAATGTTGCCAGTGGCAGGTCATAGCAGCAGGTTACTTTACCACCTGCCAAAAGTAAACTTTTGTACATAGCCAAAGCTCATTTGTGAGGGAAGAAGCTCCATGCTTTAATACTTGTACAATCATGAGTGGACTGGAGTGTTTTTCTCTTGAGCAGATCGCTTCATGTCAATTTTAGGAGTCACATTTTCCCAGTTAAACATTAATTCATATCCTATACATAATTTAAGCTAATCAACTTTATAGTTTTGAATCAGGACCTTTTTAGTTTTGGAATCTAGACACTTATGTAAAAGGTGTTAAATTGATAGGATACAGCTACATAATTTAAGTGTCAGATATATAACATTAGGGATGCTTTGAAATTGAAATTCTTGGCCAAAGCCCAATATAATGAAAAAAACTTGTCATAATAACCGAACGTGGCCTGTCGCCTTTTATTTTTTTTTTTATTTATTATGCCAATGTTTTCACCTATTTCTAAATGAGTTATGTGCTGTTACTATTTTGTCTTCTCAAAGTAAAAATCTATTACAACATTTTTAAATAATTGCACATTCTATCAGACATACCAAGCAAAATATAACTTAAAATAAATTGGTCAAATATTTTTTTGGCAGGTTCTACTTTATGAAAAGTAGCTTCCCTGCTTTGTCGCATGCACCTCTAACTCTACACAGGTTGCTATTTGATTACTTCATTAAAAACAGTAAAATGTATTCAGTCTTTTCACTTATTCATGAACACAGCAAGTGTTTTTTTTGTTGGTATTTTCGGCCAATTAATCTCAGTTGCCAAAATTTCGGTGCATCCCTACTTTACATTTAGATATTAGTATTGTATCGGACTTTTACTTATTTATTTTTGTATTGTATCGGACTATATTTGGGACACAGAAAAATCAGAACAGTAATGTCTGCAGCTAAGTGTTAATATGTAGTATATATTTGTTTCACATTTCTTTTTTTCACTACAGCAGACACAAGATATCAATGTTGACCGGATAGCAGTTCTCCGGTGTCTAACACTGCTGCTGCAAGAAGATGACACAGAGCTGTTCTAAACATGCAAGGTGGCTTGATATACTTTACATTGGCAAGCAATAGTAGGCTGGGCATTTAATTGAAAATGTCAAATTTCCTCACTTGTTGGGTAGTTAACAGGTGTGTATTTGTAAGGGGAATTGGACAAAGAAAGAGCTCCACAGCCAGATGTTTTTGCTGCATGTGCAAGATGGGACAATGTTATAGGCATTGTACAATGTTACACAGCTGAGTCAAATCTATTTTAATTTGCAAATACATTTATTTTAAAGCCATATATTTTTAAGCCATTAAGTGGCTTGCAAATGTTACGTTTCAATCTACAGTGTACATGGCATAATTATCAAAATCTTCATAAGACTTAAAGATACAACAAGGAGTTTTAAAATTTAGGAAGAAACTGCGTGTGCCCCCTACAGTTCCTGAGTGCAATTAATTCAGCCATTACAACCCTCCGTCCGCTGCTATAACATTATTGCATCAAACGTCTCCTGTTTCAACAGCCAATAGAGAATTCAACTAGTAAAGTCAGCTATAAACTATAGAAATAAAATTATCCATAATCCATTTTATCCAGGATTGGGTTGTTTTGCAGGGAACTGAGTGCTGTCCTGGTGCACTTCTGTATTTGTATGGCTTGCTGTATGTCCTCCAGGCTGAGTACCCAAAAGGCATTACGTAGATTCTGTGTATTTTTTTTTTTTTTTTAGTTTCCCCACTGCCAGATGGTTTTTGCTGCATGTATCTGTGTAATGTGCATGATTTGACATTATAGGCATTGTAAAACCATGTGTTGAATAGCAATGATAGGATAATTTAACACCACTGAGTCAAGTAATTATTTTAATTTGCATATACATTTAATTTTTATTCCAAACATTTTTTTAAGCAGTGTAAGTGGCATGTCACTGTTAAGTTCAAATCTACTAAATGGCATACTTGTCAAATGTCTTTTTTTTTTTTATTAATTTTATCATCATGCAACAATGTGATTTAATAGTGATGATAGGTCATTTGACTCAGCTGTGTTAAACTATCCTATTTTATTTGCTAGACATTTATTTTGCAGTCATGTTTACAGAAATAAGTTTTGGGTTGTAGGGAGCGTATTTAAAAGGAGAAACTGAAAGAAAAGCACTGTTTATGGAGCGGTGGCCCACAGTTAGATAGTTTTGCTGCATGTAACTGTGCAAAATGCAACAATGTTATTGTGTTCCTCACATCTTTTCTTGCAGTGTTATGCTGTATTTTGCAGTATATAAAATAAAAATACAGTTTACACCACTAAGTTCAGATTTTTGCTTACATAAACTTGTATTTTGCATTAGCAGTGAGAATGTTGAGCTGACATGAAAGATTTGTAAGTATAACAATTGTGTGAATTTTGCTTAATTTTTAGGGTACATTTAGCATGGAAAATAGACATTTTGATACAATATTTCCGTGTATAGAAAACCGGTGTAATTGTGGAAAAATAGGTTCAAACAACTTAAAATATATAGTTCAAATATACAATTACAAATGTGTAACCATATTTTAAAATATGTGCGTTGTTTGGACATAAAATACTGGTTGGAAAATTAAAAATGTAATGTTAAATCGACTGTAAGGCTTTAATACGCATTAGTTATTTGTACACAAAATAATTTTATTCTGTCACATAATTATGTGTGTTTAAAAAAGTAAATTTTATACATAGACAACTCAATAACTTATGTTATCTATACTAGGTAATCCCACTTAATATGACATGGAATTTTATGTTATAAAACAAACAATTTTATCGTTTTATTAAAAATGTTGCATTCAACTGACATAGATATCTAGTCAGACAAGGTTCATGTGACACATTTATTTTGTGTCAGATTTACTCATAACTTTAATGTTACTGTACTCAAAGTTTTGTGCAAGCGGTTTCAAGTTTAATTGTTGTTAAAAATTAACAAGTTTTGACACATCACTTTTTGTGTTTAATAAACATAAAAATACACATTAATTAACCTGATCATTCTATGTTAATATAACATAGAATTATGTTAAGAAAACACTAATTATTTTTTTGCATGACTAAAAAAAGTTATGTTAAACTGACATAAATTTACTTTCAGATAAGACTCATTGTGACGCATTTATTTTATGTCTAGTGTACTCAAAACCTTAATGTTACCATACTGTACTAAATTAAAAGTTTTGTGTGCAAGCTGTGTCCAAAAAATATTTGAGTAGAGTGAGCAGATTGGGATAAAGCTGAATAATGAAACTAATTATGTTAATTTGACTTTAAAATTACAATACTTAATTGTTATTTGTACATAAAATTAACAAGTTATGACACATCACTTTTTTTGTTTAATAAACATAGATACACATTAGGTAAACTGATCATTCTATGTTAATATAACGTAGAATTATATGTTAAGAAAACACTAATTATTTTTGTTGCATGACTAAAAAAGTTATGTTAAACTGACATAAAATTCCTTTCAGATAACACTCATGTGACACATTTATTTTATGTTTAGTGTACTCAAAACTTTAATGTTACCATACTGTACTAAATAAAATTTTTTGAGTGCAAGCCGTTTCCAAATTTTTTTTAGGTTGAGTTAGCGAATTCGTATTTACAGTGTTGGCAGTGGCAGCAGCGTACCAGATGGTGATGGAGGATGTGAGGATGGACTCAATGATGGCTGTGTAGAAGTGCACCATCATTGTCTTTGGCAGGTTGAATTTCTTCAGCTGCCGCAGGACGTACATCCTCTGTTGTGCTTTCTGACGAGGGAGCTGATGTTTAATGATGTCTGTAGAGAGGCAGCGGACTTTAGTAACCCTATGGAGCAAATGCGCATCTTGAATTTGGTCCACTAAAATGCTTTTTTTGCAACTGAAAGGCTCAGATTATTATTCTAAATGTCTGACAACATTATCCCTACAGATATAGACCTTTTTAAAAACTTTAAGACTTTTCTGTTTAACCAGAAACAGCTCTGAGGTCGCTAGCGTTAAACCCACCAGACTCCATTTAAAAAAAAAAAAAAAAAAAACAATACTTTTAGCGTGTATAGAGACATATTTTTTTTCGCATGTAAATCGGTGAACTATGTGTTTATTTCAACCAAAACTAGAGTTGTGATGGTTGGAAAAGTGGAAAGACGACCCATAACGGCTTTTGATAGTTTTATTTTGTTTCTGTCGACTTTGAATGAAGTATATTTTACGATGCTAAAATTGTTTATTTACATGGAGTCTGGAGGGTTTTTATGTTTTAAAAAAAGGATCTTACTCTTTAACAGAAAGGTCAACCTCCTTCGAAATCCTTTTCATAATGTTGTCAGACACTTAAAATATTAATCTGAGCCTGTCCATGACAAAACAAGCACTTTTGCAAACGTAAATACAAGCTGCACAATTGCCCTATTAACTTATACTGTAGCTTTTTTGTCCACTGCCAACTGCAGCGATCTCGCTTAATACTGGACCAATGTCAAAGATTATTGTTCCCATCAGTCACTTAGACACAAAAACATAGGAAAATAGGGTTGAAAAAAACGTAGTTACCCTTTAATGTAACAGCATACTGTAGTGCATAGTGATTTTAAAGTGTCTCATCAGTGTTCTCTTTTGTTTCGCTCATTAATAAATTGAGCAAACCTGTTGATTTACTGTATATCTAGATTTTAGGGAGAGTTGAGTAGATGTTAAACGCTAAACAGAACTCCATCCATGGATGGTATTTTACCTCTGAGTGACCAAACTAATCAGCAGTAGGGCTGCTCGATCATGGACGAAATCATAATCATAATAACATGATTACTCACTGACATTTTTTGGAAAGATGTTGCATTCATTGAACTTAAAAAAACAGTGAAACTGTTAAACAAATCAACAGTGAAAAATCCTTTAAAGTGCCCATATTATGAAAAAAATCACTTTTTCTGGGATTTGGGGGGGTTATTGTGTGTCTCTGGTACTTCCACAACGCATACAAACTTGGTAAAAAAAAAACCATCCATGCTGTTTAGAGTGAGATACGGGTTTCTGAATGTCTTCTGCCTTCAGTCTCCAGGTGAGCTGTTCAAAATCTGCAGGGTTTTCAACATCAGTAGCAGAGACGAAGTGGCTAACTGTAGCATGCTAGCGCTAGCATGCTAGCTCGTTCTTAATGGCAAAACACTGCTACAACACACACTTGTTCACCATAATCTACAAAAGAACAACTTACATGTCCCTGTTCTGCAGGTATTCCACGCAAAGTTGGAAGTGCGCTCTTGTTTAAAGAAGTCTCCCGGCTAATCCTGCCTTGTACTACTGAAGTTGTAGAAACAAACCGCTAGCTGATGTGATCCTTACCTAGCTACTGCGCATGTGCGCCTCCCAACAAAGATGGGATAGAAGTGCAATGCCTCACTCTAAAACAGAGAGCTCAACACACCGGGTGAAAAGAGGAGCTGCAGCACTGTAGAGTACAACAAAAATATGGTGTTTTTTGAAAATGAAACCATGTATACCTATTCTGGTACAACCTCCAAATACAAATATGAACCTGAAATGAGCATAATATGGGCACTTTAATGATTTTCTTTTTTTTCCCATTCAGAACAAAAGACAAAATAAGAGTTTCCTTACAAAACGTAATGTGCAAAAATTGATTTTCTCAATTAAATTGTTTTGTGATCGCTAGGAGCCAAAATGGCAATCAAAATTTGATTAATTGCACAGCCCTACGTTGCCTAAATTTAATTTAAATTTAAAATGTTGAACAGGTCAAAACATTCTAAACGGTGTGGCCTATACGGGCTAGCTGAAGCTCTAGTATCATTCATCCATAGGCGCAGATTTTGACGGGGATGCAGGGGATATGTCCCCCCCCCCATTATTAAGAAGAGGTAGATTTGTCCCCCTCAAAAATTGGACAAGCCACTCCCCAAAAGAGGTAACCGTTGAGGGGGCTAAGAACATGTATTTATCCTTCTTACCTGTAAATATGTTTCCCCAACGATTTTCAGAAACCACTATAGTGGATTGTACCATCCTAACCTTGCAGCCCACGTCTCTTTCTCAGTGAAATGAAGCTGCCTTCAAGTGCGGTTGGAAATGTCCAGATCTATAGGTCTTATATAAAGTCCAGTGTTTTCCCTGGGTCCATCGAAGACTTAGGTGCGCAAATTCGGCAGAGGGGTTTAAGGGTCTTTCCTCATGGAAAATGTGATGTTTATCAATAAAAAAAGAATGCACTTTGACATAATTTTGGACTATTATTATCACCATACCTGTGTCTAAAATTTTGGAAAAGCTAGAGCAGATAATAAATAAATAACACTTAAAAAGCTTGCTAAAGAAGTCCTACTTCAATCATTATCCTGAGAAAAGTGTTTTAGTTTGATGCTATTTTCAAAGTTGTTGGCGCTTTTTTGCCGCATTTCACATTCATTCAGCTTAGGTGCTGACAAAAACGGCTCGGGTGCTGCACAAAACTTTTAATGGCAGGGAAAACCCTGAAGTCTAGTTGTGCTACATTGGAGGGTTAAAGAAAACAACAGGGTTGTAGAAAAAAAAAATTGTTGCATAAAAATTCACCAGAATGCAGTTAATTATTATAATGTGCCCCCCCCCCCCCTCAATTGAAATAAAACCTACGCCCTTGCATTCATCGCTTTCCTATTGAAAACACAATGAAACAAACCACATGCTAGAGTGTAGACTAAAAGTTAAGTTATTTCAATTCTGCATCCAGTCCCTGTGTATATCCCTCTAGCTGAGTCTTTATTAGTGGGAATGCTGTTCAGCAGAATTTCAACTATTGTTATTCGGTTTTCTTTTTTCTTCTTTTTATTAGTGGGAATGCTGTTCAGCAGCATTCCAACTATTGTTATTCCTTTTGGCCATTTTGTTTATTTATTATTAGTGGGAATGCTGTTCAGCAGCATTCCAACTATTGTTATTCTGTTCTTTATTATTAGTGGTAATGCTGTTCAGCAGCATTCCAACTATTGTTATTCCTGTCGGACATTTTTTTAATTTATTATTATTATTAGTGGGAATGCTGTTCAGCAGCAATCCAACTATTGTTATTCCTGTCGGCCATTTTGTTTATTTATTATTATTATTATTAGTGGGAATGCTGTTCAGCAGCATTCCAACTATTGTTATTCCTGTCGGCCATATTGTTTATTTATTATTATTATTATTATTATTATTATTATTATTATTATTATTCTGTACGTTTTTTCGCTCTCTGTAACTTCTGCATACGTTCAGCTATTAAAATCATTCAACTCTTTCAGCTAATGATGGGAGTTCTTCAACTTTTTTTCTAGTATTTATACTTTTTTGTCTAGTTCCAGCCAATGTGCTGAGTTATGCGATATGACTTATACTTTTGGCTCTGTGAGCTTCCAAATGACAAGAGTTCCACATCTTCCTCCATTCACTGCCCTGTTTAACATTATCCACGTTTCTGAGCGAAACGCAGAGCGAACTACTTTTTTAAATCGCTGAAATGCCCACATTTTTAAGTTTATCAACATCAATTTTACATGAATACGTTCACAAAGGCCTTGTCATGGTCACAATTACATAATTTCACTGATACCCTTTATCGTTTTAGTAGTCTGAGGCTTAGCTCAGACTACTAAAAGTCTTTGAGTAGCTCCAGTGTGGCTTAACAGCTGACAGTTTCAGCAGGTGACACGGTTGTTAACCTGATTAAAGATCAAAGAGATCTCATCACAGAGATCAAAGGATCATGTTTATCAACATGGTCACAGGTCATTAGTAGCCATGACAACCCTTTCACAGACAGTCAACTTGAATACTACAGGCAGTAATATGAACATTAGTCTATATTTTTTGCGTTCCACTTCTGTCTGTCTCTGTCTGTCTGTCTGTCTCTGTCTGTTTCTGTTTCTCCCTGTCTCTATCTCTCTGTCTCTCTGTATGTCTTTCTCTCTGTCTCTGTCTGTCTCTGTCTCTCTGTATGTCTGTTTCTCTCCGTCTGTCTCTCTGTCTGTCTGTTTGTTTCTCTCTGTCTCTGTTTGTTTGTCTGTCTCTGTCTGTCTGTCTCTGTCAGTCTGTCCGTTTCTGTTTCTTCCTGTCTCTGTCTGTCTCTCTCTCTCTCTCTCTGTCTCTCTGTCTGTCTCTGTCTTTGTCTCTCTCTGTATGTCTCTGTCTGTCTCTGTCTCTCTCTGTCTGTCTCTCTCTGTCTGTCTCTCTCTGTCTGTCTCTGTCTCTCTGTTTCTCTCTGTCTCTGTCTGTTTCACCCTGTCTCTGTCTGTTACTGTTTCTCCCTGTCTCTGTCTCTCTCTGTCTGTCCCTGTCTCTCTGTTTGTTTCTCTCTGTCTCGGTCTGTCTGTCTCTGTTTGTTTGTCTGTCTCTGTCTGTCTGTCTGTCTGTCTGTTTCTTGTTTTTCTTCCCTCTTCCGTACTTTTTTTGGCTCTCCGTAACTTCGGCATACGTTCAGCTATTAAAACCATTCAACTTTTAAAATGTCCAGCTCTTTTAGCTAATGATGGGACTTCTTCAACTTTCTTTCTGCTATTTATACTTTTTTAAATATTAAGCTTTTTAACACTTTTTTTAAACATTGAAGTCAATGAGCGCATGCTTCAAATCCTTCAAATCTTCTTCCGCTCCCAAAATGTTCAGCCCCTCTATACTTTCACCTACAGACGCCAAACAAACTTTAAAATGTTCACGAAAACTTCAGGTATTAGGATATGGCTTTTCAGTTTGATATTTTTTTTTACAGTTTTTGTGAAAAAGCTGTTTAAGTTTAGTGATCATTTCAGGATTTTTTACAGGTGGCAGTTTAACAGTCGTTAACTGATCAAAGGATGTTTACAAACACTCGTCACCATGGCAGCACTTTAACAGACAGCATCAGCAGTCTTTCAGCCTTTTCAGGCAATTCATTGCAATGGATATGGCTGATAAGTATTTTTAGTCAATTCATTGAAACTTCCACTTTTGACAGTATTACAGTTTAGTTTCCAGCGTTTCTAAAATGTATTTCAGCTCTTAACTTCTGTGCAGTTCAGCTTCCAACTTCCAGGTTTTTCAGCAGTGTAGTGCAATGCATTTGAGATTTTTCAAACAATTTGTTCCATATTTCTGCATTTTCATCAATATTTCTCACAGCATTTGTTGTGCAAGTTTTCCATACGGATTCATAATTCCAGATAAAATAAAAATAAATTATTTCATACATTAGTGGTGTTATTCAACTTTTTAATGAAATTCATACTCATTCTACCGATTTCCACTTTTTCAACTATTCTCACTACTTCAACTTCTTCTTACTGATTTAAGCTATTCATCCAGTTTAGCTTTAGCAATTCAGCTATCCAGCATTCCCACACATTTTCTGCAGGAAATGCATTTTCTAGTTACCTCTGATAATGGTTTAACTTACATCCATCTGTCATGATTTATAGACTGCCTGGACCATAATGTTCCTCCATTTGTTAAAGAACAAGACAATGAGACCAGATGATGACTTTTTATTATTGTAACAATAAAGAGGAAAGCAGTCTATCCACTCCTCGTCATTACTGCTGACACTGAATCACAGTAACGGGCCAGCAGGGAGCAGCACAGCGCTTTATTATTTCCCCCTCAGCGTCCTGCTCATCACTCAATGATTCGCCACTCTCCTCCAGCCTGTGCTGAACATTTGGCCAGCCTTTTCCGGTGATATGCTAAGAGGACATTTTATTAATTAGGAACTGGAGGTTGTTAAACTACTTTTTAATTGAGACTATCACTGAATTTCGCACTGCAGTGGTTTTATTCTCTTACCAGGGGCACCATTTTATGCAGTAACATTAGCTGTTGTTTCTTACTGCTAGAAGTAAAGAGGAGAGGAGTTAATTTGGTTTCAGCCAAACATAAGATAAAAAACTATGGCTATTATATACAGAGCTCTGGAAATGCTGAGCTTTCTAGGTGTTTTACAGCAGGACATTATTGGAAAATGAAAGGACATAATTATACCTAAAGAAATGGTGAAAAAGAGTCAAATAAAAAGGTAGAAAGGGGTCTGTGACAGAAGCCATGATGACTTGCTGCGTGCTGTGGTTCAGAACAGATAAAAACTGCAGTATTATCTGTACCACAGGGTTTGGATGACTCAAGTCAGACATGGCTCATGTCCACAAAGCCTGTGTCCTTCAGCCTTAAAGCTTCAAACTTTGTATCTTTACTCTTTAGTCTTCTGTCTGCTTCCTCGTTAGAGACTTTTGTTCTCGCTTAGTATTGATCGAACAAGCTCGCAGGAATCGCATCAGTAAATTCCGATGTACCTTGTTTATTTTTCATAGTTATTTGTAGTCTTAAACTACCATCAGCATGTTTAACAGGATTTAAGCGAGGGTCACACACACACACACACACACACACACACACACACACACACACACACACACACACACACACACACACACACACACACCTCAGGTTGACAGTTTGGGCTTTAATTTCATGCTTGGCTGCCCCCCCCTTCAGTTGGAAAGTTCCGCTGCCACTCATGGAGGCTGTCTGTCTGTGTGTCTCTCAGCTGGGATGACTCTGTTTGTTTGTCTCACTGAGTTTCTGTTTGCATGCATGGCGATGCAGGTTAAAAATCTATAGTTGTGTGCATATTGATTTAAGTGTGTGCTTGTGATGCCATCTTCATTGGTATCTATTTACCTGAAAGTGTGTGTGTGTCTCTGAGTGTCATTGTGCTTGTATGTTGGCATGTGTGTAGCCTATCTTTTGTGCAGGCAGGCTCGGACTTGAACACAGCGGGGAAAAAAAGTAACATTTTTTCCAGTAAATATATTTCCGATGGCGCTATTGGAATGACATTTTCACCAGATGTCCGTATCAACCCAAGTAATCCACACATACAAAGAAATCAAAACATGTATGTTCATGACAAAAGTTATGTGTACTAAAGTGGAATGATAATGGGAATACATATTGAACACATGAAGAAAAAGGGGTGTAAAAGGCAGCAATCCTGCCCCCTATTAGTGCAAATTAATATCAGCTGGATTAGTTCTAATTGATGGCCTATAAAAATGTTTCTTATTACCAAGGTGTCACTCAAGAAGCATTTCATGATGGGAAAAAGCAAATAGCTGTCCCAAGACCTTTGCAAGCTTATTGTAGAAAAACATACGGATGGCATTGGTTACAGACGAATATCTAAACTTAGTTCCAGTTCCAGTTAGCACTGTTGGGACCATTATCCGGAACTGGAAAAAACATAATTTCACCATTAACCTGCTACAACCAGGTGCTCCTCGCTAGATTTCTCAGAGGAGTCCATAGAATACTTAGAAGAGTTGTCGAAGAACCAAGGACCACTCGCGGAGATCTTCAGAAAGACCTGGAAGAAACGGGTACAGGTGTTTCAAAGAAAACAATTAGTAATGCACTCAACCGCCATGGCCTCTATGCACGCACACCACCAACACGCCACTGCTCAAGAAAAGGCATGTGGAAGCTCGCTTAAAGTTTGCTGCACAACATCTGGACAAGCCAATCACATACTGGGAGAATATAATCTGGTCAGATGAGACCAAAATTGAACTCTTTGGCTGTCATAGCATACACCATGTTTGGAGTAGAAATGGCACTGCACGTCACCCTAAAAACACCATACCAACAATGAAGTTTGGAGGTGGGAGCATCATGGTGTGGGGATGTTTTTCAGCATCTGGCACTGGCAAGACTTCATATAATTGAAGGAAGGATGAATGTAGAAATGTACCGTGACATTTTTTTTGATATTTTGATATTTATTTATTGTACGAGGAATACCTCTTGAGATGTGACATCTCATTTTTGAGAGGGTCCTCGGTAGGACTGGACAGTACAGAAGACAAGACATTGCAGTACAACATAAACATTCACTCACATACAAGCTCCCCCTAAACCCCCTAAAATAATTAGAATGGCCCAGTCAATCACCCGACTTGAATCCAATTGAAAACCTCTGGAAAGAACTGAAGATCAGAGTTCATAGAAGATGCCCCCGGAACCTTCAAGATTTGAAGACAGTTTGTGTGGAAGAATGGGCAAAAATCACAGCTGAGCAATGTGTGCGACTAGTTTCTTCATACAGGAGGCGTCTTGAAGGTGTCATTACCAACAAAGGCTTTTCTACTAAGTATTAAATATATTTCAGCAAGTGTGTTCAATACTTTTTCCCTGTGTCATTTCACTTTATAAGACACAACTTAATTTATGGACTTATTTGTTTTGATATCTTTGTATGTGTGGATTACTTGGGTTGTTACTGACATCTGGCGAACATTTCATGCCGATAGCCCCATCAGAAATATCTTTACTGAGAAAAATGTTGACGCGCTCAATACTTATTTTCCCCGCTGTAAGTTAACTAGCCAAGGAGGAAGAGTTTTTTTTTTTTAAATGGGATGGTGGACAGCAGTTTGAGGAAAATAACAAATGCCCCGGCCACGTTTAAGTCCAAAGTCTGGACCCTGGTGTGTGTGTGTGTGTGTGTGTGTGTGTGTGTGTGTGTATGTGTGTGTGTGTGTGTGTGTGTGTGTGTGTGTGTGTGAAGAAACTCATTTGTGTCTAATCAGGTCAGCAGTCTGCAAATTAGCATTGGTGTGTTTGTATTCCGTGTGTGTGGTAACTGCAGGGCTCCTGTCTACTGAGAGAGAACTCAATTTGGCTGTCTATTTCTGTCCAAACCAAAGATGCATAGCATAATACAACTGTTATTGAATCTGAATTATCCACATGAGACACAGATGAACAGATACTAATGTGTTCAGAGGAAGCTACTGCTCATCCATGTACTATTCAGTTCACAGTGATCATTTGCATCGGTTGCATTTATTTCTTCATTTGAAGACCATGGGAAGTTGATTTTAAGGTTGGGTTAATAGGACATAATTCAAATAGACCATGCAGTAAATGGTAGGTACCGACCAGTGCAGTAGGTCAGAACTCATGAATCAGAATGGCTTCTACCCTCCATAGCCACGGCTAGATTCTATCATGTTCAACAAAACTAATAGTAAAGTGAGACAGTTGTCAATCCAGTGCAGTCTGTACAAACCCACACAGTTTTGAATGAACACCCTATCAGGCAAATCTGAAGACACCTTTGAGGGTGCACTATGAACTCTTAAAGATTCACTGTTGTTACCATTACAGTGCCCTCTGTTGGCGTTGTCGTAATTGCTTTGACTTTTCAGGTTCATACCTGTATTTTGTGTATCTGCTAGAACATGTTTACTAGTAGTGTAATGGACCATAGTTGATCTGTGGTCCTTATGGATCAACAGTCATGGTTCGGAATGCATGTGAACCGCGGATTAAAAAATATGCATACATTTTTAATGTCGCTGTTACTTAAAGTTAAAGTGCGTAGTTTCTGTCTCCTTCATGAGGAATTCTAAGTAATGACAACATTCTGTCTATGAATGTAACGGTTGAATGTAACGTATGTTCTTCGTTATAAAAACATTACGCGCTAAAGCTTAAAAGTAGGCTGATCAGTCTCTATGGAGGGTTGCTGTGAAAAGATACAGGCAACGCAATTTTCTTTTCACATGAATGGAGCATGTTAAAATCAGTTGATAGAGCCGGCTACAGAGCTCCATCGTATCAGCTGCAGTTGGTAGTTGAGTTACCCGAGAATAGAGGCTAGTAGCTGGACTAAACACGGTAAAATGCTGACGGCTAAACGGTGGAGAAGTGTGACTGTATTTCACTCTAGAGGATTCTAACACCGGGACAGTCTGCGGCTAAAGACACAATCTAGCACTTGGTCACTGCCGTCAACCACAGATGAGACTAAATGGTGCGTTTACTTGAAACTGGTAAACCTCGTGGTGCATTTAAATTTATTGTAAAATACCCTTTGCTCATCTGTTTTTGTCGTTTTAACAGCATTTTACTGGTGAAATAAGTTATTGTTATTAGTTATTAGGGCCCGAGCGCCGACAACGGCAAAGGCCCTATTGAAACTGAAGGAATTATTAGGGATCCAAGCCCTAATTCCTAAGGATTTTTTTCCTTCCCCCTTTGGTGGGGGCGGAGTACAGGCAGAGTGTTGCTTGGAGCTACACCAAATATCCATTGTGTTGGATGACAATTTTGATCTACTTTTACCACACAGGGTTGGAAGTTTTCGGCCTTTTAGAGAGTGGAGAAGATCTGGTTTCTTCAGGAAGCAAGTTGTTGCAATCAGAAATTAGCTGGGGTGTCTCCTTGAAGGAAGGAGCACCTGTGTCCAGCAAACAGGCCGATAGAGGCGCTTGATGACTCTCAAGTATGACCAGCTCTGACACCTCCTTACTGGAGTTCTCTAGGCTGCTAGCCGTGGTCTCTTGAGTAGATTGAAGTGACTGGAGGCTCCGAGGGGACCAAAGAAGATTCATCCATGTCGGCTAGACCGTTGAATGTGATAGGAGGATCAGGCTCAAGGTCAAAGGCAGAATCACGTGATTCTTGGACGTGCAAAGATGTCGGCATACTTACCCGTTCCGTCAGGTCAAGCCGGACCATGGAGTTAGAATCATGCCAAAACCTCACACACACACAAAACGTGTTTTACTCACACCCAACGATTCACAAACGAACTCAGCGTGGTTTGCAAATACAAAACATCATTCACAAACTAAAAAAATCCTTCAAGTACAAAACAAAATTCTACAAGTACAAAACAAAATTATACAAGTACGAAACACTGTCACGTGACTTTTGGCACTAATTTTCCGCCTTGCTGATCCACACTCAAACGCCAGTAAACTTTCTAACAAATGTCCTGTAATTCGCACTCTACAACAGCAGGTGGCGCTGTTAAGTCAATTTAAGCCTGCCAGGACCATAGATATATACACGCAGCTTTTTTAAACGTTATTACGGTGCATAACTTACTGGAACAAAGCTGAGCAACGTGTTGTTGCTGGTGACTACACCACTGATTATATATATATATATATATATATATATATATATATATATATATATATATATATGTATATATATATATATATATGTATATGTACATTGAAGCGATACTGGCGTTAAAGACCAGATGATCGTTGTCTGATTCTCTGAAATGAATGCCGGCATTGCATTGTGGGAAATCGGCTTTGCATGTGCCCAGTTCTGATCATATCGTGTTCTGTCTTACAGCATACTGTAATATTTCACCGGTAATAAGACCAAAATAATATTATTAAAATAAAGAAATGCATACTATGATAACATCTATATATATGTAGCATGATGATGCCTGTCATTGACCTACAGGCATCGCATCTGTGTTAAGGGGCCGTGTTCATTTCATGGAATTCTGTGAGACTGGCAGCCTGTACTACAGAAGCAAGATCAACATGTCCTGGGTGGTATTTCAGAAAGCAGGTTTAGTGAAAACTCTGAGTTTGTTAACCCTGAGATGAGGGTAACTCTGGGTTTTCTGTTTCAGAAAGAGATGTAACTTAACCTCAGAGTCAGTTACTATGGTAACTGAGCCTGTGAACCTAACCTGGTCGGGAGCAGGTTTTCTTCTCTCAGTCTCCTCTCTCTGACACAGCGCTCTTTCATTCATTCAGTCGGTTTCAGACGCATTTTTAGTTTATCGGCATGAATAAAAAATGTATTTCTCAAAACATGGCATTTCCTTTTGTCGACCATCCCGTTGATGAAGAATTAAGCTGCTTTAATTCGCAGGGTGTTATATGTCGGGAGATGATATAGCCCCGACATTTTAATTTTCAGATAACTACCTATTTGAGCGGTATCGTTTTTCTTCAGTCTATCAGTTATGTAGCCTAGGCAACCTTATCCGTCCTCATATCACTAACGTCACCCATCTATGCTCTTACATCCCAGCAGATTATTTGTGTCGCATTACATTTATTTTTTTGCTAACGGCATTTGTCTTTACAACATTGGTGATGTGGAGCATTTTAGTAAAGCCACTGTAGCAAAGCTCTGTCAGAAAAGTATAACTCGCTCTGAAACTGGTTTTAAACGTTTTTAAAAGGAGTTCCACAGTATTGCAGGAGAATGATGTAAAAGCTTTGAAATAAAAGATTATGAATTATAATGCTGTTAATGATGGTGCTGCAGCCTCAGAATGGGATTAGTAGGCGTAGTACTTTTTATTCCGCAGTGTTGCACCTAAATGAAAAAGATTATAGGTTCAATACCATTTCACCAGTAATGTTAGGCTATACTTATGATTAAATATGATATATACTATATTGGAATATACGCATTTACTCTAGCAGCAATTTTCTCCCACGCAAATTCTCTCTCTTTTGCAGCAGCCGCTTTTTTTTTTTTTTTTTTTTTACTCGCTGTATGTGCTCATGAGTATTTCCGCCGACCCGTTTGTTTGTGGTTGTTGCCATGGTGAATCGTAGTATCATGGCTCCATTCATGCTGCCTTTTTATTTCGGTGGTGAACCTACTCTGAGTTGATTGAACCAACTCATATCAGCTGTTCTGAAACCGAAAACTCAGAGTTTCCATCTCAGTGTAAATCAACTCAGAGATCTGGGTTAGACTCAGAGTTTGTTAAACCTTCTACCTGAAATAGGGCCCTGGATTTCTTTCACTTCCCCGGCTTCACCTAACCTAACAACCGCTGTCCCGCATAACCTGTGTCACGACGCTGGTTACCAACTAGCTAGTGACACAGTGACGGTGACTGTGTTGATACCGGGTTCAATCGCCGTGGTAACTTATTCTGAACACCTAACGTGGTCGGGAGCAGGTTAAGTTGGAGATCAGAGATCAACCAGTGTAAAAGCACCGCCTGGCCTACACAAATAATCCGTAGAAGATCAGGCGGAGCTCAGTGCGCAGAGAGAGAGAGAGATGCGCTCATAAAAGTTAAAACATTTACAGACCGACAACCCCGTTAACTTTCCCTGATGGGTATTTTTATGAAATATATATTTTAATGGGAGGGAATATGTATATCTGCTATTTGTCGGCTTCTTGAGCCATGTGTTGCCAATGCGCACATCGGTTTGAATTATGTATAGGCCTATATTTTATTTGCTCTCTAATCGCTTCCACTGCCAGGGTTGCAACTGAAATAATAGGCTAAAGCAACGACAGTTTATGGAAACCACAAGTGTAATTATGGTCTTATCTTGTGCCTGACTGATGAAGTGATATTAATAAGCGTTGTGATTTACACATCTACAGCGTCCGCTATTTTGTTTGCCAGCTTTCCTCCTGTTTTAGGAAGCAGCGACTGTAGCCTATTGCGTTTTGCCTATAAAACCGTGTCTGTGTTCTTCATATTTATGTAGAATTATAATTTGCTCTTCTTATGTAAAATATGCGGCTCTGGTAGATGTTTGAGATTGGTCGTGCTGTGCAAACACCGCCTCTTTTATGTGAACGTGCGCCACTGGATTGGGTAACCCTGGGTTGACTGAACAAGTTGTTAACCAGCGTCGTGACACAGCTTATGTAGGACCGCGGTTGTTAGGTTAGGTGAAGCCGGGTAACTGAAAGAAATCCAGGGCATGTTGATCTTGCTTCTGTAGTACAGGTTGCTGGTCTCACAGAATTCCATGAAATGAACACGGCCCCTTAACACGGATGCAATGCCTGCAGGTCAATGACAGGCATCATAGCACGTTTCTTTCTGTACTGAGAAGATGTATACAGCTTTGCTATTATTGGTATTTTTAGCCCAATAACCGCTGTTTTAATCAACATTTATTCACCAGATCTTATCATGGTTTAATTGTATTTCTTTTAATGTTATTATTTCGGTCTATTTCGGCCAGGGAAGCTGGATTGCTTTGTTGTTTATTGATATTTTTAAACTATAATGCTACATATATATATATATATATATATATATATATATATATATATATATATATATATATATATATATATATATATATATATATACATACAGTGAGGAAAATAAGTATTTGAACACCCTGCTATTTTGCAGGTTCTCCCACTTGGAAATCATGGAGGGATCTGAACTTGTCATCGTAGGTGCATGTCCACTGTGAGAGACATAATCTAAAAACAAAAATCCAGAAATCACAATGTATGATTTTTTAACTATTTATTTGTATGATACAGCTGCAAATAAGTATTTGAACACCTGTCTATCAGCTAGAATTCTGACCCTCAAAGACCTGTTAGTCTGCCTTTAAAATGTCCACCTCCACTCCATTTATTATCCTAAATGAGATGCACCTGTTTGAGGTCGTTAGCTGCATAAAGACACATGTCCACCCCATACAATCAGTAAGAATCCAACTACTAACATGGCCAAGACCAAAGAGCTGTCCAAAGACACTAGAGTCAAAATTGTACACCTCCACAAGGCTGGAAAGGGCTACGGGGAAATTGCCAAGCAGCTTGGTGAAAAAAGGTCCACTGTTGGAGCAATCATTAGAAAATGGAAGAAGCTAAACATGACTGTCAATCTCCCTCGGACTGGGGCTCCATGCAAGATCTCACCTCGTGGGGTCTCAATGATCCTAAGAAAGGTGAGAAATCAGCCCAGGACTACACAGGAGGAGCTGGTCAATGACCTGAAAAGAACTGGGACCACCGTTTCCAAGGTTACTGTTGGTAATACACTAAGACGTCATGGTTTGAAATCATGCATGGCACGGAAGGTTCCCCTGCTTAAACCAGCACATGTCAAGGCCCGTCTTAAGTTTGCCAATGACCATTTGGATGATCCAGAGGAGTCATGGGAGAAAGTCATGTGGTCAGATGAGACCAAAATAGAACTTTTTGGTCATAATTCCACTAACCGTGTTTGGAGGAAGAAGAATGATGAGTACCATCCCAAGAACACCATCCCTACTGCGAAGCATGGGGGTGGTAGCATCATGCTTTGGGGGTGTTTTTCTGCACATGGGACAGGGCGACTGCACTGTATTAAGGAGAGGATGACCGGGGCCATGTATTGCGAGATTTTGGGGAACAACCTCCTTCCCTCAGTTAGAGCATTGAAGATGGGTCGAGGCTGGGTCTTCCAACATGACAATGACCCGAAGCACAGAGCCAGGATAACCAAGGAGTGGCTCTGTAAGAAGCATATCAAGGTTCTGGCGTGGCCTAGCCAGTCTCCAGACCTAAACCCAATAGAGAATCTTTGGAGGGAGCTCAAACTCCGTGTTTCTCAGCGACAGCCCAGAAACCTGACTGATCTAGAGAAGATCTGTGTGGAGGAGTGGGCCAAACTCCCTCCTGCAGTGTGTGCAAACCTGGTGAAAAACTACAGGAAACGTTTGACCTCTGTAATTGAAAACAAAGGCTACTGTACCAAATATTAACATTGATTTTCTCAGGTGTTGAAATACTTATTTGCAGCTGTATCATACAAATAAATAGTTAAAAAATCATACATTGTGATTTCTGGATTTTGTTTTTTAGATTATGTCTCTCACAGTGGACATGCACCTACGATGACAATTTCAGACCCCTCCATGATTTCCAAGTGGGAGAACCTGCAAAATAGCAGGGTGTTCAAATACTTATTTTCCTCACTGTATGTATAGATGTTATCACAGTATGCATTTCTTTATTTTAATAATATTATTTTGGTCTTATTACCGGTGAAATATTACAGTATGCTGTAAGACAGAACACGATATGATCAGAGCTGGGCGCATGCGAAGCCGATTTCCC
Organism: Zingel zingel; assembly: GCA_023566125.1. Taxonomy (NCBI): domain Eukaryota; kingdom Metazoa; phylum Chordata; class Actinopteri; order Perciformes; family Percidae; genus Zingel; species Zingel zingel. Next base: position 6,050,589 of record CM042326.1, on the reverse strand, counting down.
ACGATGCAATGCCGGCATTCATTTCAGAGAATCAGACAACGATCATCTGGTCTTTAACGCCAGTATCGCTTCAATGTACATATATAATCAGTGGTGTAGTCACCAGCAACAACACGTTGCTCAGCTTTGTTCCAGTAAGTTATGCACCGTAATAATATTTAAAAAAATCTGCGTGTATATATCTATGGTCCTGGCAGGCTTAAATTGACTTAACAGCGCCACCTGCTGTTGTAGAGTGCGAATTCCAGGACATTTGTTAGAAAGGTTACTGGCATTTGTGTGTGGATCAGCAAGGTGGAAAATTAGTACCAAAAGTCACGTAAGTGTTTCGTACTTGTATAATTTTGTTTCGTACTTGTAGAATTTCTTTTTGTACTTAAAGGATTTTTTTTTGTACTTGAAGGATTTTTTTGTACTTGAAGGATTTTTTTTGTACTTGAAAGATTTTAGTTTGTACTTGGTGAATATTTTTTGTCATTGAAGAAATACGTTTCTTTGTATGTGTAAAACATACTGTATTTGTTGGATAGGTAGGTTTCTTATTTGCAGAACAAAATGCATTAGTTTGTGAATGATGTTTTGTATTTGCAAACCACGCTGAGTTTGTTTGTGAATCGTTGGGTGTGAGTAAAACACGTTTTGTGTGTGTGTGAGGTTTTGGCATGATTCTAACTCCATACCGGACACTCTTTCGGGATTGGAGAGTATCATGCAACCAAGGCTCGATCTGGCGAGTGTGCAGATCTTTTCGGAGCCGGCGTGGGCCGTTCGAAACACCAGAAGAATCATAGTCACTCAGTTGAGGACGGCTCCTCCCATTTGGCGGTGGGGATGGAGTCTGATCAAAGCGAGCTTTGTGGCGTGTACCGTTTGTCAGTGGACAGAACTCTGATTCTACCTGTGTTTCTCTGATGTTGATGTGTGAGTGTGTCCACAAGAAGAGACCGCTCCCCCTTTTGGCAGAGGAGTGGTAATCTCTCCCCCGAGGGGGAGGAGATGAGGAAGAAGAGTCTCTCCTCTGGGAGGAGACCAAGGAGGAGGAGAAAGGGAGTGGTCTCTTCTCCGAAGGGGAGGAGATGGAGAAGATAAACTGCCTCTTCTCTGGGAAGGTGAAGAAGAGTGGTTTCTCCACCGAGGTGGCGGAGAACAAGAACGGTCTCTCTGACTGTGGGGAGACCAAGGAGGAGGAGAAAGGGAGTGGTCTCTCCTCCGAGGGGGAGGAGAATAGAATTCTGTTCTTTGCTCGGCACGCCGGAGCTGTGCACACAGAGCTTCACGGCTCTCCTCTAGCCGAAGATCTCATCACGCCTGGCTTGGGCTCTCTGTCTAAGCCAAGCCATTCTGCACTGCTCAGCTTCATAGCTTTTCTGCAGCTGTGAGAGCTCTGATTGGAAGACAGTAAGATGGGCTCTGCGCTGATAGATGAGCAATAATTGAGCCAGCACGTCTTCAATGGAACCTTTCTGTGTCCCAGACGGCTGTGCAATATAAGCTGATCATCTTGTTGCAGGTGCTAGGTTCATAACTATTCAAGTTATCCTTATCCTCTGAGGAGTCTAGGATGAGACCAGCGACCACATTCTTCAGAACTGTGTTGGTTGGCTCATTGGGAGCTTTTGCTTCCAGCCTCTGGTAATCAAAGCGCCTAATTTTACCTGTTAGTAAATGGATTGCTACCAGGGCTAAATTCCTTTTGTGGAAGAAAACTAACTGTGAAAAAGGTGATGCGGGAACACAGGTGAAAGGCTTTAACCTGTGGTTCCTTTAGTTTAAGTGTTGACTGCTAATTACTCTAATTACGAACAACCTAATCCTGTTAGGATGTCACAGAGGTCACCCACCCCTGGTGAGTAATAGCTGGGTTACTGTCAAATGTCAGAGTTAGTCAGGGATTTCAAGACCAAGTGGTATGCAACGATTTGTTGTTTAACAACAAAGAACACTAACCAGTGTCCAGGCTGAAAAAGTCACGAACCACAACTGATTGTATGCTTGACAGGTTGCAGAAAAAATAATTTTCAAAAATAACAATTTAAATTTTTATTTTTTTTTTACTTGTAGGCCAAAAATCCTTTGTTTGAAAAAGGCCACATAGTGGTCATGTCTCAGAGGCCTCTGTTTAACAGTTAACGTTTAACACAATGCTGGTCGGTTCCAACAGTTTGCCAAACTTAACGTTACGTTATCATTTATGGCTGCCACCATGTAAATTATTAATGTCGGCTGCAAACTGGTTACAGGTTTATAGTTGATCATGTAACGTAACAGTTTTATTTAGTCAATGTTACACTGGCTTTGACTGCCTGGGGGATGTGTAGACAGTAGTTTATATGCTGTCATTAGTTGTAGATACAGTGCACATTACATTGTTGTGCTCTGTAAGTGAAAAATAGGTTAGTAATTCATTTTAGCAATATTTTCTTGATAACCTGAGTAGCCTACTTCAATAGTGGTATGTACTGTACTCTTTTTTTTTTTTTTCCTCATATTCCAATATTTTTCTGTTTACACTGTAGTGTTAATTTGGTCACCTATTTTTAATTTAGTGTTAGTCTTGTGCCAAATGTCCTTTTTTTAGTCATATTTAGTCATTCACATATCTTTTTTTTGTTAGTCAAGTTTTAGTCGACTAAAAGTCTCGTCATTTTAGTCTACTTTTAGCAGAGATGTTCACAAGTCATTTTTTGGAAGTTCAAGTCAAGTCTCAAGTCTTTAAGGGGCAAGTTCAAGTCAAGTCTCAAGTCTTTTGCCACGAGTCCAAGTCAAGTCTCAAGTCTTTGGCCATCTGATCTGTCCCTAACACTGTATTGTTAAATTTTATGAATTCAAAGCATATCCTGTAGCTACCATCCATACAGTACAGTATCAAAATCAGTTGTGGGATAACTTTATGGGGTCTACTTAACACATCCCTCTAGCCCTCTGACCTGGCGAAATATGAACCTAAAGCTGTCACATCATATAGATACAACTATAAAGATACAATGTGCCTGTTCCCAGCATTAGCACAACACTTTGCGATGATTAGCTTGTTACCTGTGGTGATAAATGTAACGTCTCTTTCACTAAAAAAAATCTAATGTTGAAGTGAAAATCAAGAGAATAGTGGCAGCGCCACACCAGTTACAGAACAACATGCATCTCAGTGTCAGTCCAAATTACGCACAATAAGCAGTTTGAACTCACTGATGTAATGCCATTTATTTATTTTCTAAGTGTTAGTATGCTCAGTGAAACTGAGTCCAGTACGAGGGAGACCCGACTCAGAGGAGGAGAGGTTAGTGAGGACAGCGTGTCCACGGCAGGTGACAGTGCGCACGGATCCGCTGCTCCACACATGGATGAAATAATGAAATAGCAAATAGGACTACAGTAACAGAAATATGTGCAGAATTAAGACAGTCAAGAGGGCCCAGTGTTTGGTGGACCAGGTACACCTTGTTCACTTAATAGCCTATAAATCATCCACGGGATCAATTACGCATCACATGAGTTTGCCCACCCGACACAGCGTTTGTTCCTGGGGAGATGGATCCGTGCGTCCCGCCTCCTGTGCACCATGGATGTCTGAGCCTCAGCAACTACTAACTATAAAGATACAATGTGCCCTTTCCCAGCATTAGCACAAAACTTTGCGGTGGTTAGCTTGTTACCTGTGACGATATATGCTAAATGTAACGTTTCACTTTCTTAGCGTGTGCGTGATATCTTGGTGCCACACACCTTGCATGTAGCTGTTGGCTTACGGCCACTGTTTACCAATTTATTGAAAACAAAACTAATGACAAAAGGCACAACTCCGGGAGGACTTGGTGTCGCCATCGTCAATGTAATTTTATGTGTGAGTGCGCGCACATAAGGCATAACGCATGCGTTACGTTGCACATTATGGCAAAGGGCAGGGTACATGCAGCTCTTCATATGTTTCCCCAACGTTTTTGCCAATAAAAGAAAATAGAAATACATGAATACATTTAGATTTAAAAAGCAATAATTGCATGAAAACATGTTGTTAACAAGTCTCGAAGCTCGAGTCTGAAGTCTTTTGGGTCGAGTCGCAAGTCAAGTCTGAAGTCAGCTGTTTGTGCGACTTAAGTGCGACTCGAGTCCGAGTCTCAGACTCGAGTCCCCATCTCTGACTTTTAGTCAAAAGAGAACTCAAGGTATCTTAGTCAAGTTTTAGTCAAAACATGTTAGTCTTTTTTTAAATAAATTCTTTCTGAGATTATTTCTGATAACCATTTCAGTCAAATATTGTTTCACACATCTCAAATATTGGTTAAATGTCATAATTACCTGACAAAATACATTTGTTGAATGATTTTTGTTGAATGCAACTTTGTTAAACGCGTCTGGTTTTATATCGAGCCTCTTCCTTCATGCAAATACAATCGTACACAGACACATGTTAGATAAGCACCAGGGTTCCTGGGCTCTACAGCACGTTGTTTTGTTGTCAGCGGTTACATACATTTCTCTGGCCGTTCTGCAAGCTGTTTAAGAGCGGCTTCACCAGCAGGCTAAGCCTGTCTCCTTCCCTTGCCCGGGCCTGGGGCACATCGCTACGCGCTGTATCGGCTTATCCAGCAGGCTGAACCAGGCTTCCTCCCTCCCTCGCTCCGTCCCCCGGGCCACATCGCTACCAGCATGTGTTACGGCTAGACGAAAAAAAGGGGACATGCCGAATCTCTAGATGATAAAGATAAAGTTGTGGGAAAAGGTATTTTTTCGTCAACAATTCTGCGTGTTAATTTAGTCTTAGTCAGCATTTTTGGACATTGTCTCGTCATCGTCTCGTCTTAGTCATGGAAAAAAAGGTCGTTGACGAACATATTTAGTCTCTTCTGACAAAATGAACACTATTACACTGATTATATACTGTTAGAATATATTTTGTGAAAGTGTTAAGAAAAGGTTTTAGAGTTCATAGTGTTGACCACGTTTCCTCTTTATGCACCCAGGGTTATGAGAGGCCATCTAGTTTTACAGTGATTAGACATTATAAAGGGAGTGTCAGAAAGATCTTCTCTGATTGGGGGAGGGACGAGGCAACAATGGTCAGCACTTTGCAAGCGCGGGATTTGTGACACTGTATGGAAAATGACCTGGCTCTCCTTAAAGTTTGCAGGAGATTAAAACACAGGTGTTCAAAATCCAACAATAGCGACTTGTCTCTTCTGAGCTGAGAATGGAAGAAGTCAAGGTTATGTTTTTATACAGTGTGTTACAAATCGTTAAGCCGGCTGGAGCCAGAAGATCTGGACTGGATTCAAACTGATGACAGCACAACCAGGTATGGGAGAGAATTGGATAAATAAGGCCGCATTTTAACTTAGGGCATCTGATGCTGGGGGAGACTCTGTTGGTCCATTAGGAGAGATAGACTCTGCCTTGTAATATCAGATCTGTCTACACTTACTTGTATTCTGCAATATCATTCACTAAAACTTGTTATTAACTTTAACTGGACGAATCCTGAGTCTTATTTTGAATCCTGAGTCTTATATCTCTGATCTACCGGTAAACGAACACCATTCAGAGTGTAGTGACCATAAAATTGGAGTCAGATTAAGTCTGGCCTTTTTTAGGGCCAGACCGGTCAATTACAGTCACATTTTAGAATAAATTCCTTCAATACCAAACAACTAATCACATCTGATATTGTATGATAATAGATAAATGAGTCATTATAACACATTACATACTTTAAATTCCTTATATGTAGCTATGCAGTGATCTGAGCAGCCTGGATGAAACGCAGCAGGTGATACACTCATTATAACCACAAGAGACTTGACTTGGACTCGAGCTCAAAGACTTGAGACTTGACTTGGATTTGAGCTCAGAGACTTGTGAGCATATCTGGGTTAAACCAAGGAAACCTGATATCCCATTTACAAATGCGAAACACCAGTTTACACACATTTAATCAGGAATAAAATACAACCTGAATGCTCATTCACATGAACTTTCTAAAATCTAGTTGCTGCCTTAAGTGAGGAATAATCAGATTTTACTAAGTGACTCAGAGGGATTGCTGGTCATCACCTTCAGACACTGAACTCACCAGTCAGAGCACCAAAGAGCATCAGTGAAGGCTGCTCATCATCTCAGAGAGAAAAGTGATTGGCTGGTTGAAATAGTGCAGCACAGTTCAGCATGTAAGGCACAGATGAAAGCTGTTGTCTTTCTACAGTAGCATACTTTATATTTAGAGTATAATTTGTGTGAGCCATTCACTTTTCCAAATACAGCCAGACCCCGCTAAAGGGGTCCATTGATTTACTCACAGTTATAGAAATACTCAGAAGCCAATGGAGAATGAGAATCCACTGTAAAAACCTACTGTTAAGAACATGTCAGTGTATCTGGATGATCTGCAGTGTGCCAAAAAAGGATTTCCAGCCACTGCATGCATACACGCACAATATGAGGACATACACATTTGTCTTCTGTATGTCACTGTATGTAGATAAAAACTACTATGTTTATCTAAGAGGTTATCTAAGAGCAATGAAGTCCAATCCAAACCGATAGAGTCCAGCTTACAATGGCTGAGCTGCTTGATTCAGGCTTAACACTCAGTCATCACTGCCTTAATGCTCCTTTAGGCCGTCTAGCGCATTAGTGCCACTGCATTAACACACTGATGCTCTTACTCGAGACAGGCAAGCCCACTCGACTGCGTACATTCCCGTCGCCATCCAACTGTCCCTGCTGCACCACCATTATGTAGCCCCGATCCATAAATGTTGATCCCTTGCACTTTCACCGTTCAAAGTCGCTTTCAATCGGCAAATTGACAGATAGTAAGCTTCATGGTCTGGAGAGGGATAGAGCCAACAATGGCGCTGAGGGACTGTAGCCACTAGCCCATTAAAATGATTTGACTGTCATTTATGTTCCATCTCCTATTCATCTCCATGGAGTTTGGCAGAGCTCTGGTTGTTTCGTGCTACTTTATAGGCTATATAATAGGTGATGCATTTGGAAGACAGAGTTCTTTGAGAAACTCTTACCTGATCTCAAACAAGACATTTTAAAGAAATTCCACAATATGCATAAAGGTGTTAATACTCTGGGTCTCGGTGAATTTAATGGCCTCGGGCTTGTCGGAGTTTCATACATCGTCTGAAACCCCTTTTTCAATAGTGGAATTGAGCGGAGCTGCATCTGACAATTTTTTTAATTTTCAGAGATCATCACAATCATGCCCACTTTATGTGGCGATTAGCCAGGTTTGCGAATATGTTAAAGTAAAGCATGGTTTGAACTTCTGTCTCAAAATGACTCAAAATTTATTTTTTTGCATTTACAACTACATCATTATATTTTTCAAGGAGAGTCCGAAAGTGTGTGCCGTCATACCAATTTGTACAATTCATTGCTGCGATATTATAACAGGGTACCCGCAGGGTCTTAAAAGCATTGAAAAAGTCTTAAATTTGATAATCTCAAATTAAGGCCTTAAATGCCTTGAATTTGGTATACAAAGTCTTGGATTTCGTTACAAAGGTCTTATATTTTTTGCCTTTCCTAGGATTAAGTTCATACCGTAACACAACTGTTACTAATGTAGGCTAATTAAAAATTGACCGGATCCCGTTGCTGGAAGCACCGAAGGACCGAGACATAAAGTAAACACGCCTCTCTGACTGGTACTGGGGGGGTTAGCGGTTAAACTGAGCGGAGGATGTGCGGAATGTGTCGGAACCTGGCAGGCTGCTCAGCGCCTTCAGACAAAGCTCAAGCTAAGAGGCTAACGGCTTATTAGCTAGCCAAACGCCGAGCGGTAATATCTGCAAATATTGGATCTGTGAGAACATTAATCTGCTCGTTGTGCGTCTTATAACAAACCGAGCGAGCAGCCATCAGACTCTAACATCTGTTGATCCGTGCAGGACTTCACTGTGAGCAGACTGTTTAGAGACGAAGTGACCGGCAGGTAACCTTAAAAGTCATCTGCTACTGTAGCAGAGCTGCAAGTAAACGCTGAACTAAGCTGTGTGTTTTCAGTGTTAAACACTGCTGCAGCTATTCATGCACGACTGTTGTTGGTGATTTACAGAGGTCGAAGACTTAATCAGATCATGTATTGCAGTAAAAATAGAAAAAACAGTGTTATAGAGTTACAAATTACTTGTCAGTTACAAGTCCTGCATTCAACATCTTCCTTAAGTAATAGTACAAAAGTATTATCAAAATATTTTATTTATTTGTTTATTTGACCGGGACAAATGCATAGAAAATGTATAAAGAATACAAAGTAGATGCCATGCATACAGGTTTATAGCCATGACTAATTTGCAACCCCTGTCCCTGGTTAATGTAGTACCAAAAGTAAAAGTGCTCATTATGCAGTGTAATATATCTTATATATCTTGGATTATATTATTATCCAATAAATTGTATTAAATATGACTGATAATTTAAATAAAATGTTTTATTTAATTCAAGTAGCCTACTTGTACATAATTATTTTCTAGGGTTTAAAATGTATACGGATTTGACATTTTCCCCTCATACTTCTGTCGGAATGGGTACGAAGTTGGCATTGAATTTCATTGAATTTCATTTGAATTTCATAAAAAAGGTCTTAAAAAGCCTTGAATTTAAGTTGGAGGATCCTGGGGGTACCCTGTATAAAGAGGCTATGATGGCAGGCCTTGCCTTCTGAGTGTGGCTGTGCTGAACAGGTATAAAAAGTTTTGCCCAAAGACATGACTGGACAACACACTTTACAAACTACTTTGTACTTTAGTATTCTGTATTAATTACATAGCCTTTTCCACTATGATAGTGTTAGACTTTCTCATTAGATTTGGTGACCTATCAAGTGATGTTTTAGGCAGACCCAAGCGGCAACTTCCGGGCATTAAAGTGTATCCAATGTGGAAGTTCCTTTTACCTGCATTCTATCTAATTTCCAAAAGGGTTCGTCTCCACTGGTTCCAAAAGGAAGTCAGATTGGATAGAAGTCTATGAGAAAATGACCCTACTTCTCACTTGATTTATTACCTTAGGAAACATTTTCACAATTAGTTTATGGCTTCAATCGTTAGTTTTAAGTCTTCTTCAATACAGCATGATGTCCATTTAGTAAATTATTGCTCCATTTATTTTAAAATTGATGATAAAACAAAGGATGCTTTGGGGGAGTGGCTACATGCTAATCTGTCAATCACAATAGAGACTTCGCAATGCTAACCATGGCACTGTGTGTACACATTAAAATAAAAGTGAACTTGTTTTGGGGTGTTTTTGCCCTTTGACCCTCTCACTGTGTGTTTTCACTTCATGTAAGTTGATTGGAACATTTTGGTCACCTAAAAATGTCTACATTCATCTCAGCTTTCGGTAGCAGCTTGCCAACCAAGGCTGAAACCATACACGATACTGACTTAGCTGCGTCATCATCCCCAGCTCCACCCTCTTGTCCAAATATGGTCACTTCATGCTCCAAAATACAGATATGGGGACGTCAAAATTACAAAGTGCTACCTTCAAAATGGTAGTCAACAAACCATTGCTACATCCATTATTTTTACATCTATACATCAGACCAGAAGTACATCATCCGAAGGAGGCTCTTATCACCATGCCCCTTCGGGGGTAAAACAACCCCGCGTTCAGTATAGCCTAAATAGAGGATATTGAACATATCTTCAAATTAATAATACATCCAAAGCCCTGATCTGATCTCTGATATATTCCCCTTAAGATATTGATAGATGGGTTGCCGAAGCTCCCTTTTTTGGGGAAAGAATCACACTTAAGGAGAGAAACAGAAAAATTACGAAAAGTTATTGCGCAGCGGGTTAATTGAGACTTTCACACTGAGATTTGAGGCTCATAAGATACATGGATATTCTCAGTCACTGTGGTAAATTGCTAAATGATGCTGGGGGCATAGGCGTGTCGATAGTCAATAAATCAATTAATCGCACGATAAAAAAAAATGAGCTCGATAATTTTTCTAGGCGCGATAATTTCCATTAGCATGCTTGTTTGTTTCCCCCCCCCCCCCCCCCTCTCTCTCTCTCCCTCTCTCTACCTCTACCTCTACCAAAGAGACTGGATGACCACTCGGTTCCTTAGCGTAACGAGGAGTGAACCCTCTTGTCAGTCGCATGGTCTTTGTCTAGAGAGGCAGGACTCCTGGCGGAGAGAGAGACAGAGAACACTAGTTGGGTTGAGAGTTGGAGCATGGTTTCCCGCAGCGCTTTGCAGTTAAGGCGCCGTCCAAGAAAAGTATAGTGTATAGTATAAAAAGTATATGAGCGATATCCGCCGTGTTACTCGGCGTCCTGTTTTCTCTCTTTCATTCCAAACCACACAGTTGACAACCTGCAGGTGGAGGCGGTGGAGACAGGCTTGGACATAAACGCCACGGGCTGCTGTGGACTTGTCAGTCTCGCAAGCAATTTCAGGAAAGCGGCTGCATGTGTCCGACAATGCACAGAGCATTAACCGGTACAAGCCTATAGCTGTCAGTGTGTCAGAGTCTCCCGGATGGTGAACTGAGACTCCGTTACCTGCTTGTCAAAAATCGGCACTTACTAGCTAATGAATTAGCCTGAGGTAAACGCTAGCTATCAGTAAACAGAAGTGACATGGTGGCTGGTGTGTGTGTGTGTGTGTGTGTGTGTGTGTGTGTGTGTGTGTGTGTGTGTGTGTGTGTGTGTGTGTGTGTGTGTGTGTGTGTGTGTGTGTGTGTGTGTGTGTGTGTGTGTGTCGGCCCACCCCCGCGAAGCTCCGACCTGCAGACAGCAGAGGAGCAAAAGAGACAGAACTATTTTGGTACAAACATTTACTCGTCATGTGGCAGATAGCCACATAGAAATAGATAGATATAATTTATTAATTATATATTATTATTTAAATTAAATATTTTGTGTTTAATAAATAATTATTAAATGTAGTACAGTCTGTAGTCTATCGCACAAACACTCGAGGAATGCTGCAAACATTTGACGAATTGTACGAATTGCCTGGGAGAACATAAGTGTCACAAACTGCAATTCCACAACTGTACAACAGCGTGAAAGACGACATACTAAAGGAGATCAAAGACATATGTGTGGATATTTAAAATGTCTTCCATTTCCAGTGTTAAATATTCTTTAGAAATAAAAGTTTATTGAGCTTTGAAAAGGTGTACCAGCATTATTATGCCATTATTATTATATTAGATGAAAATGGTCTCAGAACGACAATATTATCATTTATCGCAATAATTTCTTGGACAAGAAAAATCCAGCAAAATATGTTATCGTGACAGGCCTATGGGGGCAGTTACTACTGATGGATAGCTAACGTGTAAGTGGGAGGCTTACACGTTACAGTGTTACAGTATAGCAGCATCAGACTGATCTCCAACTAAATCTCAGCCTAAACAGATGGCTATTAATAACGGCTTGTTTAATTACAGACAACCCTAACGATAGGGATTCAGTGAAATATGTATGTCCAGATAAGCAATATGCTGCCACAGTGTTGGGTCATTGATCCACTTAGACAGGGGAAGACTGTGGTATCGCGAACGCTCAGGTTCAGGCAAGGTAAAATATGAATAAGTTAGTGCTGTCAGTTAAACGCGTTATTAACGGCGTTAACGCAAACCCATTTTAACGGCTTACATTTTTTTATCGTGAGATTAACGTTCTTTTTGGCCTAGCAAATTTTGTAGTTTTTTTCACATGCTGTTGCAACAACTAGTAACGTTAGAAAAACTACAACACCACACCAGGCGTCTCCCTTAGAGATAGTGTGAGAAGCTCAGTCATCCGTGAGGAGCTCGGAGTAGAGCCGCTGCTCCTTCGCGTTGAAAGGAGCCAGTTGAGGTGGTTCGGGCATCTTGTAAGGATGCCCCCTGGACGCCTCCCTAGGGAGGTGTTCCAGGCACGTCCAGCTGGGAGGAGGCCTCGGGGAAGACCCAGGACAAGGTGGAGGGATTATATCTCTAACCTAGCCTGGGAACGCCTCGGGATCCCCCAGTCGGAGCTGGTTAATGTGCCTCGGGAAAGGGAAGTTTGGGGTCCCCTGCTGGAGCTGCTATCCCCGCGAACCGATACCGGATAAGCGGACGAAGATGGATGGATGGACCACACCAGATCTAGCTAGACCGGTAACAAAACAACAGACACGCTGCACACACTTGTTTGGGCTTGTGAGTTAGCCAAGAGTAGTACATACCTGCAAACTAGTTGCTTTTCGGAATGGGAAAATGTCATCCACGTGAATCGTGTAGATCTGAAGAGTTTTTATTGGGGGGAAGGGTGTCCGAGACCCAGTGCTAATATGGCACCGGTGCTAAGGCATGGATACCCGACCCAAGCCCAACGGGTCCCGACGGTACCCGATGGGCCGCGCCGGGTTCGGACAGATATTTAGAACTGATGGTCGGGTTCGGGTCGGGCTCGGTCACATCAGCGCGATAAGGGATTTGTTGTGAAATGGTGCTGCGGCTCCTTTAAGAGAGCTCAGTGTGTGTGTAAAGTGGGCAGAAGAGAGATAGAGGAAGAGGAAGCAGACGTGTAGATGCGACTGGAGCAGAGTTGGTGGAATAAGTTTAAGTTTTGTACACAGTGTGTGCGGTGTCTGAGATAAAGCCCAGACTGAAAGCCAAGTTCATTCATCTGCTCACCAGAAACGGGATTTTAACCTCGACGTTATATAACGTCGGCCCTGGAGGTAATGAGTCTCCCCTGGTTTTCTGATCACGGTCGGAATCGAAGCAAGCAGGAAAGGTTAACACATTGAACATTTTAAATTAAACAGCTTATTTACGTGCGCTTGTTGCCCCGCTAATGCGCTCATCTGTTGACATTTCCGAATGCCTTCCAGTTGCTTAATAAAAGCTTTCCACACAAACAAACGTACGTGTCATTAGTATGACACATACAAAAAAACCCGAGATTTTAACTGTGTCGGGCTCGGACATAAATATCATAATGCCTGTCGGGCTCGGGCCGGGTTCGGTCACAGCTCTGTCGGGCCGGGTTCGGACGGAAAAATTTGGCCCGATCCAGGCTCTAACCGGTGCCTTACCAGACCGAATAGCAACGTGGATTTCCGTGCCACTGAAATGCCTGCGCTTCTCTCTGGTGCTCCGAAAACGGACGTTAGAGGGAACTGAAACATCGCCGCACTGGACGCTAGTCAACACTACGCTTAGCAGCAGGTAACGTTAGCCTACCGATAGCTAGCAGCTGGAGTAAACACGGTTAGAATGCTGACAGCTAAACGGTGTAAAAGTGTATGTATTTCACTGGAGAGGCTTCTAACACCAGACTGTATCTGCCGTTGTCTGAAAAACACAGACTCAGCCTCGCCTCGCCAGCCTCGTGGTGCATTCATAGTTATTGTAAAATACCCTTTTCCCATCCAGTGGTTGTTTTCACTGTTTTGTGCTCCTTTTTTTTATTGTTTTATATTTTTGAACAGACAAATACAATTGAACAAGGTGCTCCTTTTATATATATATATATATATATATATATATATATATATATATATATATATATATATATATTAGGGCTGTCAAAATAACGTGTTAATTTTGATTAATTAATCTGAGAAAAAATAACGCATTAAAAAAAATAACGCAGATTAATCCATTCCATATTGACGTTTGACCCGGAGCCGTTCTAGCGACCATTCGACTGTAAAATGAAGGAGGGAGACAAGAATGTGCTGCCTGGATCATTGATTGGAACATTTACTTATACAAATCTTCTTCCTGAATAGGGTTGGGTACCGAAATCTGGTGCCACTGATATGTCTGCACTTCTCTCTGATGCTCTGAAACAGACGATACAGGCAACACAAACACCGCTGCACATGGCGCTAGTTAACACTATACTCAGCAGCAGTTACCGTTAGCCTACCGCTAGCTAGTTAACACTATACTCTGCAGTAACTAACGTTAGCCTACCGCTAGCTAGTAGCTGGATTAAAAACAGTTAAAATGCTGACAGCTAACGCTAAACGGTGTAAAGTTTGTCTGTATTTCACTGTAGAGGATTCAACACCGGGATGTAACAATCTGCAGCTGCTGTTGTCGGTAAAACAGATGGTTCGTTCAATGAAACTGGTAAATTACAGCCTTGTGTTGCATTCGAAGTTATTGTTAAATGTCCTTTTCCATCTGGTGGTTGTTTTTGTCGTTCAACAGCAATTTACTAGTGAAATAAGTTATTGTTATAGTTATTACATTATTATTAAATCATTTCATTTTAACCATATGGCCTTAGCAATAAACAAGTTCTTTAATGTCGCCGACTGTTTTTAGTACCTTTCTTTTTTTTCTTTTAACTTTATTAAAAAGTATCGGTTCAGGCACCGTTAATTATGTATGCGATTAATTTGGATTAATTACAGAGTGTAATTAATTCGATTACAGTTTTTAATCGATTCACAGCCCATATATATATATACACATACATACATACATACATACATACGTACAACTTTCATATGACATCACAGATATGCAAATTGTTGTCCTCTAGCAACATCTTGTGACTTTTCGAGCATGCTTAGGCTACTTTCCATTGAAAACACAGCTTTGACAAGAACGTGCGACTGTAGATGGTCAACCATGTTTTTGGAATTCTGCCTAAAGTACAGTATTGACAGTTTGCTAAGCCCCACCCCACTTTGTTACTTTTGTACACCTGTCAATCTTTCTGTTGTTTCACTGCACAAATGCAGTTTACAATGGTAACGCTGGCAGATTTACCATGCAAAATTCTTAGTAATTTATTAAATAAGAGGTCCTTGATTTCAGACAGAGATAGACAAAAGCATGCTTGTCATTTCTGGTGACTGTCAATTTTATCTGCTGAAATGAAAACTGAGCTACCAGATTTAACAGCTGGAGTTAGCTAGCTAATTCAGCTAATTGTAGAGCCATGAGTTGGCTGAAAATGTCTCTGACTTTTTAATATTTTCAAGCTGAGTAGTTTTAGAACAGACTATTACTCATTGTAGCAACTTCTTTGCAACCTCCATAAGCCGCCGAGAGGCTGAGTCAGGGAACAATCACCTGTATGACGCGCCGTTAGAATAATTCAGATCCACTACTAAGCTACATGTATATGCCAAAGGGTGAACGTAGATGTGGAGAAACTTGCGGTCAACAGAAAATGCAAAAACCCAAGCTCACCCCCTCTCTAGCCTCCACCATGCAGGTGTCCAGGTATATAAATAGACTGATTATTGTGAGACCAACCCCCATGATGTCCTACATTACGTAATAAGTGAACACTATAAACCATAAACAAACATAATATACATGGCTCCTATACTCATCACTAATAGAAGAAAATAAGAACAACCCAAGGTTTCTTTTTAGCACTGTAGCCAGGCTGACAGATAGTCACAGCTCTATTGAGCCATCTATTCCTATAGCTCTGAGTAGTGACGACTTTATGAGCTTCTTTAATGATAAAATTATAACAACTAGAGATAAAATTCATCACCTTTTGCCCTCAACCTCTAACGGTTCACCTTTAGACGCAGGACTGCTTGAAAGAACGACAAGACCTGACATATACTTAGACTGCTTTTATCCTATAGACCTTCAACACTTAATACTAAAGGTCTCTTCAGCTAAGCCATCTACCTGTCTCTTTGACCCCATCCCAACGAGGCTACTTAAAGAAGCGTTACCTGTGGTTAACACTTCATTACTAGATAAGATCAATATGTCTTTATTAACAGGTTATGTACCACAGTCATTTAAAGTAGCTGTGATAAAACCTCTTCTGAAAAAACACACCCTCGATCCTGAGGTCTTAGCCAACTATAGACCTATATCTAACCTTCCCTTTCTCTCCAAGATCCTTGAGAAGGTAGTCGCTAATCAGTTATGTGATTTTCTACATAGCAATAGTTTATTTGAGGACTTTCAGTCAGGATTTAGAATGCATCATAACACAGAGACGGCACTGGTGAAAATTACTAATGACCTTCTAACTGCTTCAGACAAAGGACTTCAGACTAAGGTCTCCATACTTGTCTTATTAGATCTTAGTGCTGCATTCGACACTATTGACCATACCATCCTATTATAGAGATTGGAACACTTAGTTGGCATTAAAGGAATCGCACTAAGCTGGTTTAAGTCCTATTTCTCTGATCAATCTCAATTTGTTAATGTTAATGATGAATCCTCCAGGCACACTAAAGTTAGCCATGGCGTTCCACAAGGTTCAGTCTTCAATTCTATTCACCTCATATATGCTTCCTTTAGGCAATATTATTAGGAAACACTCAATTAACTTTCACTGTTATGTGGATGACACCCAATTATACTTATCAATCAAGCCAGACGACACCAGTCAATTAGCTAAACTTCAAGCATGCATTAAAGATATAAAATCATGGATGACCTACACTTTTCTGATGTTAAACTCAAACAAAACTGAAGTTATTGTGCTGGGCCTAGGAGTTATTTTTGATCAGGATATATCCTTTAATGCCCACTTAAAACAAAACTCAAGAACAGCCTTTTTTCATCTTCATAACATTGCCAAAATTAGGCACATCCTGTCTCAAAACGATGCTGAAAAACTAGTCCATGCATTCGTTACTTCCAGGCTGGACTACTGTAATTCCTTACTATCAGGTTGCCCAAATAAGTCCCTTAAGACTCTCCAGCTGATCCAGAATGCTGCAGCGCGTGTTCTGACAAGAACTAAGAAAAAAGATCATAGTTCTCCTGTATTAGCTTCTCTGCATTGGCTTCCTGTAAAATCCAGGATTGAATTTCAAATCCTACTGCTGACCTACAAAGCTCTAAATGGTCAAGCACCATCATATATTGAAGCGCTCATAGTACCTTATTGTCCCACTAGAGCACTACGCTCCCAGAATGCAGAGTTACTTACTCCTCTCCTGTGGAACCAGCTCCCAGTCTGGGTCCGGGAGGCAGACACCGACACCACATTTAAGAGTAAACTTAAAACTCCTCTTCAATAAAGCTTATATTTAGGGAGTGAAGAGTTGCAGCGTTCAGCCAAACCAGCCGGGGAGGGTGTGTGTCTGCAGACGCAGCTCGCCTTCTCTTCTCTGCTTCTCTTCATCGTCGTCAGATTAATCTACCATATAATCGATATAATCAAAGTAGAGGGAGGCAGGCCAGTACAGCCCGATCCAGCAGGGGAGAGTTCTAGCCCGACCAGGCTCCTCTCCTTAACCTGTCTCCCTTAATTATGCTGTTATAGTTTTAGACTGCCGGGGGACTTCCTTTGACACACTGAGCTTCTCTCTCCCCTCTCTTTCCATCTGTGTGTCCCAGAAATGCTTGTTACTAACTTAGCTCTGGGGAGCTTATTCCCCGGAGTCATGTTTTTTTTTTCACCCAGCATGTTTCCTTGGCTTAGGGTGGCACCTAAATCATGGTTGCAGCTGTTCCGGTGGTCCTGCTCTGCGCCCTGCTATGCCGTTACACCCTGCTACGCTCTGCAGTGCCCTGCTACGTCCTGCTGTGTCCTGCTACGCGTTGTGTTTGTCTGTGCCAGATATTGTCGGAAACGAACCATGACGTATGTGGAGAGCTCCCGCGGAGGTGCTAATGGCTCGAATAAGCATATGAATAGCAGGGAAACCTCTCCTGGCCAGAGAGTGTCTGGCCTAATTAGTATATGAATAGCAGCGACACCGCGCCTGGCCAGAGAATGTCTGGCCTGGCTTGAATTTCCTCACTTAGTATTGGCTGAAGCCACTACTTTTAAACAAGTAAAATCACTCCTGATTGATTGGCAGATCACTGCCAACCAACCAATCATATTTATACCGTATATATATATTTATATATATATATATATATATATATATATATATATATATAATATGCATATATATATATATATATATATATATATATATATATATATATATATATATATATATATATATATATAATATGCATATATATATATATATATATATATATATATATATATATATATATATATATATATATATATATATCTATAATATGCATATGCTATTATGTTGTATATTCATGTCTTTGTTATGCTATGGCCTACACTATATTACCATCCAGGAAAGGAAAATTTGCTAGGAACGTGATGTTCATTCAAAAAAAGAGCTTTATTAGCACACAACAAACACAGCCTACACAACAAATGGTAAACTGGTTAAAAAAGGTAACTGGCGGCATTCTGTCTTAATTCGGTCCGTTTTGCAGACGTCTGTGGTGCGTTGCCCTGTACTTCTGCTGGCTGCGAAAAGGACGCACAATCCATCCAGCACACTCTGTCTCGCTTTCAGCAGCTGTAAAAACAATCAGTACTGCGCGATGCACTGCGTATGGACACAACACATCTATTAATTAATTAATTAAGATAGTCACATTGACCAAAACTGATCTAATCTTACCCTCTTTCTTCTCGCTGGACTTCTGCCTGCGATGCAAGATCTGGTTGTTTCTACCTGAAGCTCCTGCTTACTGTCTCGTAATCACAGGCAGCTGGAAAACAATTAAATGAGCGGTATGAATAAAACAAAAGCATTTATAAGTCACAGTAAAAATTAAACAAGGAATGACAAAACAGGAAAAGTTACTTACACACAATGCCGTCATTGTCAACATCATGTAAATCTGGACTTGCTCCGAGCAAATGTCTCGTTATGAGGCAAGGTTAATCTGTGAAAACAAAATGTACGGTTAAGATCCGTCTATTAATGTATCTATTTCCTTATACAGCAGAATGAAAGCATATTCTTTAAATCTTACCCTTGCTCCGGTTCGTAGCGCCTACAATTTGTCTCAGAGTTGTGAAGACGGCGTACTGCTTCCTGTAGATTACAAGACAAAAAAAAAATCACTTTTATAAAGCAACTTACACTGGTCCTGCTTATTAGCCCTGCCTAATAATGAATCGCGCTGAAAGTAGGCACACAGCTCGGTGCTGCTTGCGTTTACACTTGCGTGCATGGTTGGGTTTAAAACATTACTGCCAAAGTCTAAGTAGCCTGGTTAACATCAAAAGACAGTCATTGTACTTCTCAAGAGTTAATAAACAGTACAGACTAGCTCACCGTTTTATTAATAATCATATACTTATGTTGTATTTTCCTTTTCTGTGGGCGCATCTTTATGGAGCCCCGGAGGTGACATGGAGGAAAAAAATAAAAACGCTCCTTACATCTTGAACAACTCCTGCGTGTTTCCTTTTTAGGTGCGTGGTTGTAATTCCGTGATAAGCAACTGAAGTTTGACAGAGTGTACAGACAATTCTTTTACCAGTTGGCCTGAAATACTCCCATACTTTGTGTTGGCGCACATTTGTTCCTTTGTTTGGTATGTAATTTACGCGTGGCATCGGTGTAGATGCGTGTTTTTAAACAAACAATTGCCAGTGAATAACTTGTCCAAGAGTTCAAACTTAAAGTTGGATATGGCAATCCGTTTATTTTATGTAAACAGCAAAATAATAAAACAAAATAATGATTCTTCCTTTTAATCTTACCACGCTATCATACATGTAACCACGGTAAAAAACACTGTGACCTTGCTGTGCGCAACCCAGCTGAAGCAATTAGGCCACATTTAAATAAACTTTTCCACCCCCCTACGTCATATGCTGATTGCCAATTAAATGGCTCCAACACAACCGGCCCCTAATTGTATATGGCTATTTAAGACATAACAATTAAACATACACACACACGTATGGAGCCATGTAAAACTTAAATGAAATGTTTGCAGCCACCTTACCTATTTTTAAAGTTGGCTCAGTATGTCAACTATTTATGTTGACAATTTGTTTTCCACTAATATGCACAATTTTGTCAATGGTCTTTCAATAATGTTTGATTTTGTCTGGATTTGAACGGATCTGACCATTCCGGACTTATCGGGGAATGTTTTGATTACTTTTCCAATTATCCAGGAATTTCGTGGGGCTGAGGCATCCGCAATTAAAACAATATCTCCTGCAGCAAGATTACGTTTTGCTTTGTCCCACTTTTGCCTTTCCTGTAGCGAAGCAAGATATTCCTTTGCCCATCTTTTCCAAAACAGATCTGAAATATACTGTGCCTGTTTCCATCGTCGTCTTGCATACTGGTCCTTTTGGTCAAACAGACCTGGAGGCAGACATGGTTTCCTTTTCAATGTAAGAAGATGGTTTGGCGTCAGAGGTTCCAAATCATTAGGATCTGCAGAGACTGTGGTAATGGGTCGATCATTTAAGATTGCTTCAGCTTCACATAGGATAGTGACCAAGGCTTCATCCGTTAAAGTTTGTTGGTGTAGAACAGATATCAGCACCTTTCTAACCAGTCTGATCATGCTTTCCCAAGCACCTCCATGATGTGAAGCTGCTGGGGGATTGAAACACCACTTGATGTCCTCGAGCAGTAAAGCTTTTTCAATTATCCCATTGTTCAATTTTGCAATTTTTCTTTTTAGCTCTGCTCCTGTGAAGTTTGTGCCATTATCTGAGCGGAACTGTGACACTGGCCCTCTCCGACATATAAATCGACGAATGGCACTGATGCAAGAGTCTGTGTCCAGTGAATGTGCTACTTCTAAATTAACAGCTCTGCTTGCCATACACGTAAAGATGACTCCATAACGTTTCACATAGGAACGGCCTTGCTTTACCTCAATTGGCCCAAAGTAATCCACCCCTACATTTGTGATTGGAGGCAAGTCTGGAGTAGTTCTTTCTTTGGGCAGGTCAGCCATTATTTGATCACACATTTTTCCTTTGTGACGCTTGCAAAAAGCACAAGTTGACAAGATTTTTCTTGCAGCTGCATTAGCATGTGTGATCCAATATTTTTCCCCCAACCTGGAGAGGATGTGATTTCTCCCACCATGCCTTAGTTGTTCATGGATGTGTCGGAGAATTAACATGGAGATGTGCTGATCTTTTGACAGGATAATTGGCTGTTTGCTTTCTTCTGGCATAGCAGCCCTGGACAGCCTTCCACCAACTCTCAGCAGTCCATCCATTACAACAGGGTTGAGCTTGTAGATGGGACTACTCCTTTTCACAGATTTTCCAGACAACAAAGCACAAAACTCATCGTTAAATCTTTCCTTCTGGCAGAATTGGATGATAGCATTTTCTGCCATTGACAGGTCATCAGTTGACAACTCTTGTCCCATTACGCCTCTGGCTTTCGACATTTCCAGCTCAATGTAATTGTGATCCAGAGGAGTATGCAACTGCAGTTTCTTTCTTTTTTGACTCAATTCCAGTAGACCCTTCTTAATCTTCAATATCCACGATACTGCGGTTTTCAGTCTCTTCCAATCAGAGTAATAAGTGATCAGCTGACTGGTTGCACTGTTCTGTAAACTTATAGCATTTGCAGTGATCTCCTTCTTGACCTCTGGATCACCTTCATCAATAGTGGGCTCCACTTTGAAATGCATCCATATTTCCCTTGCTTTCCACAAGAAGTCTGGACCTGACAACCATGTCTTGTTGTTCAAAAGTTTGTGGACTGTTACACCTCTAGATGTATCATCTGCAGGGTTTCGTGACGTGTGGATATACCGCCATTGATCTGTGTTGGATGCTTCCCTAATGACAGATATTCGGTTGGCCACAAATGTCCGGAATCTTTTGTTTTCATTGTGGATGTATTTCAAGACTGTGGTGCTGTCGGTCCAGAAACAGAATTCTTCCAATTTAAGTTGTAGTTCTTCTCTTACCATCTTGTCTATCCGAACAGCTAAGACAGCGGCAGTGAGCTCCAAACGAGGGATGGTTACTGGTTTTAGTGGGGCCACTCTGGCTTTTCCAAGAGTGAAAGATACATGTATCTCCCCTTCTTCATTCTGTAACCTGAGGTATGTTACCGTTCCATATCCTACCTCACTAGCATCAGCAAAGTGGTGCAATTGGGCGTTGACAAGTGGCCCAAAGTCACGTGGTTTTAAACACCTGTTTACTTGGAACATCGAAAGTCCTTTAAGGTCAGTCAACCACTTGAGCCATTGTTGTTTTAGGAATTGCGGAATTTCTTCATCCCAGCCACAGTTCATTCTGCACAAATTTTGTAAAATGTGCTTGGCTGGAAGTGTAACTGATGCAAGGTACCCCAAGGGATCATACACTGAGCTAACAACTGATAAAATCCCCCGTCGAGTTTGCATCCTTTCTTGGCAGTCCATGCGGAAGTTGAAGGTGTCACTTTCCATACACCATTGAAGCCCCAAGGCTCTTTCCATTGGGAGTTGGTCCCTGTCCAAATTGAGCTCACTCACTTTGTTAGAGTGGTCCTTTTCTGGAATTGCTTGCAGGACTTCGCAATTGTTGCTGATCCACTGTGTAAGATGAAAGCCTCCCTTCCGGGAAAGGTCACCAAGATCTTTAACAATTTGTTTTGCTTTTTCCACAGGCGGTGAACTTTTCAGACGGTCGTCCATGTAGAAGTTTCTATGAACAGTGTCAACTATTTCATCTGGAAAGCTGCCTTGATGGTCATCAGCAGTCCTCCTCAAAGCGTAGCATGCACAGCTGGGAGATGACACTGCTCCAAACAGGTGTACAGTCATTCTGTAATCTGTAACTTCATTGGTCAAATCCCCATTGGGCCAACATAGGAATCTTAGAAAGTCCTTGTCTTCCTCTGCCACCTTGACTTGGTAAAACATTGCTTTTACATCAGACATAAAGCCAATGGGTTCTTGTCTGAACCGTAGGAGCACTCCTATTAAGGAACTTGTAAGGTTGGGGCCTTGCAAAAGTTGCTCATTTAAGGAGGTTCCTTTGAACTCAGCGCCACAGTCAAAAACAATCCGCAACTTGCCTTTGCGTGGATGGTAAACACCATGATGTGGAATGTAAAACACATTGTCTTCACCACAGCGCAATTCATCCTGTGGGACCTTTTCAGCGTATCCATTGCTGATAACATCCTTAAGGAACTTTGTGTACTCTTGTTTGAACTTTTCATTTCTTTCCATTTTTTTTCTAATTCCGATGAGGCGCTGTTGAGCAACACATCGGTTGTTTGACATTTTCACGTCTTTGGTTTTGAATGGCAGTTTTAAACTGTAATGTCCATCCAGCAACTTCACAGATTGTTCCATAATTTCAATGAATCTTGAATCTTCTCTTGACATTTCTTTTTTGTCCTCAGCATTTCTTTCATTAAAATCATGTTCGTACTGCTTCTCTAGTAGCAGCTCAAGCGACTCAACAGATACTTTATTTACAGTGGCAACATGACAGTCATCATCAAGGTTGCCTTTCCAATCTTCACATGAGCCACTGACAACCCACCCCAGTAGGGTTTTAATGGCAAAGGGTCCATCTCCCTGGCTGTTAACAACTTCCCATGGTTCCAGCAACTTTGAAGTGTTAGTACCAATTAACAACTCCACTTCAGGGATGTCGATCTGATCAAGGTAAGACCAATTTGTGAGGGTTTCCTTTTTGATTATGTTTGTTGTATTCACTGGCATAGTTTTTTGTGTATAAACATTTGGAAGACTGTGGTACCTTTTTCCATTAAGGCTAGATATTTCAAGCTCCTTCACAATGTATGTTGACACAGATGTTTTTGGGCTCATTGTTAACAAACATATCTTTGATTTTTTTCCCAGTCAGGTTTAGCTTTCGCATCAAAGCTTCTGTGCAAAACGTAGAAGTTGATCCATTGTCTAAAAAGGCATAGGTCTGAATTACTTTGTTGCCCCTTCTTGCTTTCACCTGAACTGGAAGGATTGGTAGTATCCATTCCATTACTACCGGCCCCAGTTTGGCTTCCAAAGGTTTGAGCTACAGTTGAGTTTCCAGTTGGTTCCGGTTTACAGGAGTTTAAGCCATCAGTGCTCACTGACTTGTCCAACTTTCTTTTGACATGAATATGTAAAGCTGTTGGATGACTCAGTTTGCATTTTTCACAGGTTATGCGCTTTTGACAACATTTGCTTAAATGCCCAGTGTTGAGACACCCAAAGCAAACTCCTTTTTCCTTTTAAGAAGTTGATTTTTTCACGATGGCTGTTTTTGGCAAATCGATGACATTCATCCAGAAAGTGACCTTGTAAGCAGAATAAACAAGTGATACTGCTCTGTATGTAATTCTGTTTGGTTACTTTTTTCTCCTCATGTTGTAGTTTATTGGTAGCATAGACACTTTTGGAAAGGTTGTCACATTTCCTTTTGGGTTTTTCTGTATCCACATCCTTTTTTATGTGCATTCCTCTTTCTGTGGTTTGAAGATCCCCAAAAACTGGGTCAGACAAAATCTTGACTTGATGTTCGAGAAATTGCACAATGTCGCTGAAGTTTGGTTTGCGCTTTTGCTTTTCATGAATATCACATGCAATGCTTCGGAATCGTTCTTTAAGTTCATAAGGAAGTTTTGAAATGACAACTTTGAGGTTTGCAGACAATGTCAAGTTCTCTCATGTCCTGCAAATCGGACATTGCATTGTTGCATCCACGCAGAAATAAGGCGTACTCCTGGAGTAAAGACACATTCAGCTTTAACAACAGGCCAGTTGAGCACCTTTTCGATATAAACTGCCGTAATCTTTGTTTCATCGCCAAAGTGTTCTTGTAGGAGAGCTTTGGCTGCTTCTAAACCTCTTTCAGGACTCATGTGTAAACAGCTTTGCACAAGGTTCCGTGGGCGCCCTCTAGTGTATCTCTCCAAAAAATACATGCAGTCCCCTTTAGAAGCACTTTTCTCTTCCACACAGTGTTTAAAGGCTTGCATGAAAACTTTGAACTTTAATGGATCACCTTCAAACACTGGGATCTCTCTTGGTGGTAGTTGACTTGCCCTTTGTTGTTGTATAAACAACTCAGATATTTAGGGGTCCAAGCCCGACTCTGTAAGAACGGGCAATAGCAAAGCTATGCCGTTCGTACAGCAGGGCTGTAGAACCCTATTGTTTTTCTAAAGATTTTTATTATTCTTCTTCCCCGCCTAAAACTCCGACTACAGCCTAAACCGTACATGGTGGAGGGCTGCCATTTTCAGGACTGGTCCCAATCTCCGCAAGGACCTCAGGCGCAACAATTCACCCACTTCCACCACTAGGTGGCGCTATAGCAGAAAAAACGCGTTTGGCCCTATAACTCCCACACTGTACAACGGACATTCAAAAACCATACATCCACGCGTTCCCTGGATCCAACTGAATCACGTGATATAGGCCACGCCCATTTCTGCCTAGACTTTTAAGCATGAAAAATCGCGATTTTTCAAAAACCTACTTTTTCGAACTCCTCCTAGACCGTGCAACCGATCGTCATGAAATTTGGCAGATAGCATCTCAAGACCGACCTGACAAAAAGTTAATAAATATAATTTTGATAGGATAAAAATATTATTTAATATCACATATATTAAATATGCGAATATTACGCACAAACAGATTTGTGTAGCTAACTATGAAAATACCATCTTTGCCATATGTCGGCCAAAATAAATGCTATCAACGCTATCTTTAGATTCTTGTTTGGTGTGAACCTCTGGAGGTCGTTGATGCGTTTTATGAAAATTGGTCACTAGGGGGCGCTACAAGTACAAAAAGTTTATATCTCATGAACTGCTCATCCGATTTTTACAAAATTTGATGGGTACCATCTAGGGACACTCCTGAGTCCAACCCTCGAGTGGGGTACTGAGGGGTCAAAGTGGGCGTGGCCTATGGGACCCAAGTCTAAATTTACTACTTAGACTAATGTGAACAACTTTAAATTTACAAGGTAGATAGACAATGGGTCATGGACCACACCTACCAAAAATTACACATGTGGACCACTAGGTTTTTTTGCCTTTAACTCCCACATTATACATCGCACATTACAAAGACTTACATCCACGTGTTCCTTGAATCAAGCTGAATCACATGATATAGGCCACGCGCATTTCTGCTTAATTTTTTTTTTGCAAAATTGCACAATGCTCAAAACCAACTTTTTCGAACTCGTCCTAGGCCGTGCGACAGATCAGCACGAAACCTGGTAGATAACATCTCCAGATAGACGTGACCCAAAGTTACTCAAGAAATTTTGCTACGTTAAAGTATGCGCATTTGACAACCAAACAAATTTTCCTAGCTAGCTACCACACACATATATCATATCTCGGCCAAATGAAATGTTATCAGCAAATAACTTGAGGTCTTTGTTCAACATCCCACTACGATGCTCAGTACCAAATTTGGCAAAGATCGGCCTTTAGGGGGCGTCCATTTTAAATGGTAAATTTGCAATTGCAATATCTCTGTCACAGTAAATGCAATCAACACGAAACTTGTGGTGCTCGTTCGGCATGCCGCTCGGAGGCTCTCTACCAAATTTGGCGAAGATCGGCCATTACGAGGCACTATAATCAACGTAGACAAGTTTTGGCTCTTTTACTCAATGTTAATGGGATATTTGCAATGGAAATGTACCACAGACCTCGCAGCTCAAACTTCTTAATATTTATTGATGTTTGCCTCTTACCGTTATGTTTTGGTTTTTACTTTTCCGTGCTCCTTTGGTTTTTTACAATAAACAAACTTCTTAACCCACCTGACAAAGTTTCTACAACCTTCACAGTGGACTAATTCAACTCTTTTCTCTCACTTTTTCAATCCAAAATCAACACCATTCATAGGCGCCGATACCGTGCAATTAAAGATTGCAGTTGGTGCTAAGTGGATCATCTGTCATAGTTTGATTGGTTATGTCTGTGTCATTGATTCTTAATTTCCCACAAAGCACCTACGGAGGAAAACATAGATCGGCGTCTATGACGCCATTTGCAACAACTTGACCACCTCCCCTGCTCCTTCAACCCCCCTCCACCCTCTCGGTCACTCTCTCATTTCTCTCTGCTGTCCCCTGTGGTTAGGGAGGTTAAGAAGTTTGTTTGTTGTAGAGAATTGTTAAAGGTCGTCTGTATATGCGTGGAGGTGAACTGTTGACTGCTACTTTTGCAACGGCGACGTACCGCAGACGTCGCGGCTCTCGCCTCTCGATATTTACCGACGTTTGCCTCTCCGCCGCCAGGCTTCGGGTTACGCTTTTGCGCGCTCCCCGATGCGTCAGGGGTGACTGGTGTGGGTGGCTTGGGCCCCGTTGTAACTGCTTGCAGTTCTAGTTCAATTTGTATTGTGGAATTTTGATTAATCCCCCATTAATCCCCTGATTGGTCTACATTTTCAATCCTTGCTCTTGTGACAGGTAAGATTTTATATTCCATCCTGGACTCTGTGAGCTTTGAACCCGAAATGACAGTTTGTTTTGCCACGTGTTTCTCGAAATAGGATTCCATACAATCCTGGACTGAAAAGGCCTGAAAAACTGCAATTTCTGCACCTGAGGCTTCAATCTGAGCATCCATTTCCAATTGCTCCATTTTGTTTGCGCAATGACTCCGCCTCCTTCTCCAGTGCATGTTTCCGTTTCATAGCTGCTGCACGCGCCAGAAGCGCGGCTCTCTTGGCTTCAGCTTGTGCACGTGCAGTTACAATTGAGGATTTGTTTGATCGACTCGAAACTCTTGATCCAACATTTGACACACTGTCCATTGGTTTTATTTCATTGTCATCAACATTAACATCTTTTCCAGTGGCTAACTCATTTGCATTTGTCAAACGTTGTGTCACATTTTGGGAAAATTCATTGACACTCAAAAGTTTTGCCTTGAACCAAGTCTCCTGTTTTCCCTTTTCGTCCACAGGTAACAACTCTAAAAGAGTATTTTGTGCATCTTTTGCGTCCTTGATCAACATTTGATATTTGTTGAAGTTTTGGCTTATTTCAGCTTCATAACCAGATTCACACATCAACCCTATTATTGTCTTTTTTAGGTTGGCAGCTTTATTAAGTGTCGATTTTCTTAGTTTCTCTAAGCCATCTATTTTATAAAGCAATGCCTTTGTTGTGAGGCTTTCAGGTCGCTTTTTGACAAAGGCCGCACCCTCATTGTCAGCCTGAGCTTGCACTTCAAAATCAGTGCCAGTTGGAGCCTCATCCTCCATTCTACCCTTTGTGTAACCACACGTTTTTCATTCAAACATTGACAACACAAAGAAAGCATTTGACCTGAACTTTACTTTCTTTGAGCACACATTTTAATGTAAAAGTCTCACAAAACACAAAACCACCAATGCATTGGATTTTTTCTGTTAGTTGTCTTATGTGCACATTTTAAATGTTAATGGCCATGTACTACTTTATATGGTAGCGCTACCGTTTTACCTTTAACACTTGGCCTTGGTTCAAAGAAACTGTCTCATCAAACTGAAGCATCTGCGCTTCCAGTCTGCACCACTCCGCGCAACCACGATCAGCTGCCCACGCTCGCCAATGTCCGTCCGCACCGCGTCCAGCCGCCCACACTCTCCAATGCGTGGTCCACTGCCTGGCACTGACCCCAGATGTCCGTCCGCACCGCGTCCAGCCGCCCACACTCTCCAATGCGTGGTCCACTGCCTGGCACCGATCCCCGTCACTGCACCAGCACTTTCACTGTTTCACATCTCTCAGTTTTGCCAGCGTGCTGGTGACTGTGATGGACAACGGACACATCGGCCCACATCCTCAGTCTTGAAGTCAGTTTTTTTTTAATGTTGGCGCACATTTGTTCCTTTGTTTGGTATGTAATTTATGCGTGGCATCGGTGTAGATGCGTGTTTTTAAACAAACAATTGCCAGTGAATAACTTGTCCAAGAGTTCAAACTTAAAGTTGGATATGGCAATCTGTTTATTTTAAGTAAACAGCAAAATAATAAAACAAAAATAATGATTCTTCTTTTTAATCTTACCACGCTAACATACACGTAACCACGGGCAAAAAAAACTGTGACCTTGCTGTGCGCAACACAGCTGAAGCAATTAGGCCACATTTAAATAAACTTTTCCACCCCCCTACGTCACACGCTGATTGCCAATTAAATGGCTCCAACACTTTGGAAGCTTTTGTTCTAACTCTCGGATGAGTCATCTCCCTCCGCTATTTTTCAAATCAAAGCAGTGAGAGCGGGGGTAGGGGCAGAGTGATAGAGAAAGACAAAGGAGGCAGATTAACCAGCAGGGCACAAACAGTGCACAGACTGGTGTGGAGGTGAATTACAGTGAGTTTTAATGGAATACTGGGAAAGTTTAATAACAATAGGACAATTTAAGTCCAGATTATGAGGCCATTTCAGCAGAGCCAACAGCTTCAACAGCCATGGACATGTGAATATGGTGCTGAATTTGCCAGTACTTTAAGAAGACAAATGGTTGGGACTTTGTCATGCAATGACAAAGCTGATATATGCTTTATGTGAAGCACAGTGTTTTGGTTTCAGCTGAAAGACTTATATTAGAAAACTGTACAGTGGTGCCTCTGTCTCCATTCCACCAGACTTGGATCTGGAATCTTGGATGAGCAAGACCAAAGAAAGGCCACTGTAGTCATGCCACTATGCACAGTGGATGAGCTCTAGGAGAGTATGATGTTTGCATGGAATGCACATTTTATCTTCATGGCAAAGCCTGATAAAAACTAATTGTTGAAATAAATTGTTTTGTGTATCTTTTTTACACAACATTGGCCATTGCTAATGACATACACAGTTATTAATCTAGCATACTTTCATTAAATAATTAATTCAAGCTAAAATGTAAGAGTCTACAATTAGGCTATACTGAGCCTGATCTATTTATACCAGAGATTTTCTTAAAATGAAGTTAATACCTTTTAGAAAAATGTCACCTGGGGTAAAACTCCTCCTGCTGCTACCCTATTTTGCATTTGTATATAGCTCACAGCATTTTCATTTACATGTTAAAGCCTGCCCTAGAATAGACCTTTTTCACGGCAGACATGTTGACATGTCATAGTAGGAAAAGCACAGGTGTATTCAAAACCATTAATGATGGCTGCATTCCACTCAGGAGAGGCCCTGGTATTATGCATGCTGACTCACTGAAATAGCTTACTGGAACACTTGATGGAACTGAGCCATCGTTAAGGTTATCAATTTCAGCTGTGCTTTTCCTACTATGACAAGTCAAAATGTCTGCTGTGAAAAAGGTCCATTAGGGGGAGGGGTCATGGGGGGACAACTGCCAAGCAAGTCAATTTCCGATAATTTACAGCAGTTTTCGGTGTTGCCTGTAAATTGCCGTTTACAGTCGTAAACCTGAACTTCCACGACAATCTACAGTGCCGATACCGATCTTTAGAAATCAGGGTCAGCCGATTGCCGATAAATGCTGCCGATTTATTTTGGCCGATATGTGCTTGTTTTTAAACCTCTATTTGAAAGATAAAATGTAACACTAATATACACAGAATTTCTCAACAAAAACATTAATTGAACACTTCACTAATCTACACTTGTAGGCTATACTTCAATTAAAAATGTATAATGTAAAAACATACTGTATATTGTACAAATAATGTATGAAAAATATATTAAACGAAACAGGTAGGCTAAGAAGAAAACAAACTTTTCAATGAAAAAATAAAGTTTAGTGCACCAGCATTTATTAAACTTCTGAGAATTCATACAAATCTGCAAGCTTCACAGAAAGTGACGTTATTATTAATCAAACACTATTTCCTCCTAACTCCTGTTGAATCCATAGACTGTAGCCTATATTAATAGGCTATATACAGTCTATAGTTGAATCACATAAGACTAGGGCTATCTAAAGTCAATTCTTGTTCACCTTGTTTGTTAGATCATTGTTCATTTGTTTTAAGTGTTTTAGGGATCCTACTGTTACATGTCCTGTTGTACTCATTAGGATCTTATCTGAGAAGATTTCTGTCATTCAATTCAATTCATGCTCAAGTCCATAGATGCAGTTAATGGATACAGGCACGGAGAACTGAAGGCTTTGTTAGCAACGATTAGCTCCGTTAGCGGTTAGCTCCGTTAGCGGTTAGCTCCGTTAGCGGTTAGCTCCAGTTAGCTCCGTTATAGGAGTGGATGAGACTGCCGCGGACAGGGGTAACAACCAGACTCTGATAAATGACATTCGGGGAGCTTCCACAGCGGTGTGGCCGCGGTGTTTTGTACAGTTTTATTAGTACACAGTGTTTCCTTTAGGATTTTTTTTTAGCAGTGGGGGCAGGTCTGTCGAACACCCAATCCCCCAGTCCTGCGCCCCGCCACCAAATGTTTTACGTATTGAACGGAACGGACACTTGACTGCAACACAAACAAATATATTTATTCACCTCTATTCACACACAATGAGGCATATTTTCATTTCAATTTTTTATTGAACTGTAGCCTATTTTTGAGGGACTGTAGGGCAATTAACATCTACAACGGGTCTACAAAATAATTTTTTAAAGAAATTCTTCATAGGGAAACCAAAACCCCAAGTATAGAATGAAACCATTCATAATGAAACTAATTGCATCTTTGAGTGGAAAAGATGGCAGTGGAAAAGTGGAAAAGATGGCAGCCTTGCTGGGTGCATTTGATTTTTCTTGGTTTTTGGAAAAAATGACTCCAAGGCTCGGTTAGCCTATAGGGGAATTCAGAAAGAGGTGGCCCATTGATGCTGAGTAGCATACATGCTGTAGATGGTCCCCCTGCAGCCTGTTCCTTAACACTAGAACGGCCATGATGGTCATTTTGACCGTTTTTAAATTTATATGTGTAGCCTAATAACTTTGCTGAATAAACAAATACAATCCTGCTGGTACCTAACTTTTCCTAAAAGAGTCTATATTTCCATTTAAAATAGTTTTTATATACATTACACAAAAGGCAAAGAAAATAGACTTTACCTATTTTGGCCATACACATGACCAATCTTTCGCGCGGTTGAAGATGCATCTTGGTTGTTTAGTAACTATCATAGTCTGTCAGAGAAATGTAACTAACTACTACAGGTCTTGAGTAGTAAGTGTGGGCACCACATGGATGTATTAAGAGAGGGCATCACCGATGGGCTGAAGGCAAAGCCAGAGTCAGTAACGTAGGCTACTACAGTGTGGATGGACTCAGAAGGCAAGCACCAGGCGCTTGCTCTGTGAAAGGCGCGGTACACGTAGATGGCCGGTGGCTGTCTACGTGTTCGTATAACTCATACATCCTTGAACTGGCTGGAATCATTGCACACATCCTCTCCAAGGAGTGCACCAGCAGTAAAATTGCCCGGAGGAAGTTCATGCAGAAACTGGCAGAGGAGCTGAGAGCGGAGTTTATGGAGGAAAAAAGGACAGCGGCGCCCGGTCCGAACAGCGCTGCGCACCACAGCAGACACCAAAACGGAGGCAGTGCCAGGTTAGCTTAGCAGATAAATGTTCAAATAACATACTTTTAATTGTTATTTGACTGTGAGTTAAGTTGAATGAATTTCCACACCATATTTTTCGGGATATGAATTTATGAAATAGCTAATCATGGTTTACTATGCCATGATATTGAAACACGTATTAGGCTACTATTCAAAAGTAAAATTAAACTCGTTAAAATGTACATTTCTGTGTTATTACGTTTTTCTAAAGTTATCCTAAGACAATACATGCATTAATATCGCAATTGGGTATTTATCATGAGAGATTATTTTGGAACCTGGCGGGCTCACGGCAGTTCTAGTAGTTATGGAAATCTATCACCAGTTAATTTAAATTTGCAAGAACTATAGACTAATACAGGCTTAAATGAACTGACAACATAAGTTATACGTCTTACAGTTCTCAAGGATGCACACATGCCATCTCAACTGGGTCCTCCAGACAGCCTGTCTCTTTTTTCTTTCTCCCTTTTCCTTTGGCACGCGTGCCCACTCGCGGTGTGAAGCTGGTATTCTCCGACATACGCACTCTAACAATCACTGCTGATAGACGGCTTTTTGTACATTTCTGATACCGTGGCGGGAGGAATCTAACCGTGGCGGGCCGCCACTTGCCAATCAACATAGAGGAAACACTGGTACAGTTCCCAAGGCAAGAACACCAGCGATATGCTACTACTAACGGTAGCGTCTGAGCCTGAAGTGACTGTGCGAGACACACGGCGCAAGACTTCACGAGGGGAGGGGCTGGAGGCAGCTGGTCTGGGTGCGCTGTAAAAAATGTTGCCTATTCATGTTTTTAACACTAGGCTGCCCGCAGATGCGCCTGCCTATTAATCGGCTTGATATACTGGGATATTGGCTGATGCCGATTATGTTAAAAAATGCCAAAAATCGGCCGCCGATTAATTGGTCGACCTCTACACGAAGTCTGCCATTTTGAGTTGAAAGTTCGAAATTAGTGAGATTTTGGCCATTTCTACGTGTTGTACTTTAACGAACTCCTCCTAGAGATTTCATCCGATCAACTTCACATTTGGTCTGTGCCATCTTAAGACGTTAAAGATGAAAAGTTATTAAAAGAAAAAACTAGGGTGTGGCTGTGGCTAGGCGGCCATTTTGTGCGTTTCGCCATCGAAACAGGAAGTGGGTGTAACTTGAGTGTACATTGTCCAACTGGCTTGAAACTTTTCAGGATTCACAAGAGTCCAACCCTGATGACATCTACAGGCCGATATTGGCTCAAAGTCATAGCAACACGAAGTAGACCTAAAAGTTAAGGTGCTATACTTTAAGAGATTTCATCCGATGGACTTCAAATTTGGTCTGTAGCTTCTCAACACCTTAAAGATGAAAAGTTATTAAAAGAAAAACTTTTCGTCAAACGGTGTGGGCGTGGCGTGGTGGCCATTTTGAGCATTTATTGATGAACGAAGAAATTGTTGTAACTTTAGTGTACGTTGTCATATCTGCCCGAAATTTCTCAGGTTTGTCAAGGGTCCAGGCCTGAGGACATCTACAGGCCAAAATTGACTTTTGGTCATAGCGCTCCCCGCTGGCAACAGGAAATCCGCCTTATATGACAAACATCATCCGATTTACATGAAACTGATGATGTGTGGTCTACATGTGATACTGAGCTGCCCCCTATACTTTAACCACGTCCATGTACTTAGGCCACGCCCCCTCTTAAGGCTTTTCAACCGTTTAAGGTAGAGTCTTGTGTGAGGTATCATTTAACTCAGCAGAGAATTCCTTCTTCATTGGTGATGGTTTGGCCCTCCCCCTATGATTAAGCCACGCCCCCTTTTATAACTGGTGACCCATTTAAGGTAGTCTTGTGTGAGGTATCATTGAACTCAGCAGGGAGTTCCCTTTTCATTGGTGATGATTTGTAGTGTCTGAGTGCCGTGCTAATGCAAGGAGCGGCTTCCGTCAGTAACCCTGACGCGCGTAGAGGAGCAAGGGCCCGTCCAATGCTGCTTGCAGCTTTAATTATGATTTGATACTATTTATAAAATTTTATTGAATTGAACAGAAATCTTATAATAGGGTCTTAAATTTGCACTTGAAGGCTACATACATGATATTGTGCTAAAGGACTGAGGCTAAGGGCAGGGTTATACTTATCTTGCATGGCAGGATTCTTTTGAAATGCTTGACAAGAATAGGACTGGGGATGGGGAAAACGGTACAAACATACTTGTACTTTTGCTCCTGCGTTTTTGGCTTTGGAAAAGCTAAAATAAGTAGAAAAATGCAGAGCCATCAAAGACTGGGTAAACCCAGCCCGATATGCTGGTGATTAGATTTCTGCCTGAACAGCTAAAGGCTTCAAGACTAAACATGTAAAGATCTAGCTCTTAACTTGAGTTTGCTAAACATTACATTTCTTCACTAATGCAAAAGTACCATTAACTTCTTGAATGGTACTTTTGGTCACTTCTTGGTACATTATAGACTGGGTAAACGCAGCCCGATCTGCTGGCGATTTGATTTCGCCCTGCAGCTCAGGCTGGAAACCTGTACATTTATCTATCCCGCTTCCGTTACAATTTTGCGGTGACCAATCACAAACTGGCTTATCCACCTGGCGCGCTATTAGCGGGTTTAACACGATGACGATAGAGAAGCGACCAAGCAGCTTTTTGTTTACATTCAACAAGCTACAGAGTGAGACTCTCACTTCTATACAATCTTTGGTGGGAGGCGCACATGCGCAGTAGCTAGATAAGGATCACATCAGCTAGCTAGCTGTTTCTCCAACTGCAGTCAGTACAAGGCAGGATTAGCCAGGAGACTTCTTCTAAACGAGGGCGCACTTCCAACTTTGCGTGGAATACCTGCAGAACAGGGACATATAAGTAGTTCTTTTGTAGATTATGGTGAACTAGTGTGTGTTGTAGCAGTGTTTTGCCATTGAGAACGAGCTAGCATGCTAGCGCTAGAATGCTACGGTTAGCCACCTCGTAGTGACGTAGAAAGCCCTGCTGATTTTGAACAGCTCACCCAGAGACTGAAGGCAGGATACATTCAGAAACCCGTAACTCACTCAAAACATCATGGATGTTTTTTTCCCCAAGTTTGTATGCGTGTGGAAGCACCAGAGACACAAAATAACACAAATCCCAGAAAAAGTGATTTTTTTCATAATATGGGCACTTTAAAAGATTGAGCTTGGTCTGGTGATAGCCAGACTAGAGCCATCACCCATGCACACTGCTTTGACTACAGCCCTGCTGTTCCTAGTTACGGTTGCTAACCTATATTTGGACAGTTGCCATTCAGAACAGAGATTTTGTGAACAGTCATTTTGTGAGTCTTTGGCATAGGTGGAAATCGCGGGCGGAGGGGTCGGGGGGGGCAAGACCAACCCCATCTGAGGGTTGTCTGCCCCTAGAAATATCCTTAAAACCACTCCATGTATTGTACATAATATATACTTCATATAATTATGTATGGTAGTAAACAATACAAACACACACGTTTAGGAAGATTTTCAGTCCCCTCCCTCCCTTGCCGTACAGTGGTTTGGTCCACTGCTTGGTTTTGAAAATAAAATGGATAGAAAGGCCATTTCCATTCAAATCAACGTAGCAGAATGGTCAGAGCGGCAGCCATTTTTATGTGTACCATTGCCATGGTAGTGAAGGTGAAGTTTTGCAGTAACGGACAAACAAACAGTGGAGTAACATTACAAGGCAGAGAGCCAACCGCTAAATGAGTCAAATTAAATGCTTCATCCACACAAAAAGCGTTGCTATCGCCACGAGTACCAGCTTTATTCAGTTTTCTGTGAACAATGTGGAAAGGGAGTACGGCGGAGTTAGCAAGCTAACGTTAGCAAGTTGCTCAGTTGCTGGCTGGTTCCGCCGTGCTGTCATGCTGCATCAGTTGTAGAGAATGAGCTGAACAGCGGGCTGGGTCTAACGTTAGCAGTCCGTTGACCCACACTGCCGCTGGGTTTAACGTTAGCAGTCCGCTGACCCACTGTCAGTGGGTCTAACTGTCCCTCCTCACTCCCTGCAGCTCTGAGAACGTCTCCCGAGCTGTGTCGGGCGGCTCTCCTCCCAGCGAGCTGCAACAAAGTTTACAGCCCCACTGACACGTATGGTCACTGTGACAACTAACAACAATAGCCATTTTGTTGTGTACCAATCAAATGACCACGGCAAACAGTCCAATTTATTTCTATAGTTTTCCTAACAGTAGACAGAAGTCCAGTGGGAATCGTGGGAGAGATTGTGTCAGTAAGTTGGCTGGCAAGTTTTATTCACTTAAACATGGGATAAAGTAATTATTTTCTCTAATACAGATTATGTTAAGTCATTAATAAATTAGTCATGACAAAAAAAATTATGTATTTTTCCACAAGCCCGCTTGGTTTACAGTTATAATGTTACTTAGCTTGTTTGGTAGCTTGATAGGTAGTTAGTTTACGTTAGCCAGTGTTGGGAGTAACGCATTACAAAAGTAACACAATTACTGGAATGTATTCCTTTTTGCGGTAACGCATTATTAATAACATCTTAGTAATATATACCCGTTACGCGAGTTACAATACATTTTAACCCAAACCTTTTTTTTTTTTTTTTTTATTCACCAAAACCGCGAAAAACTCGGCACAGAAAAAAAGGCTGTGAGTGTAATTTCCTGTTGCTGGAATTTGGTGGTTGAGATGACTGCAGAGATGGATACATTTGCGAGATGGACATTATTTTCAGGAGTTATTACACTGCGTTGAATGTCACTGTTCCCGGGTCAGAGCCAGAACCGGAGATGGTACGGGTGACGGGATACGTCAGCGTGGACAGCCGTGTGTCCAAGCAGCTGACAGATATTAAACATGTCGGGAATTAATGTTTAGGCTTGCTACATGTAAATATTAGCATTAGGCATACATTTTATCAGCAGTGGAAAGTAACTATACCGTAGGCTACTTGAATAAAATTGTAAGGTACTTTTAATTGAGTAGTTTCATTTTTTCTCCTACTTAATACTTCTACTCCACCACAATTCAGAGTCACGTAGGCTTGTACGTTTTACTTCACTATTTATTTTAAAGATTTAGTTACTTTGCAGATTCAGATTAATAAAACCAAATATAATGAATAAACTATGATATATTACAGTGGATAAAGATGAGACTTTGTTGATCCCGTGGTGAAATTCACAAGTTACCTGCCAAGTCATACTTCAGCTGTTATTTTGGTGAAAGTAATGCAAAAGTAGTGTAAAGCATTACAATTCAGAGACAGTAATATTGTAATATAACTAATTACTCTCAAATGGCAGTAACTGGTAATCTATAATGTAGTACATTTTGGAAGTAAGTTGACCAACCCTGACGTTAGCTAGCTTGCTAATTCCACCCACCGTGTTTTCATGCTACACACTGGTAATAGGTAATAATACTGGTAGAAAATAAGCCGTACAAAGTCAGTCATCTGGCAACAGCACTGCACTTTCCTACGCTTACCTAAGAGTATGTGAATGAAACATTAAGTTGTTAAACTTTACTAATTTAGTGGCTGGCTGGCTGGCTGGATAGTTATTTAGCTTGCATGCTAGAAGGCTCAGTTCTCAGTTCAGTATCACCTGTATTGGAGAAAAGAATCACTTCATCTGATGTTTAAAGTGAATTAAATAGCCTTGCCAGCCTACTTACTGGAGTTTCAGAACTACACATATATACAAGTACAATCTTGTATCTATTATTTGTGTCCCCTTCAAAAATTGCTCTTAAGAAATGTTATGTTTATTGTCCCCCCCCAACTGTTAGATGAGGCATATGCCAATGGGCTTTGGTATGGTATATTCACAAGTTAAAGGTCTGAGAGTTCTGTTGTCTATCAAATATATTATAAATATAATATCAGCAGGACTCAAGAAAACGGTTGATTTTAGACCTCAGACCCTGCTTCAGACTGACCCTTATAAAGGGCTTGACAGTAACGCTTGCCCCCTTGGGCTGGAGTCTCCGGAGCTTACCCCCGTCACTCCACTCAGCAGTCGGTGAAAGACAAGGACCCCTCCGTTGGTCTGGAGGAGCTGCAGCATTTATTTGTGCTCAAACTACAGACTCTAGCTACTGTACATTCACTTCATATCTTCACCGCTAAATGTTAACTCTCCTCTGCTCCGAGCACGCTCTCTCGTCCACTCACTCTGCATCTCCCATCACTTTCTCTCTCCCTTTCAGCAGCGCCAGAAGGACCTCAAACTGTCCCAACAACATTCTAACCAGCCGCGGAAGATGAGCTAACGCAAATATTCAAACCTTTCATTGAACAACTGTCGCAAATTTGCATCGCTGCCGGTATGAATAGTTTTGTTGTGAAATATTTGCAGGCGAGTAATCTGCATGTCCGTGTCTTTTATTCGTCACACTTAGAGTTGGGTACCAAATCCGGTACTTTTTTGGGAACCGACCGAATTATGTCGGTAATACAGAGGACCAATTCACGTTAAATCAAACGGTGCCAAATTTTGGTATCTGTATGAGCGAGCCTATGAGTGTGGTTAGACTTTTCAAAACTCCACACAGAAAGAGTTCGTTACAATATAATATAATGGCGAGCCGAAAGCAGTCGCAGTGCGGTGTACTTCCACTTAGACAGACAGGCAGTGCTCTCTGTGCCCTTTTGACTGACAGGCTGGATATTGTAAGGCAAGGCAACGTTCGTGCTGGGGTCTGGGTATGGGAGCTAAACATGTAGCGGCCCAGGCCCCTCACTATCGGGGTGGGTATAGGTAAGCGTGTGCAAGTGGCTGGGTGCTTGTGGGTTTTTGTTGTTACGTGGTGTGCTGTTTTGTGATGTTTTTATGTAAAAACAAATAATAATGAATGCACACATGCATACAGTGTGCTGCTCATGTAATGTGGTCATGAATCTGTGAAATGTTGATGTAATATATTAGTATACAATGTATCTGCTGCATGATTGTGTAACTCACACGATGTAGTTCTTTTAAAAAAAAAATTTGTGTACCGCCTGTAATGTCTCATTGATTGTTTCTGTGTAAAGGGGGTGTGGTGGCGGTGCACGGTCACGGAACACTTGTATCATGTGGACACACCAACAGTTTTTTTGTCATTACTTAGAATTCCTCATCGGGATGGCAGAAACTACGCACTATAGCTTTAAGAAAAAAATTTTTTTTAATAATAATATTAACTGGCGTGGTTTACTTCATAGACTGTGTACTTGTTTATTACATTATCTGGGTGACAATACAGTGATCCTGGGATTTTGTTTGAAAAAGTAAATATATACTTAAATAAATAAATAAATATAAATATATTTAAATTTGACTGAAAGAGACAATTATATTGTTAATCACAATTATTTCTGAGACAATTAATTGTACAGTAAACTTTTGAATTGTTACAGCTCTATCCAAATCCATGTTAATTTTATTTAGTTTTTACATAGGCCCACATTTTTAATTTTGGACATGTAAGTTTAGCTATCAGGCAAGTAAAACTAAAAAAGCTTAATGTCGAGCCCTGCATTTTAGAGCAGTGGCTTGTGGGATCATTTACAATTCCTGTGTCTCCTCTCAACAGACTTTGCACGATTGAGGAATCAAAGTCTTGTATGTGTCTGCCTGGAGCTTCTTTACTTCTTCTGGTTCTGTTCAGCAAACGCATGGCCTTGTTTCTTGTTCTCTGCCAGAGCTTTTATATAACCTTATATTTGTTATTTTTGCAGTGGCCTCAGTCTGGCAAGCACAGTTCCAAAATCCAAACTTGGACTCTCCACAAATTGAGTCGGTTTCACTTGTCTGCCATGATAATTCATCCTGCACACAAAAAAATGGATTTAGATCTGTAGTTCACCCTGTCGTCATGCCACATGTAATGGATAATGGGGGTGATTTCCTTGTTTATAATTCTGGTTTTTGAGGATTAGGCTTTATGAATAAAAAATATTCTATGACCCTTAAGCTCATGAAAGCTTTTGGAAACCAGTTTATTAAACTCAAAGCTGCTTTAATTCAGCTAAAATGCCTGTTTTTATAGTACCTTTAATATGGAGAAATAGGTTTTTAATTATAGTGACATTTAATCAAAGCTATTAATCACCAAATGAAAGCAATTCAGTATGCATGCAAAAGTACATGGATGCTATAATTATTCAGAGACCAAATTTGAAGCATTCTTAAATCAATATCTGTAACAATGAAAAAAAAAATCTTCTTTCTGATTTGGAGTTGATTAAATGCAGCCACTCTTTAGACACAATTTACATTTAATATAAAAAATTGTATATGTCTGCACATTTTCTTGGGCTTCAAAATGACATAAGTGATGGTGCATGCTTGTATTTTTTATAAAGAATATTTCTAAAACCACAGGAACTGCAATCAAATGATATCCATAAATAATACAAACCTTTCTATGCTTCTTTTGTAAAATTCCATTAACATGTATGGAAGGGATTTGGGATATTACTTCCTGAGCAATTTTGATAAGAATGTGTTCAAAATGTTTCAGGATAACCTCAAGTTGAAGTATGTACTTTTTTGAAATACTACTCTTTTTTTAAGTGAGACAATTTCACCAAAGTAAGTAAAGGCTTTGAATGTTTGTGCTGTTTTTTTTATCTTTTCTTATTAACTTATTGGGTTTCTGCTCAACTCCAGTAGTGTACTGTACCTGCACGCTACGGCACTTTCCAGAAATCCCCTGTCAGTCAAACAGCTGTCCAGTTCATGGAAGTGAGAGTTGCCTCAGCATTTTTAAAGCACATTTTTGATGGACTGTGTTAGGTGAAAAATTTTCGAGAGAATAGTGGTAACACGTTTGCTATTTTATTTAACCGAGTTTTAATTCATCACTTCCACAATTTAGATTTGAATTGAAAGGGAATTGAAAGATTGAATCTACATTGTCTCAAATGTTCCTCTCTGCAGCAGTGTTACTGAGTCAGTTAAACTGATAACATAGCAGGACCTTTTAAAAAACAATTGAACGAGTGCAGTTTTTCTTTCTCTTTCTTTTCCCTTTTCAGGTCCTCGATGGGCATCATGGAACCTCGGGGTGTTCATGTGTATCCGCTGTGCCGGCATCCACCGCAACCTTGGTGTCCACATCTCCAGAGTCAAATCTGTCAATCTGGACCAGTGGACAACCGAGCAGATCCAGGTGCCCGCACGCACGCACGCACGCACGCACGCACGCACTGTTCTTGCATAACAAAGTCTTCAAGCAGTGAGGATGATTTGGTTGTCTTTTCTTAACCCTTGTGTTGTCTTCACCATCAGCCATGAACTTGTCATTTTATTTTTATAGAACTTTTTCTGACGTTTTTGTTGCTTTTTAAAAACATTTGTGTCCCTCTTTTCAGCGCTTTTTTTAAATTCATGATGAATAAACATAATTTAAATGACATTATACCAATATTTTGAGTTTGAAAAAAAGCAGAAATTAGCATGTCAGTGCTTTGATGCATTGCTTGCGATACTGGAGCCACATATTAAAAAAGATGACCACCGAAGACAAAGTGGATCAACTTGTCGGACGCCATTTGCCTGTAAGGTGGCTCTGAAGTGTCAAAACACCTCAAAATGCTTGCTACAGATGCGAAACATAACGCAGAAATTGAACCCAATCCAAAAAAATGTATGACGGAGGAAAGTTTTGGAGGGAGTGTGTAAATGTGATTGACACAACATGCGGTAGTATTTATTTTATTTGGGGACTTTATTTACGAAAATATGGGGACGAAAATGTTTGACTCTGTGTGGAAGGACCTTAGTTTCTTGCGGCTTCTCAATACTGTTGCTCATTTTGCATTTCTGAATTTGAACTGGTCTCTACATAAAGGGTCCAATAGGGTCCACACATAACTTTTACACTGATTATAACTGCGATTCATATCTATGATATTGATCAGATCAATTTGGAGTTGATCTGTTCTAGTCCTGGCCCGTAACCCCCCTATCAAAAATCTGATGTTCTCACTATGATGATTTCAAACATTATTTACATTTTGAAGTTGGAACAGTCAACCAGCCGTGTGGCAGAAACGGTGAGAACAGTTGGTGAAAAAGGCCAACAAATGGTCAAATAATTACTGTTTGCACTGTGCATGTTGGCCTTTCAAAATCACCAGAGTAGCACAATGTCATTTCTGTTTAAACACTTTGAACCGAAATGACCCACTTTGTGTCAGAAATCGCTTCCTTTCCTCTCAGATTCTCAGGAAATTGAAACCCACAGAAGTTGTTCACATTCTGCTGGAATCAGTACAACTCTTTTTCGTATCAGTATAGTACATTATCTCTGTATGTTCACCACAAAAGTACAAAATCCACAAACAAATCATATAAAAAAGACGATCCTTGGACCTTTTATGATTTAAGAGTTTGCCCTATAATTATCCAATTTGTTTTTCTCAGTATCATAAGCAGGTCTGCAACAACTAAACGATTAAAATTGCTTACAAAAATGTTGCCAATGAATTTAGTCATCGATTAGTTGGCTCTATGTTACGATGCACAACGTCACTCCAGTGTCTCTCCGACCTAATGTCAGCTAATTAGCGTTAGCTAAATCTGTTCTTTTATCCTTTTATGGT
This sequence comes from Zingel zingel, assembly GCA_023566125.1. NCBI lineage: Eukaryota > Metazoa > Chordata > Actinopteri > Perciformes > Percidae > Zingel > Zingel zingel. The sequence goes on along the minus strand of CM042326.1, from coordinate 6,007,741 downwards.
GCAGATTTACATCATCGTCTTTTATATGACCCAATGCATGACGGAACCCTAGTGGCAAAACCAAAATATACTGTATTTTCATCCCAAATAGAAATACATTAAATAAATCATTGGGAGTGACAAAAAAAAACTTTGGTCATACAGGCAAAAAACCCAATTCTATAGTATGATCTATAGTATGACTAACGTGGGAGTAAAAACCAAGCAGCGCATTCACATACTCACACAGTGGATTATAGACATGCATTCATGCTCAGCAACACACATGTAAACACACAGCCATGCTCAAGGAATATAGAGAACTGTAATCAGTCTGAGCATGTCTCATTGATTCAATTACACACAATAAATCAGGGGCCCGTTTCAGGAAGGAGGTTTAACAAACTCTGAGTCTAACCCTGAACTCTGACTTGTCGGTTCCAGAACAGCTGATTTGAGTTGGTTCAATCAACTCAGAGTAGGTTCACTCAAAGTTAAGCGAGTGCACTGCCACTATAAAAAGGCAGCATGAATGGAGCCATGATACTACGATTCACCATGGTAACAACCACAAACAAACTGGTCGGCGGAAATACTCATGCGCACATACAGCGAGTTTGAACATGTATTTCGTTAAAAAAGAAACACAGTGGCTGCTGCAAAATAGCGAGAATTGGTGTGGGAGGAAATTGCGGCTAGAGTCAATGCGTAAGCTATAACATAATGTATTAATTTAATATTTAATCACAGGCAACCTTTAATATTACTGGTAAAAACTGGAATTGTTTGCGGGCGAGAAAGTAAACTACTACTAATCCCATTCTGAGGTTGCAACACCATGTCATTAACAGAATTATAATTTATAATAATTTATTTCTTTTTAATGGCTCTCACTAGTTTGTGTCCAGGAAACACTACAAAAATGTTTAAAAAATGTTTCAGAGCGAGTCACATTCTTCTGACGGCGCTTTGCTATACAGTGGCTTTACTAATATGCTCCGCATTACCAATGTTGCATGAAAATGCATCTATAGTCGGGCCTCAATATCATCTCCCGACGTATGTTTAACTCTGCGAAGTACTACAGCTTCTTCATCAACGGGATCGTCGACAAAAGGAAAAGCCATGTTTTGAGAAAAAAAGTTTTATAGTCTGCCTAACATGGTTAATAAACCAACACTATTTAGTTATTCATGCAGATAACAAACGGCACTAAAATGCGCCTGATACAGACTGAATGAATTAAGGAAATGAAAGAGCGCTGTGTCAGAGGGAGGAGACTAGGTTTATTGAAGAGAACCTGCTCCCGACCAGGTTAGGTTCACAGGCTCAGTTACCATATTAACTGACTCTGGTTAAGTTACCTCTCTTTCTGAAACAGAAAACCCAGAGTTTCCCTCATCTCATGGTTAACAAACTAACTAAACCTGCTTTCTGAAACGAGCCCCAGGAGAACGTGTGTGTGTGTGTGTGTGTGTGTGTGTGTGTGTGTGTGTGTGTGTGTGTGTGTGTGTGTGAAACTCACCTGAGCATGCCAGTAATTTATTCAATCATCCACTTGTGAATTTATCCAATTGTTTGGTGTGTACATTATGTGCGCACAACCTTAAAGGTGTGTGTGTGTTTCTTCAAGGCAGTGCCTATACATCAGCTGAGTGTGAGTCCAAAGGGTCTCACTTGAATGTTAATCACTGTTTTCAATGACTAATTAATTCTGGATGGCTGATTATTCCGACTCTATCTCCTCCACTTCTCCTATCATCACCCCATTTATCACCCTCCTCTTAATTTAGCTGCGACACATACGGCCAGTGTGTCTTTCACTCTGTGTGTGTGTGTGTGTGTGTGTGTGTGTGTGTGTGTGTGTGTGTTTGTGTGTGTATATGTGTGTGTGTGTGTGTGTATATGTTTGTGTGTGTGTGTGTGTGTGTGTGTGTGTGTGTGTGTGTGTGTGTGTGTGTGTGTGTGTGTGTGTGTGTGTGTGTGTGCGTGCTTGTGTGTGTGAGCGCGATTGGAAAGCAGTCAGCGGGCACATTGAGTTGAATGCAAATGAATGAATGAAAGGACCCCCTGTCTAGGGCTGCACGATTCGAGAAAAACATCAAATTGTGATTATTTTGACTGATATTGCAATTGCGATATGATTCACGATATTGGCTGATTGAATGATAATTTTTTGTATCATTATTCTCATTGAAAAATGTAAAACATTTAAATGATTGTGATTGTAAATGTGATTTATTTTAATTTTTCTCTGTAGGATATGATTTGTAGGCTGGGACAACTCTGCAGCACCACAATACTTAAAGGAGAATTCCGGATTTTTAGGTTAATCTTGATCGCTATAGCTACGCGAGTACTTTCAATAGAAAAAACCCGACCCGAATTAGTGCAGGTAACACGGAGAAGCTGCAGCTACATGTGTCAAGCGTCCCCTGAGCTAAAACGGCAGTTGCCGGGGCAAGTTTTAGAGTGCCTTTGTGCCTCTTAACAGACAATTATTAATATGTCTGTGCCACATGAACAAGGCCCTTACGTGTCAACAAGATGCGTTTTCAACTCAGACATTGTTTAAATTCACCTATTCTGGTCCCTGTCTTGATCCTGCCGGTAGCTAGCTTGCCCTGCTAGCTGTTAGCCATCAGCTGCTATCTGCCGTCCGGTGAGTGTATTCAGACAGGCTTCTGTGATAATCATCCCAATAACAATCTACGGAGCGGCGGTGGTGTGACTATGTCCTCCAGAGGACAGGTCATGTCACGTCTTGAAGTTTATTCCCCCCTAAAAAAAACAGTAGTGCGGTAGTAGCTGTTAGATGCTAGCTGCTCTCTGGTGAGTGTATTCAGCCAGGCTTCTGGGATAATCATCCCAATAACAATCCACGGAGCGGCGGTGGTGTTGCTATGTCCTCCAGAGCAGGGTACCCGCGGGGTCTTAAAAGCATTGAAAAAGTCTTAATTTTGATAATCTCAAATTTAAGACCTTAAAAGCCTTGAATTTGTTATACAAAGTCTTGGATTTCGTTACAAAGGTCTCATATTTTTTTGCCTTTCCTAGGATTAAGTTCATACCTTAACAAAATGAACTGTTACTAATGTAATATATCTCTAAGGGAGACGCCAGCCACCCTCCTAATGCAATTGTATTAAATATGACTGATAATTTAAATGAAATGTTTTATTTAATTCAAGTAGCTTACTTGTACATCATTATTTTCTAGGGTTGAAAAATGTATATAGATTTTACATTTTCCCCTCATACTTCTGTCGGAATGGGTACGAAGTTGGCATTGAATTTAATTTTAAATGGTATTAAAAAGGTCTTAAAAAGCCTTGGATTTAAGTTGGAGGATCCTGGGGGGGACCCTGCTCCAGAGGATAGATCATGTCACGTCTTGAAGTTTGTTCCCCCCTAAATAAACAGTAGTGCGGTAGTAGCTGTTAGCTGCTAGCTGCCCTCCGGTGAGTGTATTCAGCCAGGCTTCTGCGATAATCATCCCAATAACAATCCACGGAGCGGCGGTGGTGTTGCTGGACCAATTTACTGGACCAATTTCAAAGATTGTTGTTCCCTCACTTACACACAAAAACATAGGAAAACAGGGTCCAGGTTGAAAACCTCCGAAATTACCCTTTAATTCAGAATGGTTTGACACATATTTTTCCTTTAACATATATTGCCAACCCACCCTGCTATTTGGATTTTGCTCTACTGTAGTCCGTATTGCGATTTTGATAAAATTGTGAATAATTGTGCAGCCCTATTGCTGTGTGCGTTTGATGATGTTTAAGGCATTTTACCATTTGTCTCGCAAGTATTAACTACACATGTATTCACATATGTTTTCCTTTCTTTCTTCCTGTCCTTAACTTGCAGAGTATGGTGGACATGGGCAACAGCAGGGCCAAACAGCTGTACGAAGCCTACCTACCAGAGAACTTCAGACGGCCACAAACAGACCAGTATCCTCTTTTTGCCTGCTATCTGTGTCTCAGTCTCTGACTATTGATGGCCACAAGCATTCATTCAACCCCAACTTCATTTATATAAAATCTCAGTTTTTCACAAAACATGTCACCATACATTGGTGTAAAAACTCCCCGTCATTGAACACTTGCATGTAAACTGCTGTTGTCACTAAAACTACGTCACCATACATTTTTATAAAACGCTCTGTCACCATATAAATTTGCTCACCACCATATACTGTATGCCACCCTATATCTTAAAGCTCCCTATGTTGCCATGTATTTTGTATACAAACTAATGTCACCACAAATTTGCATGACAACGACTTATGTCACCATAGTTGTCACAGACAAATGAGAGGAAAAACCAACATAAACACATTCAACACGAGTCTCAAGAATATCTTCAACATAGTCTCTGCTGTCTACTGGAGGGATGAACAGCAGTCTTCCCAAGCCTGGATGGCCTCGCTAACAGTGCCGAATTTCATACCTGCAAACTAGTTGCTTTTCGGCAAAAGTTGCTGTTTTGAATGGGAAAATTTCATCCACGTGAATCATGTAGATCCGAAGAGTTTTTATTTTGGGGGGACCCGGTGCTAATACGGCATCGGTGCCTTAACAACGTTATCTACCGGACCGAATTGCAACGCGGATTTTGGTGCCACTGAAATGCCTGCGCTTCTCTCTGATGCTCCGAAAATGGATGTTAGAGGCAACCTAAACATCGCTGCATGTCACGCTAGTTAACACTACACTTGGCAGCTGGTAACGTTAGCCTACCGTTAGCTAGCAGCTGGAGTAAACAGGGTTAAAATGCGGATAGCTAAACGGTGTAAAAGTTTGTCTGTATTTCACTGGAGAGGAACGTATGACAGTGTGCAGCTGCTGTTGTCGGAAAAACAACACAAATGTTGCGTTCATTTGAAACTCGCCCCGCCAGCCTTGTGCTGCATTCAAAGTCATTGTAAAATACCCTTTTCCCATCCAGTGCTTGTTTTTGTCGTTTAACAGGAATTTACTGATGAAATATGTTATTATTGTAAGTTATTATTACATTTTTAATAAATCATTTAATTTTGACCCTGTAGCCTTAGCAATAAACAAGCCGTTCTTTAATGTTGGCGAAAAAAATAAAAAAATAAAATATATATATACTGTGTAGTATATATAATGTGTCACCTTTTTCAGCCCTTCTGAATTTGCAGGCATGGAAATTAACTTTTTGACTCACCGGCCAAGTTGGCGGGTAGATGAAAAAATCCACCGGCCAAGCACATTTTTTTACCGGCCAAAACATTAAATTGCAGTTTTTTTAATAACTTTCATAACTTTATAACTACATAACATAGGGATTTTTGACTGATTAGCCTTATATTATCAGTTAAACATGAATTATATTAATATTAATTATAAAATATAAAGTTTTAAAAAACTTCTTTTGCATGATAATAATGCAAATAGGCTATACAATCTATTAACTGCTAATGAACTTGCTAGTCCTAACTTTGAACCAGCAAGTTGCTTTTAAGCTCCTCTTTTTTTGTTCTTGTGGAGAGCTACATGATACATGAAACTATATCGCAGGTTAAATTGGCCGTCCTACACACAGACTGTGTGTATATATATTCAAACAACACAGGATTTTCACCCCGGAGACCGGGGATCGCGTCCCACGTGTTGCACTTCTTTTCCGGGATATTCTCTTCCTCACCACAACCGTCCTGTTGTTGTGGCGTTTCATTTCCCTGTTGTTGTGTGCCCCTGCGCCTGGGGATGCGCTCGGGGATCGCATCCCACATGTGGCGGTCCGTCCTGTTGTTGTGGCCGGCGTGTGGCGCCTCAGTTCCCCGTTGTTGCGTCCCCCAGAGCAGGTTCAAAAATCGTGACCTGTACACATTCAAAAATCGTGACGTGTACACGTGACCTGTACACGAATCAATAAATCAAAATAACATGACTATTTCACGACCTGGCATGAGACCGGGTTGGTTCACGACAATGCACAGAACATCAACACCGCTACAAGCCTACAGCTGTCCGCAGACACGGAGTGCGCAAAGTGTGTCAGAGCCTCCCGGACGGGTGAGCTAAGACTCCGTTTCCTGCTTGTCGGTTAACAGTTAATGATCGGTTAACATTTCATTTCATTTCATTGTGCTTTCTTTTGGAAGGCTGGCTACTAAAAATCACCACATACTAGCTAATTAATTAGCCTGATGTAAACGCTAGCTATAGTTAGCAGAAGGTGGTGGCTGGCGTGTTTTTGTGTGTGTCGGCCCGCACCCGCAAAGCTCAGACGTGCAGACAGCAGAGCAACAAAAGAAAGTATTTGGCGACTGGCGAGTGTTAATTTCGGACCCTGCTTGCTAATTTGCGATGCTACGACGCAGTAACCTCTCTGGGACTTTTTGTCATCTCAGCCACAATTTCCGTCTGTCTCCGCCCAAGCATTGCTCCAACATCGTACCAAATTTGTCGGCACAGAGTATAAAAGAAAAGGAATAAGTAACAAAAAAATAACCACCCGAAACAATTTCACTGCTGTTTTAAAAACGGCTAAAGCTAACCTGGGCCTCGTTAAACAACAAAAACAGCTGCCAAAGGTTAACCTAGATGGGAAAATGAATCACCCCGTCTCGTTTTCCCGTAAGTGTTGGGTTCAACGTGAAAAAGAGCCTATCTTGCATGGTAGGTGTATGTCTTTCCTACTTCTACAGGGGGTTGTGCTGTGTTAAACTGACTCTCCTAGAATCTGCATGGTTCCGCGTCAGAATATTACTGCTTGCTATCGGGATCATGATATAGCTTCGGGTCCGCTCCTTCAGCGTCTTTGCCAGGCCAGGCTCGCTCTTCTTTGTTGTTGTAGCTCAGGTTATTAAATGGCGTACACAAACGTTTGTGATGTGGAAAAACAAGTGTCTTTGTCTTCAGTAGCGTTAGTGCAAGTCTGGTGTGCAGCCGTCCCCTTGAGGCTGTTTGCCACAGATTCCAGCCAGAAGCAACCTTCTCAATCTTTTATTTACAACAATGTTGCTTGACGCTTGTCCATAGCCAGACATTACTTCACAGCACAGCACAGCGCAGTAGCTAACGTTAGATGCTGGCTTTAATTGACAGTCATAGAAGCCCATGCTCACGCGGAACTCTGTACCCAACTGACAGACACACATTTTCGGCTTAGAATTACGGTAGGAACCGCTAAAAACACAACAACCTTGCCGTCCTCTCCACCCGACGGACAGACACACTTGCTAGTCTTAGAATTATGGTAGGAACCGCTAATAATAACAGTAACTTACCTTGCCGTCCACTCCACCCGACTGAACACATGCGTCAGCCATGAGTTTTGCTTTGTTTATGCTGTAGCCTAGCTACACGCTTGTCTCATTAGCCCGTTTGCTTAAAAAACGCACGTCTGGAGGACTAATGAACGGTCTAAAAGTTTTGGGATTATAGTGACACAATCGAGACATCTGATAAATTAGGCCAATCTGTTGAACTTTTTGGGGTATGATCGATTGTGAGCGCTATGTGCGAGGGAGATAAGAAGTGTAGGCTAGGTTCTTTCCGTGCATTAATATATATATATATATATATATATATATATATATATATATATATATATATATATATATATATATATATATATATATATATACAGTCATGGCCAAAAGTGTTGGCACCCCTGACATTTTTCCAGAAAATCAAGTATTTCTCACAGGAAAGTATTGCATTAACACATGTTTTGCTATACACATGTTTATTCCCTTTGTGTGTATTGGAACAAAACAAAAAAAGAAGGGGAAAAAAGCAAATTGGACATAATTGCACACAAAACTCCAAAAATGGGCTGGGCAAAATTATTGGCACCCTTTCAGAATTGTGGATAAATAAGATTGTTTCAAGCATGTGATGCTCCTTTAAACTCACCTGGGGCAAGTAACAGGTGTGGGCAATATAACAATCACACCTGAAAGCAGATAAAAAGGAGAGAAGTTGACTTAGTCTGTGCATTTTGTGTGCCACACTAAGCATGGACAACAGAAAGAGGAGAAGAGAACTGTCTGAGGACTTGAGAACCACAATTGTGGGAAAATATCAACAATCTCAAGGTTACAAGTCCATCTCCAGAGATCTAGATGTTCCTTTGTCCACAGTGCGCAGCATTATCAAGAAGTTTGCAACCCATGGCACTGTAGCTAATCTCCCTGGACGTGGACGGAAGAGAAAAATTGAGAAAAGGTTGCAATGCAGGATATTCCGGATGGTGGATAAGCAGCCGCAAACAAGTTCCAAAGAAATTCAAGCTGTCCTGCAGGCTCAGGGTGCATCAGTGTCAGCACAAACTATCCGTCGACATTTGAATGAAATGAAACGCTATGGCAGGAGACCCAGGACGACCCCACTGCTGACACAGAGACATAAAAAAGGAAGACTACGGTTTGCCAAAATGTACTTGAGTAAGTCAAAATCCTTCTGGGAAAACGTCTTGTGGACAGATGAGACCAAGATAGAGCTTTTTGGTAAAGCACATCATTCTACTGTAGCAGGACAATGACCCCAAAACATACTTCAAAAAGCACACAGAAATGGATGGCAACAAAGCGCTGAGAGTTCTGAAGTGGCCAGCAATGAGTCCAGATCTAAATCCCATTGAACACCTGTGGAGAGATCTTAAAATTGCTGTTGGGAAAAGGCGCCCTTCCAATATGAGAGACCTGGAGCAGTTTGCAAAGGAAGAGTGGTCCAAAATTCCGGGTGAGAGGTGTAGGAAGCTAATTGATGGTTATAGGAAACGATTGATTTCAGTTATTTTTTCCAAAGGGTGTGCAACCAAATATTAAGTTAAGGGTGCCAATAATTTTGTCCAGCCCATTTTTGGAGTTTTGTGTGCAATGATGTCCAATTTGCTTTTTTTCCTTCTTTTTTTGTTTTGTTCGAATACACACAAAGGGAATAAACATGTGTATAGCAAAACATGTGTTAATGCAATAGTTTTCTGTGTGAAATACTTGATTTCCTGGAAAAATTTCAGGGGTGCCAACACTTTTGGCCATGACTATATATATATATATATATATATATATATATATATATATATATATATATATATATATATATATATATACACACACAATTTCTTACTGTTGCGAACTCGTCAGGGGAGCTCATTCATTTGGATGCCACCTATGGCTTGAGCAGATAACCTGCTATGCCACCCGATGTAGCCTATTATTGTTACAATTTTTAATCGATGCAACTAACGTTATGTGTAAAGCGATGCACTATAAACCGTACCGAATGCAATTTATTATCCCGTCTATTAAGACATTTCCACAATCTTTCACAATTTGCGACGGAAGGTTTTGACTGAGCGTGTTAACATATAATAATAATAATAATAATAATAATAATAATGATAATAATAGTAATAATAATAAAATAAATAATAATAATTAAAGCAGCAAGCAGCGATGACGGGCCCTCGCTCCTTGCCCAGGGGGTACTGCCAGACGCAACATCACATGTAGACCACACATTCTAAGTTTCATGTTAATCAGAATAACTTTTGCCAAGATACAACCGTTCATGTTTTAACAGCCACCTACAGGAAGTTGTTCCTATATAACTTGCGCATTGTTTTAGATTTCAAAATTCTTTTGATAACTTTTAGTCACGAGTGTCCACCGAGTCTATATCCAAGTTTTCGTGCAGATTGGACTCACGGCCCAGGAGGAGATAGACAAAGTAGGTTTCCCATATATTGCGACGTGAATAATTAATAACCAAAATTCTAACAGCGTCACCTAATGGCCGATTCACTCTAAATTTGGCATGGATGCTCAAGCCCCTATGCTGAACAACTGTGTCATGTTTGGTGTCAATCGGAATAAATCTTGGTAAGATACGCAACTTCCTATTTCGACAGCCCCCTACAGGAAGTTGGTCCTCTGTAACTTGCGCATTGTGTTAGCTATCAAAATTCTTTTGATAACCTTTTGTCATGAGGGTCCACTGAGTCTTCGTGTACATTTTTGTGCAGATGGGACTCACGCTCTAGGAGGAGTTTTAAAAAAGTAGGTTTCGCTCAAAGCGAATTTGCTAATTAATTAAAAAAATGAAAACCGCGCCATCTAAAGGCCGATTGACGCCATATTTAGCACACAGCCTCATTGGCACATGAGGAACAACTGTCTTAAGTTTTGTGTCCATCGGAATAGCCGTGTGCAAGATACAACCGTTCCTGTTTCGACACCCACCTACATGAAGTTGGTCCTCTGTAACTTGCGCATTGTTTTAGCTATTAAAATTCTTTTTAAAACTTTTTGTCACGAGGGTCCTCCGAGTCTATATGCCAGTTGTCGTGCCGATCGGAATCACGCCCCAGGAGTAGGTAGACAGAGTAGGCTTCCCATATATCAATATTTTGCTGATTAATTAAAAAAAATTAAAACGGCGCAATCTAATGGCCGATTGATGCCAAGTTTGGCACAGATGCTAAAGTGGCGATGACGAACAACCTTGTCAAGTTTCGGGGCAATCGGAATAATTGTTGCCAAGATAACGCAACTTCCTGTTTAGACAGTGCAAGGCACCGTTGGAGCCTTGCACTTTCGTGCTCGGGCCCTAATAATAAAATCATGCTATAGACTGTTTGTCATTATCGCAAACCGTTGTGTAAGAGGGTCAATCGGGTTATAGCCTATTTTGGTTTCACTTTTAACGACAGTAGGTTATGACTGTATGTTGACAGAAAATAATCATGCAATTAAAATAGTCAACTTATAACTTGGCTATAAAAAATTATTAATTTATAGCACAAAACCCAGAACCAGTTTCCTCGCATATTAGCGTCATGATTTGTGTGCGTCTATTTGGCAAGGCCACTAGCCGTCATGGATGCATTGTTGCTAACGGAAGGCACAGACGTGTCTGAGATAGATACAACAGTGAAAAATAAATGGAGATGGGCTTGGCTGTTGGAAACGGGGGAGAATGGCAAGCCATACAGCTCGTGGTGTAAAAAAAATGAAAATGCCAGGGGTTTTCTTTTGCGTGGTTTGCTGCAAAAAAAAATGTATATGGAAGCAATGGGGAAAAACGTTTTAGCACGCCTCCTGGTGCAGCAGGAAAAGACCTGAAACGGGCATCAGTTGTAGCTAATCTTCATGCCTATGGTTTCAGTGCCAAAAGGCTGACAAATTTGCCTTTCAAAAAGTGTTACTGCACTTATTTTTCTGTTATACCGTTGTGTTTATTTATTGTTATTGTAAAAACATTTTTTAGTTTGAATTTAAATAATAAAAAAGCTTTCACTAAAAAGTTATATGTTTCATTATTAGTAGCCATTGAATAAAAACAGTGGTCTTGCAAACTTGATTTTATAGATTTGACTTGGTGTTGAATTGAATTGAAAAAAAATCTCCCTTTAAACACTTTTGTCCTGAAGTAATTAAATAGAGTGTAAGGTAAAGCCTTTCTACAATATGATTTCTGCAGTAGAAAAGAACATCAATGGTTAGTCGTGGGATGGTACTGAAATATTGTTTTGATCATCAGGAAAAGAGAACACTCGCAATACTCCCTTTACTTTGCATCTTGTTTTAGAAAACCAACATTAAAAACCAATAGGGTGCTATCTGTATAGGTAGATGTGAACAGCTTATGACTTGGCTTGAAAAAAAAGTTCAGTCAAAAGATTTTTTTTCACTTTAATCCCTGCACTAATCAAGTCAATACCAGTGATATACAACTATTGATATACGTAACAGCATACACACTGATCCGTTTGAAATCACCCCCGCAATGGGCCTTTTTCTGTGTCAAGGCAGAGAAATTACAGTCTCAAATTGAACTCAATTTGAGACTCGTCCTCATCAAACTTCAGCTTCGTCGGCACATCCTCAATCATTCCCAGCAGCAAATAAGAAGTGACAGGCCCCGCTACATCAGCATCATTGCACACATTTAATCAGGACACCTCTAGCAGTGTATGTGTACCAATAGTGAAACAGCGGTATCCAGTTTGCCCTTTTCCACGATACAAGACAAGACAGCCGTGTGGTTAACACAGCAGCATATGTTCATATTTCCACCAGCAGACTGAAAATAAATAATCTCCCTGTTTGAAATGCTGCTCTAATACCCTATCTTGTATCTGGCAGGCCCATTTGTGCGGGTGGTCATCATTCTTCACTCTTTTCAAGTCCATTAGTCGTTGTGACAGCAGCGCCGCTGGCTGAAAACAAGAGATAACGGACCTAGGATTAGAGGAGTTACCGCCTGAATGTGTGTGAGCACTTTCTGTGTGTGCTTCTGTGTACATACTCACAAATAACTTTTGTCCCTACTATTTACTGTGCTATCTATGTAAATGACAAAATGGACTTGGATACCCCTGCCATATTTGTTATTTTGTTCCACTCCTACATTAGGTGACCATAACATTACAGAATAGACAGTGTTGGGTATTCGTAGGTGTACAGATCCAGTTATTGGCAAATTATCAAAGATGTTTTATCAATATTAATAAAGTTATGAATATGGTTATTAATAACTTTATAAAATCAACAAACAATCAAAACGGGGAACCACCCTGGAACTTCAGGGGCCAATAACCGAACTGTGAAATAGTCTCATTAGTCCCTACCACCTAATGATCTTTAAATACAGATCTTAACTTGGTTAATCTCTGATATTCTTTAAAGGAACAAAAGAAAGGGTGAATTTGAACACTGACCTGTGTTCAACCAGCAGTTATTACAATTAGTACACAAATAATCACAGACAACTGCTATTTAAAATACAGTAGAATTTATTAACTTCAAAATCATCAATGGCCGATCAATAATTCTTCGATCAATTAAAACCAATATACCTTTTTTAATCTACAACAAAAACAAACCAGCATGTCTCTGTGAGACACTGTGTGTGTGTGTGTGTGTGTGTGTGTGTGAGAGAGAGAGAGAGAGAGAGAGAGAGAGAGAGAGAGAGAGAGAGAGAGAGAGAGAGAGAGAGAGAGAGAGAGAGAGTGTGAGGAGGAGGGAGGTGACGCAACCTGGGGTTGCTCGGTCACGCACAGATTAGGCGTTAGCTCTTTGAAGCTAGGCTATGTGTTAGCTGCACAAAAGCTATTTAGCCTCAAGAGGGCGGTAGTGGGCTGCGTTGCAATGCCATGTGACTAAGCTAGTCAGTTAGCTCTCAGACTAACGTGTGGTTGACAAAGAGGCACACACTAAACTACTTTGCTATGTGCTAGCTGTGTAGCTATTCGACATACATGACTCGCTGTTGGCCAGCTGTTCACTTGGGCGTGTGTATGTCCGTACGTGTGTGTGTGGGTGGGTGTGTGTGTGTGTATGCATGTGTGATAGAGGAAAGGAAACCCCTTAGGGAAGGAAAGACACTTTGAAAAACCTGATTATCTCACTCAGTACAATAACTAAAACTCTGTGAAAGGGGAGTTAGCAGATAGCAATTACAGTTTTAACCAGCTAGCTGCAATATTCAATACAACATATCAACAATCCACCGTGATCAGAGTACATTCACAGCCAAACAGATTAATAATCAAAGCGTGCAGCCATAGCACTGTATTAATCAGATCACATTAATGGTAACACAAATAGCAACAATAGCAAATTACTCATTAATAAAACACACTATTCCTCTGCCCAGAAAACCTTAAGCCTTCTTACTGTGTGTTCAGTCCATTTTGTGTCTGTCCATAGCTTTCCACGCTAAAACAGAACGGGTCTGTGTCGCTTGTCAGCGGCAACGGAGAAACTTGCTGGTTCACGGGACAGCGGGGAACAAGCCATAGTCGACTTTGGAGAAACAACGGTGTCCGTGTCTGATTTCCTTCTAGAGAACGTGTTGTTCTCTCTGCAGTGTTGAAACACGACGTGTCTTTCCAGGATCCTGTAGTGTTCTTCAGAACACAGAGAAATAAATCCAATCCTTTGTCCAGAAGTGGAAGTATTTTTGCACAAGAGCTTGTGTGCTCCCTGCAGCAACGGGGTTGCAATGGAAGACAATGAAAAAAGGTGGGTCCGAAGGTTTTATAGGCCCCGACCTCATGCTGTGTTCAGGGGCCGTTAAGCGAATGGGGATCCAGAGATCTCTGAATGGTGTGAACTACAAGGTTGTAGTTCTTAGAATTTTGACCACTTTGGCAACTCCTTCGTGGTCATTCAGCCATTTTGTGGCCTTCTTATCTCCTTTTCTTCATTTAGGAGTTTGGAGCAAGGGATGTGGAATTTACATGTAGGCCGAAACCCTCTGTTTGAAAGACCACATGGTAGGGCTGAAACGATTCCTCGAATAACTCGAATAATTCGATTACAAAAAATCCTCAATGCAAAATGACTTGCCTCGAAGCTTCGTTAAATCAATGTTACTAACGTTGTATCGCTGACGGACGGTGTTTCTGCTACTGTCGCACACCAGACGGCTCAGTCTGCTGCTGGCGACACATGCCAGAGGTAACTAGTGAGGGGCTAAGAGAAGAGACAGGCTGGAGGAAACCACAGGAAGGGTCCAAAGTTTGGAATCAGTTCAAACGTAATTAAAACTAAAACTCTGTACAGTGTGTCTACTGCAAAATCAAACTAGCTTACCACAATTATAGCACGTCAGTGCTTTAGCATCTCAACAGAAAACACTGAGTCTAACTTAATCATCCATTCCACGAAGAGGACCGACAAAAGTCAATCACAGAGTCGTATGGACGATGAAACTACATCAAACACAACAACTACCAAAATCAAAGACAAGAAAATACGTAGTGGTGACCACGATCTGAGCTGACGCGCTGACTATTCCTTCAGAAAAACAGCTGATTGTTGCGCATCTCTCTCTCTCTCGCTCTCTCTCACGCTCTCTCTCTCTCGCTCCACGGAGAAACTGCTGATCAACGATCTAATAGCATAAGTGTAACAGAGCTGTGTGACATTATAATCAAATATATAAATTAAAATAGGTTAAGTATAACTAATATTTACATATAGGTCTAGTTTTGGTTGTTTAAAAACGTAAAAAAAAAAATTAAAAAATTAAAATAAAAAAAAATATCCGATTAATCGATCGATAAAGTGCTAGATTAATCGGTTACAAAAATAATCAATAGCTGCAGCCCTACAACATGGTCTTTGAGTCTTTTGTCTCTGAGTGTCGGTTGGCCACGTGTTCTTTTGTACAAGATCAGTTTATGCACATTTGTTTGGATCCAACAACAGTACCAGACTAGTGTCGCATTGCCAGACCTATTTCCACAGCGCTGTGGAGTAAGGTCTGGCTACACCACAGGTGCATTCTGGTATAGGAGAAAAAACACTGGGTTGTTTGTATTGCTTTAACCAATTACAGTGGTGTTGGGCAGCGCTAAGTTCCGGACACAGCAACGGTGGCTCTGCAAAATAGTTGTAATAGTTGGAAGGAACTTGTTTTGGTGGAACATGCAAAAGAAAACGCCACTTAGAATATTAAATGAAGTTAACTGTTAAGACAATACAGTAACATGAGCTATTTAAATTAGCTGGATACCTGGTTTAACATAATTTGCTCTTACCAGTGTATCGCTGTGTGTACTTTGTCCACAGCAATCCCACCAATTGGTTCCAAAAAGTCCTAGTTAGATTTTAAATGCTGTAAACATATTCTTTGTAAATCTTTACAATCATTCACCTGAAAGAACCAAGCAGGCCTGCCTTGTTGCACCTTCCAAATTTTCTTCCAAACTTTCCATTTTCAGCGTGTAGCTTACTAGCTGGAAGTTTGTTGTTTTTTCCTGTAACAAAGTCTTGCAAGGCGAGGGACATTCGGCGATTATCGTCGATCCAGAATAGGACAAGACTATTTGAAACAGTCCGTTTCACTCCAGTGTCCCCAACACTTTGCAAATCCTAATACGGTCCATATCACTCTAGAATTCAATACAATAATCAAAATACATGACACTAGTCTGTTTAACTCCAGTAGTCCCGCTTACTCAGTCAGACCCTTCACAGCCACAAGACACAGTAACATAATCAAACTCTGTTGATCGCGCGTTTACTTCCCCCGCCAGGAACCAAAACGCCGCTTGGTTACATTAGACTCGAGTGGTTGCACGGTTACATTCGGTCTCGAGATACTATTTTATATACTCATACTGACCGACGCCGACGAGCAACATTCACTTCTAAGATTTAACTTAAAGATAACATTACGTGTATTTGTATGTGATATAATAATCTCCTTGGTAATGTAGCCTATGAATTTCCCTGAACACAATTCTAAGATGCACGAGACATAAAGGTCTCGTTCCTTGTGACAGCCTACCTACCATGTAACAAACATTTAACTTAACATAACTACCAAGATAACATGATGTGTATTTGTTTGTGATATCCATCGCTAATGTAGCCTATGAATTTCTATGTACACAATCATCTAAGATGCATAAGAAATGAAGGCTTCTGGGATCGGTTGATAACTCAAACTTGCCGAAAACCTAGACACCCGTTGAATATAGACTCATGCAGTACCCTTGGTTACGGTCTCGTTCAGTAGCCTGGTGCGCGGTCTCCTCGATCGCGACAGCCTACCTACCATGCAGCTTGCAACATTCACTTCTCTAACATTTAACTTAACATAACTACTAAGATAACATGACGTGTATTTGTATGTTATGTATTTCCCCATCGATAATGTGTGAATTGCCATGAACACAATGATGCACTAGAAACAAGGCTTGGTTAATAACTCAAACTTGCCGAGAACCAAGACACTGCTTGATTACATTAGACTCGAGTGGTTGCACGAATACATTCGGTCTCGTTCAGTAGCCTGGTGCCTGGTCTCCTCATGACAGCCCAGTGGAGGCGCTAATGAGCTAGATTACTACACACACAGTAGCAGAAGAAGACCATCTACACACAACGGCACGAGTGAGGTAAAAAAACAGGAGTAAGTCGGTTCATTGACGTATGGCACTCAATTCTCCCGGTTCAGTGACACGACTCTGGTTAATTAACCGGCTCTTCGGTCAGTTCGTCAACACTACCTGCCAGTTCACAACAATGCAACGAGAAGAGACAGTGTATCATCTCCATAACAACATTGTATTTCTGTTCACTTCGGACTTGTAGGGTTTTTGTAGCTGGATATATAATTTGTTTCATCTAAATATGAATGTGGATAATGTTAGTGGTATTGAGATGCTTGCTGTTTGTAACATAAAAATAAAATGGATTATGGATCATTTTATTTCTATAGTTTATAGCTGACTTCACTAGCTGACTTCTCTATTGGCTGTTGAAACAGGTGACGTCCTATGCATACTAAAACCAGCCTCTCAGAACAGCTGAGTCACAGTGAAACCATCAGCTGGTTTGAGTTGAGCTGAGACGGACCGGTTCAGACTGCTGCAACTTTTCCCTGCGACGTTCTAAAACGGTTTTGTCTTGTCGCAAATCTTTGGTCTGAACTGGGCTTTACCACCCCTTTATTTAAATTATTATGTGACACTAGAGCTGTCCTATGACTATGTAGGTTTTGATTTGTAGTTTCGCATCAAATTTACCCATTTATATCACCACCAACATTGCATGGGATTGTTTAACACATCCTTGTGCTATACATTCTCTAACAAATCCAAACTGCTTCTCAAAGAATGTCTACAGTTAACTTTTATAAATGCAAAGCCTTCTAAACTTCCTGTATCTTCACATTCACTCCATGGCCCTTTTAGTTGCTGACATCCATAAATCTGTGTGAGTTTATTGAAAAGAATATTATGACAATTAACTGTGGAACTTTGACTAGTGTGTACCATTGTGGAAATGTTCGCATTCAGTATTAATGCAGTATTAAAGGCCTTCAGTATTATATAAATGGAACATCCCCAGTTCGATGCCAGCCATCTGAACACGGTCAACAACAAATAACGGCAAAAATGGCTAAATGTGAAAAATCCATTTAGTAAAAATCTTCCCCTGATTTTCTTGGAGTATTATCAAAATCCATGAATTTCCTCATGTACAATGCTTCTCTCTAAATGTCATCATCAGTTGGAACCCTGATAAAAGACATTACATCTAGATGTGTATCATATCTCCTTGTGAAATTACATTTCTAATATTGTTTAGTCAAATTGATCGATCAGAAAAAAATCTAAAACATTGACATTAACCACAGAAATTATGTGGCCATGGTGTTTTGCATTAAGATTCCTGCTATGGTCAAAACACCATGGAAAAGATGCAAGTGTGTGTTCGCACACACTCAAACTCCAACTCACACACTCCCTAAGACACACCACCATTAAATCGGCACTAATCCCGAATCTCTTATCTCGCTATTTCAGCAGCGACGCTTCTGTCGGGTTGAGTAATAGACTTCAAAAGATTGAAAAAAATGATGACCACCCGCACGAGTCGAGCTACGAGATAAGTTGGAAGAGGCAGGCTGCTGGACTGCATCTCAAACACAGCGCTCATTTATTACTGTTGACTGAAAACAGAGCAATACAGTGAATGGATACTTTATTGCCAAATGATAGGGTGGTCGTGTACACATGACCACAAAGGAGTGTTAGATAAAGACAGATGGTACGCTAATGAAGGACCTACTAACACACCACATGGACCATAGACATGGGTGTACATTTCATCTAACAGTTGAGGGGGGACAATAAACACAACATTTCTCAAGAGCAGTTTTTTGAAGGGGACACAAAGAATACAGCCCGAATTGTAGAGTTGTAGAGGATATGTGTAGTTGTGGAACTCCAACATTGGATGAAGGGATTCTTTTCTCTAATGCGGATGATGCAGAACTGAGAACTGAACCTCCTAGCAAGCTAGCTAGATAACTAGCCAGCCGACTCATTATCTGTAACCAGTGAAAGCATGTTGGGTGGAATTAGCAAACTAGCTAACTAACTCTCCAACAAGCCATTAAACAAGCTAGCTAACTAACTATCCAACAAGCCATTAAACAAGCTAGCTAACTAACTATCCAACAAGCTATTAAACAAGCTACTGAATCATCTGTATTCGAGAAAAGAATCACTTCAGCCTATGTTTAAAGTGGATGAAATAGCCTTGTCCACTGACTGGAGTTCCACAACTAACGATACTGAAGTGATTCAAACTTTGTTCTCTCCCAACCTGTGCCGTCTCTCTTAACCAGTGTTGCCAACTCTTTTACAATTAAAGTAGCTAGCACCAGCTCCAAAATTCGCTAAAAGTAGCTAAATGATGTCATATGCTCATTTGCATATTATCATTATGTCATTATGCAATCATTTGCATAAAGCTTAGTGGTTGTGTCAGCAAGGTAGATAGAAAGAAATAGAAATCTTTAGCCAAATAATCACAAATTCACTACAGGAATTTATATTATAATGATTACTTAGGTAGCCTACATTATATTTTAAGTAAAAAAAAGAAATTCGATAAAGAAGGCTGGCTTGCCCAGGGCCAGGCCAGCTCAGTGGCGTCTTTTTCCCATTGCGTCCCGCTGTCTCTCGTACCTACACTGGCCCCCGCACCCTGTCCCCCCCTCCCCTTCTACCTGCCTGCAGTGCTGCTGCACATGAGGAGAGAGCAGAGAGGGGAGGGGCTGCTCCTCAGTCACAGAACAGAAGAGAGAGGTGACTGTTTTGGCGGCCATAAGAGAGAAATACCTTGCGTGCTCGCTGGATAATACTGGCTTTTCTACAGAAAGTCGCCAGATTTGTCGCTAGTGAAAAACAGTCGCTAAAGCCTGGTTCACACGGGACGATTTTAAAATTGTTGGCCGATTTTCCAATCCTGAGAGTTCACACGGTTCTAACAGTTTTGGTCGTACAGTGTGTGGTGCGCAGCACACGGCAAAATCAACACATCACACACAAACCGATTTGACTCCCGCTGTTTTGATTTCGTTTCCCGGTGCTTTCCTCCTGATTGGCTACACGCCACAGTCCACAGGCTGCGTGCTCGTTTGTCCCCGGGGGACACCACACACAAGGAGAAATCGGGCCAAAAAAATCCAACATGTTGGATATCCCCAATTTGAGATTGGACCGGTCCCGACATCCTTCCGAGCAGACGAGAGCAGTCTTAACACACCACACACGGCAGGAATATCTGATCAGATTATTTTACGATAATTGGAGCATCCTTAAGATTGTCGGAAGGGGTGAATCGGGGCTAAAATCGGCCTAATTATCCTGCCGTGTGAACCAGGCTTAAGGAGGTCTGAAAAGTTGCTAAATCTAGCGACAAAGTCGCTAAATTGGCAACACTTCTCTTAACAGTAGTAGCGGGCGGATCGATCCAAATATCGATAATATCGATACCAATGTTGGTATTGATATTTATCAATACCAGTGTAATGAGATCAATACTGTAGTTTTAGTTTCTCTTCAGTATGCACTGCTGCGGTTTCATCAAAGAGGTGACTTGGCTGTCTGTGTCTTGGTAAGTGCCGCTGCTTTCAAGTGCCGCTCCTGTCACAGCGCAGAGCAGGCACACTTTCCTCCTCTTCCCCCCTCTTGTGATTTGATATTATGTTCCCGTCACATTACTCAGCGGCGCCAGGCAAACAAGCAAGCAAGCAGCCAGCAGGACAGAGACGGAGCAGAAGAATGGCAGAGAGGAAGAGGAGCGCCCTGTGACTATATTTTCAGGCCGAAAATGAAACAACGGCAAACTGTATAATTTGTCAAAAGGCTGTAAGATACAGTGTTAACACAACAAATTTAAACAAGCATAGGGGAATTCTGTCCTGGGTTTTAATTTATTAATAATCCAAAGGAAAAAAAAAATCACAAAACCACTTAAAGGTCATGAAAATTCATTCAGATTTAGCAATTTGATGATGCATCCACCTTAATTATTTAAAAGTATCGGTTTCGGCGATACTGGCCCTGTGTTTACTTGGTATCGGATCGATACCAAATTTTGCAGTATCGCACACCACTACTTACCAGCGCTGCTCAGTCCCACTGAACGTACAGGCATTGGCCCAAAACACTGTAAGGCAAGGAAGGGTGGGTCTCAAGATGTTTTTAAACTTGTATTGTTTTACTACTTACACAATTATTTTAATTGTATTGTTTTATTATATTATTTACAATACACGTCGTGGCTTTAATGATTTAGGGGGGGACAACCCTCAGATGGGGTGGGTCCTGACACCACCGAGCCCTCCACGATTTCCGCCTATGAAGCCTGAAAGTTGAGTTTGGCAGTAGTTGTGAAGGGAGCGTAAAGTTTCTTTTAACAAGTCTTCCAAACTACATGACAAAATACATTGTTTCTCGTTGCTTTATGTTAGCATTTTCTGACCTGATGTCCATAGCGGCAGGAACAGCATTCTAAAAACGTTACAAATCACTGTTACAATTAGGATTTATATGAAGATTTCCTGATCTTTTGCCTCCATGGTTGTTTGGTTGGTCCAAAAACTACTTAGGGGTCAGAAAAAGAACGATTGTGGTTTGGGTCGGAACATTACATTATGTTCTCGGCACTTTTCTTAAACAAATGAATGATGCTGTTGTTTTACTTTGGACACATTCAGGATTTTCCCCGCCATTATAAGGTTTAGGTGCAACACCGAGCCGTTTTGGGCAGCACCTGAGCCGAATGAATGCATCTAAAATACTTTTCTCAGCTCTAAAGACTGTAGTTGGACTTCTTTAACAGGTTTTGTCTTTAAGCTTTTCGAGTGTTATTTATTTATTATCTGCTCTAGCGTTTCCAACATTTCAGACACAGATATGGTGAAAATAACGGTCCAAAATGATCTGAAAAAGACACAAAACTACGGCAAAGAGACACAAACAGACTATAAAGGGACGCCAAATAACCACAGAGACCCAAAACATAAATGACCAAAAAGAAACATGACTACAAAGAGACAAAATCCTACTGAGAGACACAAAATTGATGGGGAATTTTAATTCATTTATCAAAAAACTTAACATTTTCTTGAGATGGGCGCCTAAACCCCCCGCAAAATACGTGCACCTAAAGCTAGGGAAAACACTGCACATCACCTCCACCTATGTTTGTAATGTTGTTTAATTTTTTTCTAATGCCTGCACTATGTAACACCCATAAAATCAAGACGGCAAAGGTTGGGGGCTGGCAGGTTTGTGTTTCCTGAGTATTTCAGAGAATAACAATATGTTGATGATTGTAGCACAAATGATGTTTCTGTTGTGTGTGCATGGATATTTGGATATTTTTGTGAAGTATTTCAGTCCTTAATCCTTAATCCTAACCTTTAGAGCAGTGGAGGTCTTCATCCGGGACAAGTACGAGAGGAAGAAGTACTGCAACAAGGAGGCCCTGACTGCAGCTCCAGTGAGTACCATCACTTCGATTCAGGTTATTGTTATAGCTGTGTACAGAGTTGCCATGGTTCTCCAGCCATGGCAACTTCATGACCGGTGTGTATCAATTGTTGCATATGTTTGATATAAGGCTGTTTTATACGGAAGCGTAGTGCTGCCACGGCAGAAAAAGAAAAACATGTCCGTATCATGTTATTACATGAAAAGTTTATTGTAATAACAAGATGTTTCTCCCGTTGTAACAAGATATTTTCACGTTATTACAACATACAAACTAATCAAGTTATAACAAGAAAATATTCTTGTTATTACAATATACTATATTATGTAAGGGATAATGTAGAGCAAGGCAGTGTTGTATTCACTATAACAACATTATCCCGCTTATACATTTATATATACACGGCTACTTGCCAAATAAATCAATAATTTGACACAAAATATTGATTTGAACGATTGTATTGCTTCCGCTAAAGAAAATAGAACGTTTCGTCTCTATGTTTGGAATCCGGCGTCCATAGCAACGTAAATTATGCAACTGTTTAATGCAACCTTCTGTCTGTCACTCAACACCACAGTATCTCCCCCTCCTTGCCTGGCATCAGACTGCTGTGTGTGCCAACCTTGTTCCAGCAACAAGCTATCCGATAGCCAGCTGTTCACAGCAAATACATTAACATTACTGGCAAAAGCCACCGGTCCGACACGCATTTTATCCCCCTATTACGGTCTGTGGTAGTAGCTGTATACTATATTTTACTGTCAAAATGAGTTGGGCTGTGATAGGGCGCTGCCGTGCTATCGCTAGCTAGGTGGACAAATTCCTTCACCCAGCTGCTGTTTTAATCACTTCGGGTTGACACATTATTAGCTGAGGCGTTGTTAAGTGAGCTAGCGGGCTATCAAGGCTGCTCTCGTGGCCGTTATAATTCACATTAAACTGAACATTTCCGATGCTGGTGAAGTGAGACAAGGTGAATGGGACTTCTTTGGGAATATTTATGTTGACGTTTCTGTCCTCATTCATCTTGTTTCATTCTTGCACAGCCACTGCAGTTAACACACCTCTAAACACTGTTGCAATGTAACTAATTAACGTTATTGGCCCTACGGCTGAAGTTACTGTGTAGCGATCATAGATCGTATATAAAGATGTAGCGGTATAACGTGAAACTTTTTACGTTATAACGTGTTAAATAGTATATTGTAATAACTAGGGATGCACCGATACCGATGACAGTATCGGGTATCGGTCCGATGCCGTACGCATGTACTCGCACTTGTAGTCATAAAATAAAATACTACCACACCCGATACCACCTCATAGCAATGTGACAATAACTTCTTCGTCAAGTAGGTACAGGTGGCAGAAAAGGATTGGAGATTTTTGGCTGTAAAAAAATAACTAGGCTCTTGCCTGTAAAAAAATAACTAGGCTCTTGCCCAATGCATGATTGCACTTGACGACCAGCCATTGTCAATCGTTAAAGGAGAATTCCGGCCAATTTTTACGTTAATCTTGATCGCTATAAATATGCAAGTACTTTCGATTGAAAAAAACCTGACCTTAATCAGTCCTAGCAAACTGGAGTTGCTGCAGCTACCTCTACGAGCTTCCACTGAGCTAAAACGGCAGTTGTCGGGGCAAGTTTTAGAGTGCCTTTGTGCCTCTTAACAGACACAAAATGCAATTAAAATGTCTGTGCAACATGAACAGGGCCCTTACGTGACAAAAAGATGCGTTTTCAACTCAGACATTGTTTAAATTCACCTACTCTGTTCTCTATCCTGCTGGTAGCTAGCTCGCCCTGCTAGCTGCAAGCTGTTAGCTGCTAGCTGCCGTCCGTGATAAGTGTGTTCAGCCAGGCTTATTCTGTGATAATCATCACGCAACAGTTCTGTGTGTATTTGTAGCTCATCCATTTTGTGTGTGATCAATCTGGTGTTGGTGAGTAGGAGGCTTGGCATGGTCAATTGCAAGGCAAGCTAGCTACCGGCAGGATAGAGACAGGGTAGGTGAAAAAAGGCATAGTACTTTGAAAATACTGCTTTGTTCTAATTGATAACGATATCAGAGAAGGCCAAAATCATCTGTGTGTCTGAAAACATCCTTGGACCCCAGAGTACTTGGTATTGGCAAGTACCCAAATGTAAGTACTTGTACTTGATCTTAAAAAAAGTGGTATCACTGCATCCCTAGTAATAAGAAGAACAAGTTCAATATAACTTGATAAGTTTGTATGTTGTAATAACATACAAAAAAATCTTGTTATAGCTTGATAAACATCTTGTTATTACAATAAACTTTTCACGTAATAACGTGATACTGATAATTTTTTCTTTTCATGCAGTGGCAGCACTACGCTTCCGTATGTTTACTGCTATATATAGCTTACACACTTTCCTTTTTTTTGTTGAAAGGCTGAAAGTTTTTTTTTTTGTCCCACCATCTAAAAAAACAGGAGATATATCGCATACACAAGTTTTTGTTTATTTCAGGAGACTTTATATTTATGATCAAATATTAATTACATTATTCAGGGTTTGTACGTTTTGAAAAAACCTGGAGAAGTCATGGAATTTTTTTAACACAGCATAATAATATGTGATTAATAAAAAAAAAAAAAAGTTTAATAAAAAAAATATTTCACGTGGTCTTAACGTCCTTATCCTTAACGTTGTATTCGGGCGGCATAACGTTTAGTTCACTTCCGGTTCACTCACTTGTTGCGATGCTGCCTGAGGTGAAGTCAGTGTTGAAGTCGGTATTGACAGAAATGAAATTGAAATGCCAGGAAAGTGTCAATTTAACAATGTCTGGCTTCACTTGGAAACATACAAGATGTGGCTTGAGAAGGTCCAGGACCCAAGGAAAGTGAGATGTGGACTATGTTCTAAGATAATTGACATCTCTAATATGGGAGAATCAGCGCTAGCTAGCCATGCTAAAGGCACCAAGCACCAGGCAGTTGTGGCTGCGCGTGAAGGCTCAAGCATGACCATCACTAGCTTCTTTTCTCCTCCGTCGACATCGACCAACGTTAGGCCGATTGCAGGTTCTTCCATCATGAGTCAGACTGAAGGTACAAGACAAGGGACTATCTCCAATGTTACTAGACAATACTCATTAAGGGCCGAGGTATTGTGGGCGTTAAAAGTCGCAAACTCCCACCATTCTTTTAAATCGTGCAAGGATGTCAGCGCACTTTTCGGCGCCATGTTTCCTGACAGTTAGTTGGCAGCCACATTTGCATGTGGGGAATGTAAGTGTGCTTACTTATGTAATTTTGGATTGGGTCCTTATTTTAAACAACTCGCTTTGAAGACAGTCGCTACACAGATGTCTTATGTACTTTTGTTTGACGAGAGCCTGAATCATTACCTACAGACTAAACAGTTAGACGTCCATGTCAGGCTATGGGACGGGCCAGAGGTGAAGACCAAATACATCGGTTCAGAGTTCCTGGGCCATTCAACCGCCAAAGATGTTGTTGAGAAACTCAACAACTTGATTTCACAGCTCGGAATCACCAACCTCATCCAAATCTCGATGGCTGGACCAAACGTGAATTGGAAAGTGTTTGATATCCTTCAAAAGCAGGTGCAGATTGACGTGGGAAAGTCACTTATCAACATTGGGTCATGCGGTTTGCATATACTACACAATGCATTTAGAGGCAGATGTAAAGCGACTGGGTGGGACGTTGAACATGGACTTTCTTGTCTCTACTGGCTGTTTCACGACTCCCCAGCCCGGCACGAGGACTTTGTGATAGCGACTAGATGGAGCACGAGCATGCTAAAGTTTTGCAAGCACCGGTGGGTCGAGAATATTAACGTAGTGGAAAGAGGATTGCAGCTCTGGCCGCATGTGAAACGATACATGGAGATGGTAGGGAGAGGCGAACTCCCCAACCCAAAGGTGCAATTGTTTGAGGAGGTGAAGAACCGGTGTGCTTATGAATATGCCAACCTTTACAGTGAAGAGAGGCTTCACTGTAAAGGTTGGCAATATTCATCAGCATTGCGCGAGAAATTGAGCCCTTTCTCACCGTGTATCAGACGGACCAACCAATGCTGCCATTCCTTGCTGAGGACATGCATAGACTAATCAAAGGTAAGCTTAAACATTAAATCCAATTGCCATATGTTACTTGTTTTCTAAGTTCCATTTATTGACAGTGTTGGGCAAGTTACTTCCAAAATGTAATTGATTACTAGTACTGTCACTCGCAGACTTTTTCCCCCTCTGTGCCGAAATGTTTCGCGTTGTTGGTGAATTCTTAAAAAAAAAAACAGGGGTACCCTGTTACAGCAAACAGGAATACATTACTGTAATTGCATTACTTTTGTAACGCGTTACTCCCATCACTGTTTATTGAAGTTAGAAACAGGCAACACATTTTAAATGTCTTTGTTGTTATCTCAGCATTGCAGTCAAATCCACCTTTGTCTAAATAATGATGCACATTATATTGTTTGGTACAGCATGTACCTTATACAGAACATTATCCATGTCTTTTTAAATATCTAAAAAAAAAAAAAGTAGATGGTAAATACACACAATAGAATCAGCACGTGATTCAATTGAAATATACATGTAGGCGTGGTTGAAATGTGCATGTGGTTGCTTTATGGTCTTTGTTAATTGTTGAGTAATGACACTGAACCTTACATACCCCTTATTTTTATTGTTTGCAGGACTCATGGGTGGATTTGTGGTGGACACGCACCTGAAGGAATCATCCACACTCAAGCTCCTGAATGTGCCTTACCAGGACTGTAACCTGCACAAAGATGCTTCTCAAATTGACCTTGGGTTCGCTGCAGACTCTACACTAAAGCAACTTAGGTCCAAAAGGTTTCAGAGAAGCAGTCCATAGAGATAAGATTGGACAGGAAGACACTTCTGATGACTCTCCTTGACAAGCTGTGAAACACACCTTAGTAAGATGCCTACAATGCTTTGACCCGAGACGCATGGCCAAATCTAAGGAGCAGTGTGTTAGACAAATGATGATAGTACTACGCAGAAAAAGCAGAAAAAACAAGTTGTCTAACGTTAATTTCCAAATCAAACAGTTTCCGTCGGACAGCAAAGGAAAAAAGAGCTGCTCTGTTCAACATTGACAAGCAAATTGATGAAAAGCTTGCAGAAATGAAAAAGTGAAGTGTGTGTGTGTGTGTGTGTGTGTGTGTGTGTGTGTGTGTGTGTGTGTGTGTGTGTGTGTGTGTGTGTGTTTAAAAAGGGAAGGTTATGTCCTCCATATGCATGGAAAACTTAAGTGGGGTTAAAAAAAAGATTAAACTGTTAGTTGTGCATTCACTATTCAATTTCCACTACTGCCCAATTAGTTGTTAATTTGCAGTTGCTGTGTTTTTTCAGGACACTATGATATACCTGTATTGTGTCCATCAAAGATCTTGCTTTGTGTGTGTATATAAATGTTTATTTTGTATTGAACCACATAAATTGTCATCCATTTTATTGTTAAACCTCTGAGGGTAAACGTTAACACATTTTTATTCTCATAATGTCGACTGACATTTTCAGGAATACATAGTCATGGAAACGTATTGGTTAAAATGTGTATGAATCCTGATTATTACATTATTACCCATCTCTTACCTTTTGGCGAGAAATTGAAAATAAATGCTAAAAGGCTTGAAACTGCATCAAAGAGTGTGTGCAGGGTTTTGTCTGCTGTTGTGTTAAAAGCTCAAATGTTCTACTTTATCACGTTTGGCGGCCTTTCCTTACACAAGACATTTGAATGGGTTCCAGTGCTGACTCATCTTTGCCAAAGCCTCATGGTTGGCTTCCAGTATCTTTCACTCATCAAGCCTGTAAATTTTGTATTTTTACAGTCGCTGACCTCTCCCTGCACTTATACTGTATCTATCACTCTGAGGATGTTTTCTCAGCTTACATGTGTGGAAAGGCAGTGAAATCACTTTCAATCCCGATTTCAGCCCAAACAACACAGTTTCATAGGATCTGACACCAAGAGTTAGTGCACACTGTCGAGAATAACCTTTCAAAAACACAGTTATCTTGTGATACAGGTCTTTATCAGTAAGGAGAGATGTCTGTGTATGGGTTTGTGTGTGTCAGTGTCAAAACTGAACCTTCTTCTGTACTGCGAGTTATGCAAGGCTGTGTGTGGGTTCATGTATAAAATCCTGTGTTCCCCCCAAAATATGACACTCCTATTCTCACAAACATTACACTTCCTAGCAATTTGTCTCAGCAGTCCGGGCTGTACTGGATGAAAATACAAAGAAAATACTGCCAAAGTCTTTACCAACACAATCAGGCGGTCCAAGCCGCAATCCCCATTTCAAGTGTGCATTATAACAATCAATGTTCTGCCCTCAGACTGTATATTCCAAATAATGATTGCTGCAATACAATGATGACAATACTTCACTTTCAACACCATCTTTTCTACGGCTAATCACAAAAAAAAAAATCAATAAATAAGTAATTGGCCTACTGCGTAACAATAATGTGGAAGTTTAAAGTGGACATATTATGCTTTTTCCGTATTTTCTGTCATATCTACAATGTTATAATGTTGAATTTTCATCTTAAACGTGGCCAAAACAAATAATGAGATAAAAGTATTTTAGAGAAATCCACTTGAGCTAAAATGTTCAGATTGCCAACTGTTCTGAGCACTCTGTTTCAACAGTTTTTTCTACTCTTGGCTGAGTGTTACGCAACTCTAAGCCGGTGTTGCGGTGTAGAGGATTAAAGGACCCAAACGCAGGGAGAGGCAGGCAGGCAGGAGAGGGTTTGAGCTTGAGGATTTATTATTACAAAACACAAAAATGAACCAAGGAAGTCCTGGGAAAAGGAGCAGGCAAAAACCAATTCCAAAAAATAGGTAAAAGGAATCCAAGAAAACCAAGGGAGTAAAAAACCAGGGAAATGGAGGAAGGGTAGAAACTGACCAGACACTAACACACACAAACTGACAGGAACAAGACACAAACGAGCTTACAACAGACAAAGGAAACACAGGGGCTAAATAAACTAGGTAATGAGAAGACACAAGACAGGTGACACCAGGGCTGGGGAACAGGTGGAGCACATCAGACAATCACACAGGCGGGAAAACACAGGAAGTAGAACTAGACATGACAAGACAGAAAACAGACTATCAAAATAAAACAGGACACAGAACATAAACAGGGAAATACACAACAGGGAACAGAAATATACACAACAAAAACCACGGAATACAATAAACACAGGAAACCTACAGAAATAATAATAATAACAGGCAACAGAAATGTCCACAACCACAACAGCCGGCCTTCTATGATTGATTATCTGGAGTGTTTTTTTTTGTTTTTTTTTTAAGCTACTGCAGTGTTAACATTGTTGCATGTAGCTACATGTTAACAGCAGTAAAATATGTCATCTTGACTGCCAGTGTTGTTAAATTCTCCCCAATTCTGAGTCACATTACTCCTGAAACATTTTCTGTTTATGTAGTATTTTGTTTAAAAGCCTTTATCTGGCTTATCTTTTATATTTATCCTGGTAGAGCATGCGCCCCATGTACAGAGGCTCAGTCCTCGCCGCAACGGCTGCGAGTTCAATTTCGACCTGTGGCCCTTGGCATGTCATTCCCCCTCTCTCTCCCCTTTCCTTGTTCTTGTCTTATCAGATAAAGGCCTAAAATGCCAAAAAAAAAAATTATCAAAAGCATCTAGTCTGTCATGGGAAATGACAGCTCCTGGCGTAAATGGTGAAAGACATTTTTGTCCAGCCTATCATTAGTTTCTCCCATCTTTTTAATCGTTCTGCCATGGCAACGTTGTACCTATCTTGTGCGGTGCAAGTTATAGTGTAACTCCCTCTATAGGCCTCCTCACCACACTGTTCAAACTAAGCTATGTTTGAACTGACACATTGCTGGATTTCTACTTAGTGTTAAAGAAGACCTACTGCATAAGCCTTTTGCACGGAGGAGATTTTAACGCAGGAAAGTGAGGTGTATATATCGATATTATATCGATATCGTGATTATGAGACTAAATATCGTCTATGATTCGTAATATGGCATAAGTGTTGTCTTTTCCTGATTTTAAAGGCAGCATTACAGAAAAGTGTCATTCTCTGAACTTTCCAGACTGTTCTAGCTGTTCGTTTATTTGCCTTTACCCACTTGGTGGTTATAGCCACGTTGCTGACGATGATCTAAATCTCATTGTGAAAATATTTTGTGATATGCGTTTACAGTGAAAATGAAAATCTTGGTCAATAATATTGTGATATCTCATTTTCTCCGCCCAGCCCTAGTACATTATAAAACGAATGATGGTTGAATTCCATGTAGCTGCTTCCTGGTCCTGGTATTGTACATTTTGGCTCACTGTCTTCCCAACATGTCTGCTGTGACAAAGGCTTATTAATGTTTTCCTAGGTTTCTTTTCTTCAAAACCGTTGCAGAAAAGTCAACCTGGAAAGTAAGCTAGCAACTAACTACCTGGATATGCCTGAAAATAATCAGCCTGATTGTTTATGTAGAGAAAGAAACACCACTCTGTTTCTATTTTTTCTTATTTTTTTTTTTGTAGTAAGGACACAGCCCCTTCTCTCTTTTCAAAGATCCAATTAATAGTGTTTTTTTAAATTTGTCAACAAAACTATGTTTGCTTGAGCCTTTTCAGTAAATTAGTGATAGATGACTAAAGGTGCTTAAAGCTACATTGTGTAAGAATTTCTCCCATCTAGCGGTGAAATTGTATATGACAACCAACTGAATATTACTTTCTAGCCCCTCCCATTCTGAGCGCGTTTTAACTCCTACGTTGGCCATATGCCAAGATTAACATGGCTTCCAGTACGACTTTGTCCGTTCTGTGTATTGTACGAGATTAATAGTGTAAGGCAATGTTTACAGAGCAAACTACATGTTTTTCTCCGTGAGCAGAGTCAGAGGTCAGTTGATGCGACGGAGGTGCGAGGGAAAGCTAAAGTGGATCGGTGAGACCGCCTAGGCAAAGAAAAATGAATTACTGAATTACCTGTCGAGAAGAAAGCGGGCAACTTTGGTGTCCCTTTTAAAATCCTTGCTCCTCATGATCTCTTTCCATCTTGGAAAAACCACTCCAATATTAACTTTGGTATTGTTGCTTTGCCTGTCGCGTTGTCGTTTTAATTCTCTTTTTTGCTTCCTTGGCGACTCCGTTGTCCTCGAGAATAGGTGTGATCCTTCATCTTCAACAGGCTTTCAAATCTGCCGGCAGTTGCGAGTAAAAAAAAACAAAAAAAAAACGCGAAAGGCGGAGGTATGTCCCTCTTTGGCTAATGTATTTTAAAGACGAAGGCGCAACATGGCTGCCGCTATTCAAGCGACTCGCTCGTATGTATTCTGAGTGATTCTGAATGGCAGATTCTACACGTGCGAGAATACTTTGATTAGTTGGTGGATGTAATTACACATGAATGAGCACAATTTGTGAAAGAACAAAGGGGTTTTTGCTAAGAATCAACTAAAAAAATGACACAATGGAGCTTTAAGACAGAGGTCAATAGAGCCAGAAAAAGTATTTGTTTTTAAACCTTTTTTTTAACCTTTAAAGCTAAAGAGATTGTTAACAATGTCTTTATATAAATATCTGCTGTTGTGATTTAAGCAGGGATCTTCAACAGGGGGTCCGGGACCACTAGGGTGTCCTCAGAGTCAATGCAGGGGGGACTCCAAATAATTGTTCATTTTTTAAAGTTTTTTCGAAAATTAAAATGTTAACATGAATCCAACATATTATTAGCAAATATAAATCCCCACTGTTTACTGGCCTATAGGTAAGGTAGTCACTAAGGTAGCCACCCACAGATACAGTTAATAAGGATTCACTCTGCCACGTGTATGTGTAACATTAAAACATGATTTATAAAAATAATGCCAACAATTATTAGGCTATTTTACTTTAATAGCTTAGTATTCTATGCAATTATTGTTGGCCCACTTTAATATGCAACTTAATTTTAGACAATATATGTGGTAGGAGGTCCCTGCTCTGTCTCTCTTTCAGTTAAGGGGTCCTTGGCTTAAAAAATGTTGACGATCCCTGGATATAAGTCATAATCACTCAGCACAATCAATGATTCTCTTTCAACTTGCGGTTGTGATTTTCAAGCTATTAATCATTGTGCCCCGATGTATGGTATCAAAGTTTTACAAAACGCACACACACACACACACACACACACACACACACACACACACACACACTGTGTGAAATGATATGAACGATGCAATGTAAAAGCCAACTTGTAGACATTTCTATCCAGGCACACTCTCTGCTCAATAGCAAGGCTGCAAACTGAGGGACAGTACACACAAACTGAACAGCGTTGCAGGAATATGAAAAAACTCTAAAACATGAGCAACCATTGTGTTACATTAATGCAAAATGTCTTGTTCACAGCAGTCTTTCTCTGGCACATCTTTGTTTCATCTCCCTGTTTCTTCCTCTCATTGTCTCTCTTTTTGTTTTCCTTATTCTCTTTTTCTTTTTTTCTCTTTTTCTTTTGTTTGTCCTTTTTTTTCTTCCTCACACCTCCTTCCTCTCTCTCTCTCTCTCTCTCTCTCTCTCTCTCTCTCTCTCTCTCTCTCTCTCTCTCAGTTTTCTCTGGTTTTCTCTGAAGCGTTGCCAGCAGCCAGACTGTGATCTAGGATCTGTTTCTGCCACCCACACAGACAGCTTGGCTTTTATATGCAAATTGATTATTAAAAACAACTCATTATCACTTTAATCAGTTTGCTGCAGATGGAGAAAGAAAAGGAGAGGGCGGGCTACAGTAACCCTGAGCTATATGTGTATGTGTTGGCATGAGAGTGTGTATTTGTTGGTTTGACGTTTTTTTCTTGAGCACTTATAGGAAAGAAAGATTTGTGTCTGCATGCTTCTCACTGTAGTTACATCATCGTACTGCACTGTTTGGATGATTTGGATGACATTGGCTGTTAGTTGAAAACTGGATATGGTCAGCGTTAATACTGTAATATGAGGGATACAGTAAGATTTAAGCGGATTAAATCACAGATAGTAAAAATAGACGTAGCATCAGTGACATCACCTATTTTTGGACCGCTGCTTTGAAGCCTCAAGTTTGGCAATTCTGAAAGAAAAAAAAAAAAAGGTTTGGCAATTTGTCTGTCGCCATCTTGGTTTTCGAATCCCGTCATTGTCCCCAGCTCCACCCTCCTGCCAGTAAAACCATTGACATGTTAAAAAATGTGAGTAACAAATAAATGAGATAAGTCATAAAGCCAGCAAACTGTAGACGCAGTAGTCTATATCCACGACGTTCCATTTCCGGGATTGCTTCGGTGCTCCCGGAAAATCCGCCGGATGTCACTCTTTACAGCCAGATGTTACCTTCCGCTTCCTTTGTGTTGGAATTTTAAACTCCAGTGGATTTATGAGGACTATGGTTAACTGCTCCTCAGATCTCTGCAGGGTAAATCCAGACAGCTAGCTAGACTATCTGTCCAATCTGAGTTTTCTGTTGCACAACTAAAACAACCTTTGAACCTACACATATTCCACCAAAACAAGTTTTCTTCCTGAGGGTATTTTGCAGCGGCACTGTGGCTCCGTACGGCGCCGCCCATGACGATTATGATTGGTTTAAAGAAATGCCAATAAACCAGAGCATCCTATCCTGGAAAGCTTTGAGGACTAGCCAGACCCTCCTCCGCAGCGCTGTGGAGAAAGTTACGCAGCAATGTCTAACATTCACTCACATTAGCTTATGTTAGCCACCGTAAGCTTGTGCTCATACCAGACCAAGTGAGGTTGTAAAAGCAAACACCTTGAGTGTAACCAATAAAAGGTGTGTTTAATTGCAAGTCAATTCAACTTCTCATTTGTGAGAGGAGAAATTGATATGTGTTCTTACAAAAGTTACAAAGTCTTTCCTTAATGGAACAAAAACATGTTTATACTGACCAGTTTGAATTTTAAAAAGGCATTGTTGTATCATTAATCAAACTCAAATGTACCCATCAAATGTCATTTTAGCATTTAAATTCTGAAACAATTCTACAGAAAATTACAGTATATTTCTATCCTCAAAACCAAATATATGGCATTCAAATAGCCTTATGCAGACATGGACTGCTGCAAAAGAATTGGATTTGTTTGTGAGACCAGTGAAGTGAAAGGTAGAGTAGAGAACAGTGTTGTTTTTTGATGCCCAGCTTGCAGTACTTTGTTCCCAGTTGAGTTCATCTACATTCACACCATGTCTATTGCCCATGCAGCATAAGCTTATTGTTCTGCCATGAGTGAATTACTTGGTGTTTGTGTGTATCAGTATAAGGCCCACACATTACTTCAGTGTTATTGGAATCCACAAGACATCACAGTGCATCTTGCAAACCCTCTGTGACGAGCCCAGTGATTGGCCTAAAAATGTCACAAGAGAGCTAGCACAGTCACCCTAGAGGAAGACTTTGTTGATTTCCAACCTTTTTTGCCTATGTTAGTCATACGGATGTCCTGTCTGCTGTGTCCCCAGTGCTCGCCGATGTTCTGTGTTTCTACAGCCAGGCATGGCAGCCTACTTAACTTCTGCCATGCACTGACACTAAGAATAGCCTTGCAGAGCAGCTAGCATGGCTGTAGACTCATTTGCAAAACTCTACACAAAAGTTAAGTGCAATTTGTTCTTTGTCAGTTTACGTAACTTTGTCTTTAATTGTTCTTGTATAATTTCTATTTTTACTTCTATTCCTTTTTCTATTTGTATACAGTATACCTCTTCTTCTTTTCATTCATTTTTTTTTTTGGATGTATCTGTTATTTCTGTCTTTGTGCTGCTGCAACACCAGAATTTGCCCTTCTGGGCATCACTAAAGGCTTATCTTATCTCATCTTATTTACTTGGTCTCTTTGCGCAAATCCACTGACGGAGAGGATTTCAAAAAGAGATCCAAAACTTAGTTGAGATAAATGCTGGTGTACAGATCTAGCTGTCTCCATAATTCTGTACTATATTATACTTATAATAGGAGTGGGACAAAATAGCCATATGGCACGATAATCGATACGATGACGCCAAATATCGATGTTTTAATTATTAAAATAAGGCGCTCTGAATTGATTTCCCTGCTCCCAGCGTCCCTACTCCATGGCTCCTGGAGGTGGCGCTCAACACATGAATGAGGGAAACTTATTACTTACTACGGTATCGCAGAATTGCGGTATTGTGATATTATCGGTATCGTGAGCCATGTATCGTGAGGTACACTGTGATTCCCACCACTAACTTATACCATCTATTTTTTTTTTTAAAAGGGATATTTCACTGCTGGAAAGCTGAATATATCTTTAAATTGGGTCACTTATGTAGTATAAATGTGAAAAAAAATTGAAATTGGTGCCTTCTAAGCCGAGAAAAGACAGAAAATGTGTTTTTGGCTCATGTGGATGAAAGACACCAAATCAATGCACTTGCTTCGCTGTTCTGAGTCCACTCCCAAGCCACGCCTACCGTTTACAGACAGACAGACAGATAGTGAGACAGTCAACTCAATTCAACTGTGTTTTATTGTCATTTTAACCATATAGCTACACGAAACAACGTTTCACCGTGGCTCTAGTGGTTACACAATTCAAATATATAAAAACGACATACGAAACACATTATATGCTCCGTAAAGTTCAGCTAACACATACTAGCATTAGCGCTTGGTAGGCTGTAAAACACATTGGAGACGAGACAGCAGGTCTCATATTTCAGACACTGCAAAGTTATACATTGTTTGTCGGGCTATTTCGTTATTAAATTCACTTCTGAGACTTTTTAAAGAGAGAAATCAACTATATAAAGCTCAAATATGGGCCGTTTTACGAAAATGTATGGCTAATTGCAAATTTGGTAAGACGTGTCGGACTTTAGGAGCTCCACACAGTCTGACGAGAAAGCGGCAACCTCCATACCCAGTGAAAGTCACCGTTTCTCGGTGACCGGGGGTCGGGGCTCTGCGGAGGGTCAGGGCTCTGCGGAGCTCCGGAGCTGCAAGATAGGCTACACTTTCGGCATAACTCGTAAATCGTATATTTACAGTTTGAATTTAGTCACGCCACTTACATAACATATACCCCAATGTCTTATAAAGCTAACAATGGTGTTCGATTTCAATGTAATGACTTTTTGTGAACATTAGGGGTTTCGTTAGCTGCAACTGTCCCTCCAATACTATGTGTACAGATAGCAGCCAGTTAGCTAGCTTCATTTTCGGCATAACTTTCGTATATTTACAGTTTGAATTTCGTCACGCCACTTACATGACATATACCCCAAGGTCTTATAAAGCTAACAATGGTGTTCGATTTCAATTTAATGACTTTATGTGAGCAGTTGGGGTTTCGTTAGCTGCAACTGTCCCTCCAATGGACACACATGATATGCTCCGTAAAGTTCAGCTAACACATAGCTAGCTACTAGCATTAGCGCTTGGTAGACTGTATCACCGAGTATACAAATTTGCGTGTAATGTAGAATGTAACTGTTAAATACCGACCAAACTCCACCAGCAGTTAGTTGGATACAAGCACCCCCATTTCTGCACCAGGCAGTCAGTGTTAACACAGCTCACCTCCACTAGCTAGTCTTACCCGGTGACAGAGCTAGTAGAGTAGCTAGACCGGTAGCTGGATAGTCCGTAGCTGGATAGTCCGATACAGCAATTGTTTCCACAACAACAAAAACACAACAGTCTCTGAACTCGCGTTGGGAGTTTCATTGAAGTTGGATGTAGTCCAGTTTGTTGTCTAATGAGCGGACACTTGCAAGCAGGATTGATGGAACAGGTGGCCGACTAGGGTTCAACGTCCCCCGCTGATGATGTCCCTTCACCAGCCAGAGGCGTCGATCAGCACCGCTGGTCTCCATAGCAGGCGGACGAGGCTGTGTCGAGTATTCCATCTGTAATAAAGTGTCCTGCATATTCTCCGATCTGTACCAATGTATCCCGGTAGTAGTTTGAATGCATATAATTGTTGTTCTAAAATTTCCTTCGGCATGAATAAATCTATCTATCTAAAGCTATCTAAAGCCACTAAGCTACGCAAGGATTCAAGATGGCTGACAGTCGTTTTGTTCGTGAAATTTCGGAGAATGCCGGAGTCCAACCCCCTATGGGCTATGCGAAAGTAGCTCTTAGCACTGTCTGTAGTCCTTTGCCTCTGGGCAAAAATCTTCAGATTACGCAAAAATTGTCATTTTACGTCATCGGAAGATTTTTTTGCAGACCCACAATACAGAGATCTCCCCTCTCAGGGGGACATGAGGGAGGGAAGCACAGTCATTCAAAAATACTACTGTGTTTCTACTGATACAAAGCTTAATGCTAAATCGGTGAAGTATCCCTTTAATCTATGTGTAAAATACACATGCAGATAAAGAAAAGTACCATAGAGCTTGCAACTCTTACGAAAAAGTAAAACAGGGCCTTCTATAATGGATGCAACCATGTCACAAAACATAGCTCCAGGTCATTCAGTTGATATTCTTTTAGAACACTGTGGAATTATATTACGGTTTAAACAGCTAAAACCATCCCTCAGCCTCCATAATTCTTGTTTTAGTAGTCTCTGTGTAACTATTTAACTTTACTTCAGCGAGTGCCCTCTGCAAGAGAACAAATGAAGCTGTTGGAGGTCTACCCGGCGGACAGTTTTCAGTTAAGATGTTAACCATCTTTCTGTCTCACTATCAGCAGATAGCCAGACACTTCTATCTCCTCAGTCCTAATATCTATTCAACCTCTGCTCATTCTCTTTCACCCGGCTCGCACTACTCCTCTTGTTATCTATCCGCTCTTTATCATTCTGCCCCCACTGCCTCTGTATTCCTTTCACTCTTCCCTCCTACTCTCCAGCCCCTTTTCTCTTTATCTTCATCTTCAGCCCATCTGTGCCTGTTTAGTGCTGTGTCGACATCTCCGCCAGCATCAAAGTCGCGGCTAAAAGACATCAACAGAATACGTACGGGGCAAAGAAAATGAATTCACATCTCTTCTGCGCGGCTTTCACCACCACAGGCAACACATGGAAGCATTCATTTGATGCCTTAACGGTCGAGGAGGGAGGGAAAAGGATGGAAATGGTGCAAGATGAAAAATGGCGAAAAACATTCTTCTTTTCAGAAAAGAGTCAGTGTTAGTTTCCACCCCGAGGTGGTGTAGAGAGCAAAGTAATAGGAGAGGAAGGCAGTTAGAAAGGAAAGAAGGTGGGTCGATGTTAATGATGTAACAACCTCTTTCATTTTTTCTCTGGCTGTTTCTAACAGTTAGATGCTGAGGAGTGCTTGGTGTTTTTTTTTATCAGCATACTAAAATGGGACTCCCGTACAGCAGAGATGCTTACAAGTCTCTGAGCTAGAGTCCAAGTCTCAAGTCTCTTGTGGTTATAGTGAGTGTTGTATTACCTGCTGCGTTCCATCCAGGCTGCTTAGAACACTGCATAGCTATAAATAATAACAACTAGTGGACGGCAGTTGGAGTTTACCTCCCTAGGTTGTGGCTAAAGCAAGAAGCAAGCTAATGTTAGATGGCCATTGCTGAGCTAAACATTTTTGCCTATCAGGATGCGTTTTCAGGTGCCTGATAAAATGAGATCTGGTCGAGCCAGAATCCTTTATGTTGATGCCACATATTTAGCATTCAGCGATTCTTTTGTTTGGGCCTTGTTGTCTGAAGTTTTTAAAGCCAAAGCTAATGTGCAATTCATTTTCACCCTTGAACATTCAACACATTCTCAGAATATGATGAATGATATCGTACGAAAATGTATGCAAACCAAAACTTATTATATCCTACGAAATTAGGAGACCGGCGGCTGGTCGGCGGCTGGCTACGAGCTCCGTGACGCCGAGCGGCAGTTGCTAGTTGATTTAAGCGGCTACAGAGCTTCGTGATGCTGGCTACAGACGTCCGTTGTATCAGCGGTAATTAATTAACTTTTCGTAGCTTTTTGAACGAATGGTTCATGAGAACAGGGCTGGAACATTTTTGACTGAAAGTAACTATAGCCAGCTAACATAATTTAGCCTGTTTCACGATTAATTGGGTGTATTTTGTCATATTATTTGAATTGGCAGGCTAATAATAATCAAAAGGCAAACGCTTGGTTAACAACAGACGTGCAATAATATCTGAATTTTACAATCACAATGTCAAAATAATCCCAAAAAACTAACTACATTTTTCCCAATTGCCACCCATTGTCAGAATGCTGACTTCAATGACTTCATTAGCCAAAAACCCTGGCAACAACATGCCTGTCCCAGCCGTGTATCTCCTGTAAACGGTCGGTGTTGCTACTTGCAGCATGCTTTGTATTTGGTTGTGTTTTGTCTAAAAAACTAAAATCAAAACCTATTCAAGGCAACTCGTAGAAAATTGTTTTTTAATTGGATACGTCTAGTTCTATTTATGTATACTTAGTTTTTTAAAGGAATCTCTGAAGCGCTGAAGTAAAGCTACAGTTTGTTTTTTGTTGCTCTTGTCATCTGTTTTACGAGTGTTTAGACAATCGGACTTGTTTGGAAGAAAAAATGGAAGGCAAACAGATGCTCCCCATCTAAGAAAACCAACTTGCCATAGTTATTCTGCATTTGATGAAACTGGGACTGCTGGTTTCTTGTTTTGAATCATTGGATTGAAAGTGTGTGGATTTTGTTTTGTCATGAAAGTATAATTTAAAATGTTTAGGACAGTGAAGTTATTTTTACAGAATTACCCCCCATACTGTTAGATACTGTTGTATTTCCTTACACTTTTCACCCCCATAGTACACTGCAAAATGATACAAATGTTTAGCTTTTTTTATAACCTGATTACTTTTACAACTTTTTGGACTGATCAATCTGTTCAGCTGTTGTGGGGATAGGCAGTAAGCGGAGACAAGACACACATCTTGAGGGAGGTAGTTGAAGCTGTGGTGCAGAAAGGCAGAGACGAGCCAGATGGCAAAGAATAAACAAGGAAGTGATAAAGACAGGGCCAGGACCGCATCAGAACTGTTTAGCTCAATCTGTTAACTGACATGTCTCGTTACAGACGGGACAGATTTTATTTCTGTGATGAAGCAGCTGATGGGATTTTTGTCAGACTGGATCGGTATGTATTTTGAAGACGGATTGGAAATGGCAGTAATTATTAGGGGTGCACGATTCAGAAAATGTCACGATTCGATTCAACATCGATTTTCAGGCTCAAGATTTGATTAAAAATCGATTTTAGATTAAAAAAACGATTCAACATAAATTTAAATTAAAAACATTTTTTAATTTATTATTAAAATATATTAATCATTTTTTGGAATTCTATGGATCGATTTTGAATTGGTAGAGCTTGAATCGCAATTCGAATGTGAATCGAATTCTTTGCACACCCCTAGTAATTAGGGCTGGACGATTTTGGCTAAAATCATAATCACAATTAATCGAATAAGTTACCTCAATTACGATTATTGAACGATTATTTTAAATTTCTTTTCTTATACTGTAAATATGTTCACTGTTATTTTCATGCGGCGGCCGTAATATGTTTTAAGGGGAAAGTACATTAACACTAGAACGGCCATGACGGTCATTTTGACAGTTTTGAAATTTATATGTGTAATAATTTATAAAAAATACAATCCTGCTGCTGCCTGACTTTTCCTAAAAGAGTCTGTATTTTAATTTAAAATTGTTTTTTATATACATTACACAAAAGGCAAAGAAAATACAATCACTTTTACCTATTTCGGCCATACACGGTCATATTGACCGCTCTGATTTTCGCGGTTTCGTTTTTAATCTTTTGCGTGGTTGAAGATGCATCTTGGTTGCTTAATAACTACCATAGTCTCTGTCAGAGAAACGTAACTAGCGGTCTCGGGTAACAAGTGTGGGCATCACCGATGGGCCGAAGGCAAAGCCAGAGTCGGTAACGTAGGCTATTACGGCGTGGATGGACTCCGTTCTGAATCAGAAGGCAAACACCGGGCGCTCGCTCTGTGATAGGCGCGGAACACGTAGATGGCCGGTGGCTGTTTACATGTTCATATAACTTTATACATCCTCGAACTGGCTGGAATCATTGCACGCATCCTCCCCAAAGAGTGCACCAGCTGTAAAATGTCCCGGAGGAAGTTCATGCAGCAACTGGCAGAGGAGCTGAGAGCGGAATTTATGGAGGAAAAAAGGGCAGCTGCACTGCAGCAGACACCAAAACAGAGGCAGTGCCAGGTTAGGTTATAGCTAAATGTTCAAATAAGATACTTTTAATTGTTATTTGGCTGTTATGAGTTAAGTTGAATGAATTTCCACACCATATTTTTCGGGATATGAATGTATGAAATAATTACAGTTTACTAAGCCATGATATGAATTATTGAAACACGTATTACTACTAAAATGTATAATTAAACTCATTAAAATGTACATTTCTGTGTAATTACGTTTTTCTAAAGATATCCTAACACAATACATAATACAATATCGCAATTAGGTATTTATCATGAGAGATTATAGAGTTTGGAATCTGGCGGTCAAAATGACCGCTCACGGCTAGTAGTTATGGAATTCCAGCACTTCTAGTGTTAACACACAGTGGGTGGCCGCGGAAATATTAATAGGATTAAAAGACGGAAATAACCGACTTGGTAAAATGACGTCGGTTATAGGCTCTGAATTTCGGTTTCGATTATTTTTCGATTAAACATCCAGCCCTACTAGTAATTATTGTACAAAGTGTGTGTTCATTTTTTGATGATGGCCTGCTTCCATGTTAGATTTTGTGTCCAAGCTGTAGAAGGCGTAAGCCAGGATTTTCATCATTAAAAAACAACAACATGTACTTGGTTTGAATTCTCTTGAGTCTTCTGAACATAAAATAAGTAATATGCTATGTATGCAAATGTAGTATTGGTAATTATGTTTTCTTGACTTTTTCCTTTCTTTATCTGCCGCTTATCTCCAACTATTCTCTCCATCTCTCTGTTTCTCAGTCCATCTGGTACTGTGAAATCAGCTAAAATCAGTGGAGAAATGCATATGGTGCTTTGCAGTAAATAGAAATGTTTATTAACTTATCCAATGATGTGAAAAATATGATTATTTTTCAGCTCTTTACCTGCTGTATTATTCAACAAAGACAAACAATAAATCATTGCATAGTATGACCAACAACGCTTGTAACGATTATTACATACTTTTTTTTAAATTTTTGTAATCGTTGTTTGTTTTTTAATTTGCTTGTGTTTTGTCTATTTGCATGTTTTCTTAATTTGCAGTGTGTTGAGCTTTCAGGGCCACCATACTCCCCATAGACAACAATGAACAAACAATGGATAAATGCATATGGTGCTTGGCTGTCTTACATCTGATACAAGGGAAACGTCTGTGCACCTTAACGGAATGGCAGACATACTTTTAAAGTTGCAGTAAAAGGAAATGTTAATGAACGGATCCAATTATGTGAAAGGGATCTCTAGAAGTGACAAACATTTTTGCAGAGAGTTAGGGAGTCCATTTAACACAGTGTATTAACTAGTGAGTTTTAAAGGTTCTTGAACTTCTTGAACAGGTGACGTCCCTTAAGTTCTAAAACCAAGC
Source organism: Zingel zingel (assembly GCA_023566125.1). Taxonomy (NCBI): domain Eukaryota; kingdom Metazoa; phylum Chordata; class Actinopteri; order Perciformes; family Percidae; genus Zingel; species Zingel zingel. The sequence continues at coordinate 5,964,822 of CM042326.1, read as the reverse complement.
AACTTAGTCTTGCATTGCCAGACCTTCCTCCACAGCGCTGCAGAGCAGGGTCTGGCTAGTCCACATAGCATTCCGGGATAGGAGAAAAATGTGCTCTTGTTTATTGGCATTTCTTTAAACCAATCACAATCGTCTTGGGCGGTGCTAAGCGCTGGACGGAGCAACGGTGCCACTGCAAAATAGCCTCGGGAAGGAACTTGTTTTGGTGGAACATGTGTACATTCAAAAGTTGTTTTAGGCATGCAACAGAAAACTGGACAGATTGTCTAGCTAGCTGTCTGGATTTACCCTGCAGAGCAGTTAACCATAGTCTATAGGGATTGACGGATACTGAATAGTAGTTAATGAAACAAATAACGGATATTTGGAACCAATATGCATTTACAGTGAAAATGCAAATCTTTAAGTCAAAATTAAGATTTTGGAATGTTACAAACTCCAACACAAAACTTTAAGTGCTTTAAGCAAATATTTAATGAATTAGAAACATAATACACAGTAAAAGACAGTCAGATAGTGTTGTTGGCGGGACATTATGTCAGACTCAGTGGTTAGTGAAACCGCAGCAGAGGGACAGACACAGAGCTGTAGTGGAGCCAAAGTCAGGCAAATAACATACAGATACAGATAATCTGCAAACTGCCCAAAAACGGGCCGATTATCACCGATAATCTGTCTATTCCTACCATAGTCCTCATTAATCAACCAGTTTAAAATTCCAACACAAAGAAAGTGGAAGTTAACAAGGACATCCGGTGGAATTTCTAGCAGCACCGGAGCAATCCCTAGATTGATAAATAGACCACTGGCAACTTGACCAGCTGAGACGCAGCGACGCCATCAGTCGGCTTGATTCGAGCTAAGACGGGCCAGTTCAGACCGCTGCAACAGTTTTATCTTATCGCAAATCTTTGGTCTTAACTGGGCTTAATAGGTTCACCATATCAACTTAAAAAGTGAGTGTTCACAGCTTGTTTTTGCTGCCCGCAAGCGACAATAACAGTTATTGCAGGTTTAAGTGTTTCTCTATAACATTAACTCTTCAGCATTGTCTAACTGTGATCACATTTGACAAGGCCTTGGCTTTTTGTGTTGTTGTTGCACCATTCTGTTCTGTGATCACGTTTTCTACTCTTCAATACACTTTGATGAGCAGAGAAATTAAAACAAATGGCTTGAAAACAACTAGCTACTGTTGGCCGACTGCAGAGTTCAATTCAAGCCTGCTCTCAGTCTGTCTCACAGGTCAAGGGCAGGTTAATAGAAGTCATCCCTATGCTCTATAATGTGTGTGTGTGTGTGTGTGTGTGTGTGTGTGTGTGTGTGGGGGCATGTGAGAAACTCTTTTGACACCATTCTTTCTGTGCAGCTGTGAGGCTTAATATAACCTTAGCTTGCAGCATCTACTGAAGCAATGAGTACTTTGCTGTAGAGGAGAAAGTCCTCCTCCATTCCCTCTAATCCAGGGGTCTTTAATGTTTTTTAGGCCAAGGACCCCTAACTTGTAAGAGAGATGAGCAAGGACCCCCTACTACATATGTTGTATAAAATGGAGTTGCATAATAAACAGGGCCTACAATATCATGTATACACATACCTTTTATGGTGGCTTACAATATTAAGCTATTAAAAATAATAATTATTTACATTTTCATATAATATCATGTTTAAATGTCAAACATACATGTAACAGAGTGAGTCCTTAAGCTTAACTGTATCTGTGGATGGCTACTATATTGGCTACCTTACCTTGGGGCCAGTAAGCCTATTGTCAATGTGGTTGAGGTTGTTTTCTTTTTTTTTACGAATAGGCAGATTTATCTTTGCTAATAATATGTTGGATTCACATTAATGAATGTTTTCAGACATATTTAAATTTTTGGGGAAAAAAATGTTCAAAAATGTATTAAACAATAATTTGGCCCCCTGCAGTGACTCTGATGACCCCCTAGGGGTCGTGGACTAGCACTGGGCAATATAATGATATTATATCGACATTGATATATGAGGCTAGATATTGTCTTAAATTTTGGATTTCTTAATATGACACAAATGTTGTCCTTTTCCTGGTTTTTATATTGATACATTATACTGTAGTTCATTTTCTGAACTTACCAGACTGTTTTATTATTTGCCATTACCCACTTAGTCATTGTATCCACATTATTGGTGATTATTTATCAAAAATCTCATTCTGTTAATATTTTGTGAAAGTACCAATAGTCAACCCTACAATACTGCCGCAATATTGACATCGCTGTATTTGGTCAAAAACATTGTGATATTTTCATTTTTCCATATTGCCCAGCTCTATGGTAGACCCCCTGTTAACGGACAATTCCGGCGTAAAATTAACCTAAGGGTTAATAACATATGTGTACCTAGTCGAACGTTCTCTGGGACATGTTTTCATGCTAATTGAATGTGTCTCTAGCTTTTAACAAGCTACTGCAAAACTGGTGGTTAGCCGCTAACGCTAGCTTTCGGGGCATGGGATAAATCACTATTTTCTACCACAAACAAGGCTCAAAATAGCACCACACTTAAATGGTCTATACGCTTACAAAGTTCTCAATGCTTCGGTTTGCATGTAGGGACCCTCATTATGCTACCGTTTAACAGGGTTCGTACGTTTTGAAAAAACCTGGAAAAGTTATGGAATTTGAAAAATGCAAATTCCAGGCCTGAAAGGTTTTGGAAAAATAAAAAGACCCAGAAAGTTTTGGAAAAGTCATGGAATATTTTTGAACACAGCATAATAATATATGATTAATAAAAAAAAACCAACTGTTTAATAAAAAAAAATTTCACATCGTCTTAACGTCCTTAACGTTATATTCGGGCAACATAACGTTCATTTCACTTCTGGTTCAGTCACTTGTTGCGATGCTGCATGCGGTGAAGTCGGTGTTGAAGTCGGTGTTGACAGAAATTAAATTGAAATGCCAGGAAAGTGTCTGGCTTCACTTGGAAACATACAAGATGTGGCTCCAGGACCCGAGGAAAGCGAGATGTGGACTATGTTCTAAGATAATTGACATTTCTAATATGGGAGAATCAGCGCTAGCTAGCCATGCTAAAGGCACCAAGCACCAGGCAGTTGTGGCTGCGCGTGAAGGCTCAAGCATGACCATCACTAGCTTCTTTTCTCCTCCGTCGACATTGACCAACGTTAGGCCGATTGCAGGTTCTTCCATCATGAGTCAGACTGAAGGTACAAGACAAGGGACTATCTCCAATGTTACTAGACAAGACTCATTAAGGGCCGAGGTATTGTGGGCGTTAAAAGTCGCAAACTCCCATCATTCTTTTAAATCGTGCAAGAATGTCAGCGCACTTTTCGGTGCCATGTTTCCTGACAGTCAGTTGGCAGCCAAATTTGCGTGTGGGGAATGTAAGTGTGCTTACTTATGTAATTTTGGATGGGCTCCTTATTTTAAACAGCTCACTTTGAAGACAGTCGCTACACAGATGTCTTATGCACTTTTATTTGACGAGAGCCTGAATCATTACCTACAGACTAAACAGTTAGATGTCAGGCTATGGGACGGGCCGAGGTGAAGACCAAATACATCAGTTCAGAGTTCCTGGGCCATTCAACCGCCAAAGATTTTGTTGAGAAACTCAACAATTTGCTTTCACAGCTCGGAATCACCAACCTCATCCAAATCTCGATGGATGGACTGAACGTGAATTGGAAAGTGTTTGAAATCCTTCAAAAGCGGTGCAGAGTGACGTGGGAAAGTCACTTATCAACATTGGGTCATGCGGTTTGCATATACTATACAATGCATTTAGAGGCAGATGTAAAGCGACTGGGTGGGACGTTGAACATGGACTTTCTTGTCTCTACTGGCTGTTTCACGACTGCCCAGCCCGGCACGAGGACTTTGTGATAGCGACTAGATGGAGCACGAGCATGCTAAAGTTTTGCAAGCACCAGTGGGTCGAGAATATTAACGTAGTGGAAAGAGGATTGCAGCTCTGGCCGCATGTGAAACGATACGTGAAGATGGTAGAGAGAGGCGAACTCCCCAACCCAAAGGTGCAATTGTTTGAGGAGGTGAAGAACCGGTGTGCTGATCCTCTCTTCACTGTAAAGGTTGGCATATTCATCAGCATTGCGCGAGAAATTGAGCCCTTTCTCACCATGTATCAGACGGACCAACCAATGCTGCCATTCCTTGCTGAGGACATGCATAGACTAATCAAAGGTAAGCTTAAACATTAAATCCAATTGCCATATGTTACTTGTTTTCTAAGTTGCATTTATTGACAGTGTTGGGCAAGTTACTTCCAAAATGTAATTGATTACTAGTACTGTCACTCGCGGACTTTTTTTTCCCTCTGTGCCGAAATGTGTTGGTGAATTCTTAAAAAAAAAAAATAAAAATAAACAACCTCCGTGCAGGACTTCACTGAGCAGACTGTTTAGAGACGATGTGACCGGCACGTAACGTTAAAGGTTATCTGCTACTGTAGCAGAGCTGCAAGTAAACGCTGAACTAAGCTGTGTGTTTTCAGTGTTAAACACTGCTGCAGCTATTCATGCACGACTGTTGTTGGTGATTTACAGAGGTCGAAGACTTAATCAGATCATGTATTGCAGTAAAAATAGAAAAAACAGTGTTGTAGAGTTACAAATTACTTGTCAGTTACAAGTCCTGCATTCAAAATCTTCCTTAAGTAATAGTACAAAAGTGTTATCAAAAAATAGGCTACTTAAAGTACCAAAAGTAAAAGTGCTCATTATGCAGTGTAATATATCTTATTTTATTGGATTATATTATGATCCATTACTGTACTTGCATTACTTTTGTAATGCGTTACTCCCATCACTGTTAAATTAAAATGAGCCAGTCTTATAAAAGATGCATTGCCTACCTTCAAATAAGTATATATTTTGTAAAAGGGACCAGGGAATAGCAACGCGAGGACATGCTAATAGTATAACTTAAATTAATTAGTTAATTAGCTAGCCCCTTGTAACCAAATAACATACACATCAGCTCCAAACGGAACATAGCAAAGTGTTTTTTTTTTCTGCAAACCAAAACAATGGCGCTGATTGGCTGATCCCTGCCACCCTGAACATGAATGACCAAGTTCAACACATGACCACGCATAGCAGAAGATTCAGCAAAGCTTCAGTCAACCGATTTGTAGTCTATATTGAAGATGATTCATTTACGGGATTGTTCAGGTGCCACCGGTGGATTTATGAGGACTATGGTTAACTGCTCCTCAGATCTCTGCAGGGTAAATCCAGACAGCTAGCTAGACTATGTGTCCAATCTGAGTTTTCTGTTGCACGACTAAAACAACTTTTGAACAAGGCTATTTTGCAGCAGCACCGTGGCGCCGTCTGGTGCTCAGCGCCGCCCAAGATGATTGTGATCAATTTAAAGAAATGCCAATAAACCAGAGCATGTTTTTCTCCTATGCTGGAATGCTGTGTGGACTACCCCTCGTTGTAGAGAGAGGTCTGGCAATGCGAGACTAACCGATTCGTAATGTTAGAATCGGGCCATCGGCGGATTCTTGGTCCGTTCAGATCGATCCAGGGCACCATGTATCAATGTAGTCGTATCTGTGCTCATCAGTCCCTCCAGGATTTTGCTTTATTTTATAGATTGTTGCGGCCCAAAATGCCTGAATTTGCGGGAGCTTCTGTTAAAAGTTGCGATGTCGTTTGTATTTTTGTTGCAATGAAGTTGCGAGATTTTTCAAAAATAAAAAGGAAACTTGTTTTGGGGAGAATAAAAACTACTCTGGACTGAGTTTCCTAGTTAACTTACCAAAAAGGCTCAGGATGCTGCAAATGTTGGTATAATATGAAAATGGCTGGTGGATTTAAGACAAAAAAAAATTACTTGAATTAATTAAATTTGAACATTTCTGCCAATGGTTGTTGATATTTACATTGTTAGTTAATTTCCTATCCTGGGCTGGGACACACATTCATATGGTTTGATAAAGCACTTATTGGACTTTAACTTATAATTGCACTTACAGTAACGAGCGTAGCTATCCTCAATTTAGGTCATCCTGTACGTCTCATCTCCGGTTTTTCCAGCCCCGCCCGCTGCAGAGAGCCGACAGGAAACAGCAGCAGCTTTCAGCGACTTTAGAGTGAAAAATTGTTACAGTGGACTTTGATGTTAAAATGTATACAGGTTGGAAGGACGGACTGAAATGTTTTGCATGGTTTTTTGCTGTACGTTTTGTTGGTAAATGTGAGATGTTTGAGTCACACACGTCTTGTCTTCATATCAGAAACAAGGAAATACGTGACGTACGTGTGTTAGGTCAACCCGTTCTCACTCCCGCTTGTCACTGGCTCTTAGAGTCCCATACTGACGCAAAGTCTGGCACGTGGGACAGCTGTGATTGGTTGAAGTCGGGGGAAACTCCAGTTATTGGTCAAATTTGCGGTAAAGTTGCAGTGATTGGTCAAAATTGCGAGTCACACTGAATTCACGGTGATTGGTTGAATTTGCATGAATTGTTGCCATCGCGAATTCCTGGAGGGACTGGCTAATACAACCAGATACCGATTCATATTGGTGAATCTTTATACTACTACGTCCTGTGCTGTAGATAAAAAAAACCAGGAATGTCAATCAGTTTAGGCAGAAGAGAGGCCCGTAGCTGTACTGTTCATGTGTAAACAGTAGCCGTAGTTGCTTTCATTGCCCTGCCATGAAGTCCGTAGAAAAATATAAAACATAATAAATTCCCCGGCAGCAAGCCTTGACATTTGACCCAGGCTTTCTCAGTATGACAGTTTTTATACAGTGCTGTGTTTGTTTTCTTAATATTTCAGTCCATTAGTCTTAAGAAAAAGAAGAAGAAAAAAACACTGACCTAATGCATGCTCACAGAAGACCACAAATGATAGTGACTGTAGAATAATAATACATACTCTCAATGGCAGTTAAGTATTAAGCCAGTTTCTCTGACATTGCTAACTGAGGTAGTGCAACACATGAAACCGACCAACTGTCCTTTAGACATTGTTCCTGCCAGGATAGTGAAGGAGGTTTTTAATAGCACCATTGGGTCAAGTCTTCTTACTTTTTTTAATTCCTGTCTTAGCTTAGGTTCTGTCCCAGCTGCTTTTAAACATGCTGTGGTCAGGCCTCTACTTAAGAAGCCTCAGCTTGACCCCACAGTATTGTCCAATTTTAGACCAGTCTCACATCTGCCTTTTCTGTCAAAGGTTCTGAAAAATCTGGTTTTATATCACGTCATAGCACTGAGTCTGCACTGCTTAGAGTGCACAATGATATTGCCTTGACTGTAGATGCCGGGAATCCGGCTGTTTTAATGCTTTTGGACCTCACAGCGGCGTTTGATACAGTGGCTCATGCAGTCCTCCTCTCTCGCCTTGATCAGTGTGTAGGCATCCGAGGCTCAGTACTTAAATGGTTTAGATCCTATTTGATAAATAGAAGCTTCTCTGTCATGATTGGTGACTTATCCTTGTCAACTGCTCCTCTCTCCTGTGGGGTACCACAGGGTTCTATTCTTGGCCCCATCCTGTTTTCCTTATATATGTTGCCTTTAGGGGCTATTATAGGAAAACATAACCTGTCTTTTCATTGTTATGCAGATGAGTTACAAATTTATTTGCCTATAAAACCGAATGACAGTGTCGCACTAGACTTCCTGCTTAGCTGTATTAATGATATTAAGTTGTGGCTTTCACAAAACTTTCTTCATTTGAATGAAGCTAAAACTGAGTGTATCGTCTTTAGTACTTCAGGTATGCCAAACGGTCCAGCTGTGAGTTTGAGAGCCCTGGCTTCATACCTTAAGCCAGCTGTCAACAATCTGGGGGTTACTTTTGATTGCAACATGAAATTTGATAAGCAAATCATCAATGTTGTTAGAATGAGCTTTGTCCAGCTTTGTCTACTGGCTAAAGCTAAACCCTTACAGGCATGATCTAGAAAAGGCTATCCATGCCTTTATTAGTTCAAGGTTGGATTACTGTAATGCTTTCTATGTTGGTCTGAGTCAGACCTCCATCTCACGACTTCAAGTTGTACAAAATGCTGCTGCTCGCTTTTTAACAAATACATCTAGACACGCATACATCACTCCTGTTCTCTAAACCCTACATTGGCTCCCTGTGTGTTTTACAATCGATTTTAAGATTGTATTGTTTGTTTTCAAGGCCTTAAACGTCCTGGCCCCGGAGTATTTGTCTGAGCTCTTAACCCTGCGTGAGCACAACCGGTCCTTGCGGTCCTCAAATCAGCTGGTTTTAGAAGTCCCAAGGTCAAAGTACAAACGGTGGGGTGATCAGGCTTTTGCAGTTGCTGCCCCGAGACTCTGGAACAAGTTACCCCCTGAAATTCGGACGACTACAGATGTAGCACTTTTTAGGTCTAAACTCAAAACTTATCTGTTTAGAAAGGCTTTTAATACATAGTAGTGGTGTGACAATTTCCTTCTCCTATTTATATGTAACCTTTTCTGATGTTATTGTTTCTATGTGTCATTCTTTTTATTGTATGATATGTTATATGATGTGTGTTTTAGTCTTGATTCTGATGTTAAGCATTTTGGATACCTGTTGGTTACTGTAAAGTGCTATATAAATACATGTTGATTGATTGATTGATATTGATGGAATGAGGTATTGTTTATTATGTTCACAATACAAATTACCATCATCATAAATAACTATGAGCAGCCAATACATTAATCACATTGAGAGTAGAGACAGAGGGAGACACTGAGAGAAACAGGCTGCTATTGTCACTATAATGGCTAAGCTAAAGCTCGTCTCTTTGGCATCCTGACAGTCATTAGCTAAAGCCTCTCGGTAGCTGGCATCAGCACCCGCTCATTGACATATAACAAAGCAAGACAGAACCATTAACCTGGAAACACTACATCAGCTCTCTACACACTCTGCATTGTGAGGTGCATGAAAATCAAATTAAAGAATGAGATCTAATTGTTGAGGCACAACTATGCTATGAGGTACAACAAATAATTACCATTAGGCCTCTTGTTTCCTCCTTTAGAATATTCTAATGGTTGTCGAATGGTGATTTATTGATGAAAAGTGCCGTCTTTCTGCATGCTTAAGCAGTATAATATGCTAATTATGGTACTACAGGACAGAGACAGAGTTATCACTGTGATATGTGTTGCAGAATGTGTTGCGGAATTGTCTTGCTGCACCTTTACTGCTATGTGCGTGAATACATTATTAAATATTAACCCTTGTGTTGTCTTACCATCGACCATGCAAGTAATCAAAATTGAAAATGAATTTTGACGTTTTTTGGTGCTTTTTGCCGACGTTTGTGTCGTTTCTTTTGATGTTTTAGTCGCTTTTTTATGTTTTAGGTGCTTTAGAGTAGCCTGTATTTGCTTTTTTTAACAGTAGTAGGTAAAATAATAAATAAGCTCTTGTCCTTTCAATCTTACAGTAATTTTTTTTTAGCAACTTATGAAAACAAATGTATCAAATAAATCCAACATAAGGCAAGTTGCAGAGTGTCTAATATAACAGTATGTAATCAATTGGGTCACTCATGATGATGGTAAACCCAAAAAATAACACTGCAGACTGACAGCTTTTGATGATGCTTAATGTTAAGTCATAGCGGGGCATTAAAACGAATCAACAAACTAACGTACCGTTGGGCTACTAGTGGGAACACATTCCGTGTCACTATGTTGATAATCGCACACGGGGGAGAAACAATTTTGGCCCAGTTTACCTCACACTCAAGTCAGTGCAGGACATATACCCAGAGCTACAGGAGAAGCTGGAGAGGCATAGCCTTCTCCCCACCCAATTCGCTAGTCGCATGATAATGAATAATAAAGTAATGATTAAAAAAACACAAATACTTGATGAAGGGCCCGGCCCGAGGATAGTGGTGGGACATATGGGCCCGACCCGGCTCATGAGTCAAGTTCGGGCTCGGGCAGAGAATCTAAACTCAACAAAAAGGTGAGCAGAACTTACAGGGTTTTGCTGCTGTTATCCTGACTCATGGGATGCATTTTACAATGTCTACAGACTGCTACGTTGTTGTTAGCATTAAGAGTAAAATACTCCCACACTTTATAAGACCGTGTGCGAGCCTTTTTCTCAACGTGTTGTTGAACTTGCAAGGAATCCATAGTTGCGCTGTTGCTGGAGGCAGCCGGTTACTTATAGATTTCTACGTGTGACGCGTCGACGCAAATTATTTGTGTCGGCGCATTTACGTAATCGACTACGTCGATGAATCGTCCCAGCCCTATTCTAAACCTAATCTCAAACTCTTGGTTTTGTCTTGGTTTTGATACACACTGGTCTTGGTGATGACTTGGTCTCAGTTTAGGTGGTCTCGACTGCAACACTGGCTATGATACACATTCATAGTGCGTGCTGTACAGGATATGCTGTTGAAAATATGCCACTGTCTTACACCATCTGTCTCTTTATTTTCTTCACAGAAGGAGCGTGAAAAGAATAAAGAGGAGAAGAAGAAGGATGTTAATAAAGTGGAGAAGCAAAACAACACAAAGGTAAAAGTGATGTGCACAGTTAATAGACTACATGTGACCTGAAAAACATTCATTTGCCATAGGTTAAAGTTGAAATCTTGAATTGGCGTCAACCGTGGTTACCGTGGTATCAGCAAGTGTGGTTTAATACTACAGGTCCCAGAATTCTAGAGGCAGAAATACAACAAAAGAGCAACTGGTGTATATGTGTACAGTGCAGCCAGACAAACTCGTACTGTTTTAGAGAGAGAGACTGAATGAGAAGCATAGAAGTTTAGATGGCATAGAAAGTGAAATTTCACTAAGCTTTATTAGCAGCCATATCAGTATTTGATTATTTATCCTCTGCAGTTTCTTAAAGTCACAGTGTGTCACGGCAATGCCGGCCAAGCGGACACAAGTGCGGTTACAGTTTTCAAAACATCACGCACACAGCGTTTGCTGCAACAGTCTAAAATATAATGCGAGACTGACGTGCGGTTAATGTTACACTTCTGAGACAGACAGGCACCACTGTGTACCCTATGCCCTGGTGACTGACTGACTTGGCTGAGGTTGAAGGGCAAGGCAACTTTATTTCTATAGCACCTTTTAGCAACAAGGGATTTTGAAAACAGAATAAGATACAAATACAAGAATAAAAGTTACAGTGCAGTAAATTAATAATTATTTGATTTAATAGGTTGTAGGCACAGGTTTGGGAGGGACGCTGCAGTTATTAGGTCTGAAGAGGCAAAACTCATATTTTATGAGATTAAAGTAGTCAAAAAACACATTTACGAGAAAACATCTCGTGGCAGAAATACAAGAAGAGCAACTGTAAACATCATTGTAATGATTTCACAAATGGGGTAAACAAAGAGGTCACTGATCACAAACTAATTATACACATCACTATTCATATATCATATTCATGGAGGTTGTAGGCTCTCAGTAGTGGCTGAGGATTTTGTCTTTAAGACCTTATCAATTTAGTTTGGGCCATGAAAACTGGCCTGTTGGTGCAGAAACAAGAAGAAAAGTAAAAATGAGAGAACAGCCCTCTGACATTGATCATGCTTTATTTCCCATGCTGGTGAAGCCCTGCGAAGGCCAGAATGAGAACAAAGAGAAGTGCTGCTTTCTTTGCGTGTGTCAGTGTGCTGTTGTGAATGCATGTGTGACAACAGAGAGTCGCTCCACCTCTGTGCTGCAGGAATCCTCAAGGGGAAACTCCACATAAACATTCATGTCGTTCGCTTTAGCTTGGCTCTGTGAATCAGTATGGATAATTTCTCATACATGCACAGGGCGTAAACATGTGAACTATATTTCAAAAGCTATGATCCGTCCATGAAAGTGAAAGTGTGTGTTGGATCGTGTAACTTGAACCTCAGCTGCATCAAACAAGTTAGCTGTTTCCAACGTATCTGTAATCATTGTTTCATTATCTTGTCTTTATGTCACTTAGTGTAATGAGTGAAGCCATTGCTGCTGGCAGATTTAGCTACATTTAGCTCTCTTTTTTTTGGACGTAGATAGACTGTTAACGCTCACTGTACCAGAGAGAGATGCCCTAACATCATAAAAGGCAATTTGCATAACATTGTGATTTGAATCCAAATCTGGAAATTGATGGAAAGATTAATTAAAGACAAAATCACTGCTGTATGCAGAGAAAGTTTTTATATAAATAACTAATTTGACCAGAATGTATTAATCCAGCTCAGTGTGAACAGAAAGAGCTGCAATTACTGAAGTGTGGAACAGAGTTGTGTGTGTGTGTGTGTGTGTGTGTGTGTGTGTGTGTGTGTGTGTGTGAAGTTGGAGCACTGTAACTGAAAGCAGTTTTTCCAAACTCTGTTTTAGTTTGTGGAACATCATTCAGTATGTATCTACTTGATCTTAGGTTGTGTTCAGATCTACTAGATGTTAAAAGTGTAGTTAAATATGAAGGAGTGTGTCCAGTTATTGATTTGTACACAAAGGTCAACCAATGTTTGAGCCTTCTTGTGTTGAGTGAGGGTCAACCTACAATTTCATATAATACACAGTGATGGGTAGAGTACTTTGCATGGGTTATAAATCTCAGTGCTGAACGATACACAGAATCCAAATATTTCAACAGGGACTTTGTGGAGTGTCTGTAAAACACATCTCCATAGTCTAAAATTGGCAAAAAGGTAGATTCAACCAACTTTTTCTTGACTTTCTGTGTGAAGCAGGAAGTGTTTCTGAAGCAAAAGCACAACTTTAATTTCAATTTAGTGATTGAATACAAATCTGGAAATTGATGGAAAGATTAATTAAAGACAAAATCACTGCTGTATGCAGAGAAAGGTTTTATATAAATAACTAATTTGACCAGAATGTATTAATCCAGCTCAGTGTGAACAGAAAAGAAAGAGCTGCAATTACTGAAGTGTGGAACAGAGGTGTGTGTGTGTGTGTGTGTGTGTTTGTGTGTGTGTGTGTGTGTGTGTGTGTGTGTGTGTGTGTGTGTGGGGGGGGGGTTCTTGTTTAACTATATTCGTGGGGTCCAAAAAACAGGAATACAGTATACTTGTGGGGTCCGGACAGCAAATTTAAAGGGCTGTTTGAGAATTAAGACTTGGTTTTAGAATTAGGGTTAGAATTAGGTTATGGTTAGGGTAAGGGTTAATGTTAGGCATTTAGATGTGATGGTTACGGTTAGGGTAAGGGTCTAGGGAATGCATTATGTCAATGACGGGTCCCCACAAAGATAGTGAAATGTGTGTGTGTGTGTGTGTGTGTGTGTGTGTGAGATTTGAATGCATTTCTGTGGAGGACAGAACATGTGTGATTTGCTATGCATTGGCCATTGCTTTTAACTGAGTGTACATGCATGCTATGGCTGTGGCATGTGTTCATGTATATCTATACTGTGTGTGTGTGTGTGTGTGTGTGTGTGTGGGGGGGGGGGGGGGGGGTGGCAGCACTGAAGGAGTGAATGTGTGTGTTTCTGGGTCATGGTTAGTGAATTCTGAATATTTCCATGGCCTGCGAAGCGGTGAGGGAATAATGTAGCTTTCAGCAGTGTGTGTATGTGTCTGTGTGTGTTGAGATGCTCTACAGGGAAATGGAATGAAGGCTATGGGCAACTGTTCCCACTGAGAGTGAAATGTAACGCAGCGGTCTGTACTCTGTAGCGTTCATTCCTTACTCTACATCCATCTGCTCATAAACTTGACTCATTTGCCTTTTTTACAGTTAAAAATATGGTCACATTTCTTTTCTATGGCAATATTTCTGTCGCGATTTATGTTTTTACACCTCTTTTCTTTACATACTATATATATGTATGCATTTAAAGGACGATTGCTCAAAAAACAAGGACATGATAATTGTGGTTTGTAATGTGTCATGCTAGAATCACTAAATGTCACACAATATATAATAAAGTAGCTTGATTTTTTCAGGTATGTGCTGTACTAGACAAAAACGCACATTCCTGTCTGGTCATTATATCTACAATGTCATAACTGATGGTTCAGAAAATGGATCGTAATGTGTTAAAGCCCTGACTATGTATGACCATGGATCCATCCAGCCAGGAACCCTGTCATCTCGCCTCTGTTTCTAACTAATAAAGGCGTTAAATTCCCCCAAAATAATTTGAAAATAAGATGTACTACATCACGAAATATATTGCAGTGCTACAGCTAATGATTTTTCACATTATTGATTAGTCTGCAGGTTATTTTCATTCAGCGATGTCATGAATTGTCCAAAACCTCTGCTGTGAGGTGACAGCTGACAGACAACTATTGATTAAAATGCTCTTTTTTTGTGAATAATGAGCTTTTTCCACCAATGAGGTACATACTGTTCTGCAGTCCCAAAATGCACAATGAAGCACCAGGCATCAAGTCTCCCATGTCTGCGTTTGACTTTACCTTCATGTCTATGTCCTTGTCCAAACTAGAATCCAATCATAAATCATCATATTGTCTTTGTACAACGGTCTGCAAACACGTGTGTGCCTGCTGTTAATCTCAGTCTTGTTTTCAGTGGCGCTTTAAAGTCATTGGTCTTTAAAGGTTACTGTTACTTCTTACTTAAAGCTTTAGTGCGTAACTTTTTTATATTGATAAATGTCCGTTATATTCAAGCCATTGCAAAATGAGTTGATAGAAAGCTAATTAAAACTATCAGCTCCACAAAACTCTCTGTATTTCTCAGTATGGCTATGTTCAGAAGATTGTCTCGCAGAAAATCGAGTGAAGATAATTACTGTGTGGAGGATGAGTGGGGTTGGTGCACCATCACGGAAGGCTTGTATCATGTGGATGCGCTGACAGTGTTGTTGTCATTACTTAGAATTCCTCATGGGGGAGACAGAAACTACGCACTATAGCTTTAAGTTACTGCTGTGTAAATGTATCCAAAGCTGGTGTGAATAACTACATAAACATAAATTTGCTCCAGTGTCAGAAGAAAATCAATGTTGAAAAGAGACACTGCATTTTGTTTTAATGTCATCAAAAGCAATCAGCATATGATTATTTCCAATCGATGAAAATTCATTACCTCCAGTCTCTTTGTATATTGTTACCCTGTCTTCCCGTATGAACATTCAAACACTTGGGCAGCACAGGGGCTCAGTGGTTAGCACTGCCGCCTCACAGCAGGTACGCACTGCAGAGTTCGATGCCCAGTGTTTTCTTTGTGGAGTTTGCATGTTCTCCCTGTGTTGCGTGTTTGTTTGCTCCGGGTGACACTATTAGTGTCTGTTTTTATAAAGAATTTGTACTCCTTAGGCAGCAAACGACAGCCGTGGTGATGTCATTTTATGGCTTGCACACCTTGCGTTGGGAACACCGTGGCTACCATAAACCTACCTTAAATCAGGATGGGGAAATGGAAGTGCCCTTAAGCAAGGTCCTTAACCCCATTGTAGCAGATCAGACTGTGGTTGTACTGGGCAGCTTCTAGGTGTGAATGTGATCATGGGTTTCCTGAAAAAGAGGGGCTTCCTCTTGGTGAAACTCTCCTGAATAAATAAATGGTTATGAGATTATGCGATAACATTGTTGAATATTGCGATATTACTCACGATACATAAACAGATATTAAAATGTACTCACTACAATACAACACATTGCTTGTTAAATTTTAAACACATAAAAGGAAATTGTGTCCAACATTTTTTATGGATAAATTGAACATTGAGGTATATGTGTTTGTTAGAGTGCTTTCACACCTACCTCGTTTGGTTTCGGACGTTCAGACTTTTTAGTTTGATCCGAACCAAAATTACAGGTGTGAAACCTCCCCCGGACCAAACCGCCGAAATTTGGTCCGACCAAAAGAGTTAGTCTTGGTCCGAATCAAACTGAACCATGGTTTGGACTTTTTGACGAAATACAAGAAGTTCTGGCAGGCTATCGTCGTGTCATAAGAGAAGCGTAGCTCCTTTAAAGAACAGTTCAGTGCTTAGTGTATACCAGTGTGTACATATTGAGAGAAAGTGACGGTGGATAAGCTCAGAGCAGACAGCTGACGGCTATCAAAGCAGAGAATAAATTAAATTTACTTGTTATGTAAGTGTTAGTAAATCAGTCCTTCCAGAAAAATGCGGTTTGTTTGCAGTTTGTTTGTGATTGTTGCGGGCAAAAATCCTTGATTATGCGGCACGTTTTCTTAAAAAATGCAATGGAATATGCGGGATATTTATGCAATTTTATGCGATGAAATTACGGAAACTTACAAAAATTGCGGGAACTTGCAAAAACTGCGGTTTCATCATGTCTTCATCGCGGGGTTTGCAGCTTTTCGATGATGTTCACGTCACGTAATTACGTCACTTCATAACGTTCCCATAGCAACGTGAAAATGGCTGCTCTTGTGTGAAGTAAACCCAACATTTTTCAACTTTCTGCTAAGATATATGTGACTTTTTTGCAACAAAAATGCGGGGATTATGAAATCATGCGCATATTTTGCGCGGAAATCAGCAATTTATGCGGCAAAAGTGCAGCGTATTTGAAAAAATGCGCCCCCCGCATAAATATGCGGACTTTGGCTGATTATGCATTGAATTATGCGATCGCATAATCACGTTTTTCTGGAGGGACAGGTAAATGTACAGTGTAGGTTTCAGTTTGTCTCTGAATAAATGCAGTACCTTATTAAACCCAAGTAAAGTTCCAGTGTCTTGCTTCTCAACAACGCAACAAAACATAAGAGCACACAGGGAGAGCAGGAGTTAGCTGGAAAAAACTCAGACAGAAGAGAGAGGACACGAGAGGACAGGGAAGCCCATCTACAAACTAATCAGTTACAAGTATCGTGAGACGCAGCCCACCTATGTGATGACGACAGGACGTAGTTACTGTATGTCATGTAGAGTTCTTCAGTGCGCTTGCATAACTGCAGTGTGAAACAAAAACATGAACCATGGTCCAGACCTTGGTTCAGACTTTCAGGTGTGAAAGGCCCATATAATATATGCAAGAATTAATATTTTTCTGTGTGCTGGCAGAAATATGCGACATTCACCACCTCTTTTTCTTCCTCCTTACCATCTGACCCATTGTGAAGGAGATACATGAGGACATTTCTGGTGTTTGTGTGAGAGAGAGAGAGAGAGAGAGAGAGAGAGAGTTTTTAGTCCAAGTGTATGCTGACAAGCTAAAAACTGTTTAATCTCCATGTTCATGCTATCATGAACATGCTAACAGCCATGTTTCCCTCAATTTCTCTGTCTTTCCCCTCGCTTTCTTCTCACTCATTTTCCTTTTCTTTCTGCTTGTCTCGCCCTACATCCTCCTGTTCTCACCCTTCAGTCTGCTGAGTGCTTTTTTACCACTCTCGGAAAGAAAGACGTATTGTACCATCACGACACATCTCTAGCACCCCTTTCATCTTTGCATGCAGATAATATACTGTACATATCTGCGAGGAGATACTGGATGGAGCAGTCAAAGCTTTAATCAGCAGCCATATTTCATTTCCTTTCACATCACTTAATTTCCTTTCTTCCTCAAATACGGTGACACAAACAGCACTTGGGCTTTGCTTTGCTCTTATTAAAATTCAAACATAAAACAAGTGTAAAATACTGTGAATGCACCAACTGCTGAACTAATTTCACAGTAAGTCTAAGGGAGGCTACAATCAATATGGACTTTTCTAGGATGTGTTATTGGATTGCAGCTGCAGAGAGAGAGAATAGTTTGTGCTGATCTTCTATATTTATACATTTGTCATTTTTTTGTGAGAGAAACCATGGGCATAAATCTGATCTAACAGTAGGGGGGGGGACAATAAACATAAAATTTCTGAAGAGCAATTTTTGAAGGGGACACAAATAATACAGCCACAATTATACTCATAGAGGACATGTGTACACAAGCCACAAAAATACCTTAAAACATAATGACTTATTTTGAAAGAGTGTCCCCATATAAAAGAAATACAATACTTTTGTACACTTGTTAAATTAGCTGATCATAATGTAAATTAGTGAGCCACTGGTAAAGCTCATCAAATATGAATTAGGTTCATAGGTTCACCACGCGGTCATATTATAATTACAAAATGATCTTGCGTCCTCCGCATAAATATTAGGTTTGGTCTGGGACAGAGGATATATACTTAACTGCAGCAAACCCACTGATCAGCCACTTCAAACACAACTGTAGAACAACTGTAGTTCACACACATAACATTAGGCTTATCTCTGTGGTAACGTTAGTTGCAGTGGGTGCATTTCTACCCAACAAGCTATTAAACAAGCTAGCTAACATTACGTTATATTACAATAACATAGCAAACTTTTTGTCATAACTAATTCATTAATTACTCAGGATCATTTTTATTTGAGAAAAGAACAACTTCATCCGATGTTTAATGTGAATAAAATAGCCTTGAACCGCCTACTTACTACATTCCTGTAATTACCGATGTGACTGTGAGTCGAGTGCAGATCCGATTCCTAACGTACAGCAGGCAGTGGACCAAACCACTGTGAGGCAAGGGAGGGGGGACTCAAAATGTTTCTAAACTTAAAAAGCATTTTTTGGTGTTGTTTTACTACTTACACAGATATTTTAAGTATACATCATTATATTATGTACAATACACAGCATTGTTTTAATGATATTTCTAGGGGGGGACAACCCTTAGAAGGGGGGGGGGGGGTTCCTGACCCCTCTGACCCCCCTGGGATTTATGCCCTTGAGAGAAACAAAGAATTACAGGAATTTTAATGTTTCTCACAGGTTTTTTGTTCATATCAGTCCATTGAAACCCTGAGATTGTGATGATTACAGATAATGATACATGCATACTGTATGTCTTTTAAGTCTGATGAAATTTGAATGAGTTCATGTTAGCGATTCCTGCACACAGACATTGCAGTATTGAGTGAAATTCCAGTAAATATCTATCTATTGATGTATTGATTCATTGATTACACCTCCATATAGTTAGAGGACTCACATGAGACATTACAAATGCAATGGTCAAATGGTCCTAACTTTTAGCCCAATAGCATGTATCGAGCTGGATCCTAGTTGTGCATCAATGTGACCAGAATCATCTTTTTCTTGTGTTGGATCCTTCCCATCTGGTTGCAGCCGACATCTTTTTAAACTCCATTCCCAGAGTTTGGAACACAGTGTTTCCGCTCTGTTCTGTTCAAATCTGAAGCCTTAAATCCAATCTTAGAAAGCACTGATGTCATCATCAGGTTTATTTTCATTAGTATCTTGACAATTCAGGACCGTTTTATTTATACAGCCCAATATCACAAATCACTTGAGGTCATGGATATGATTCACAACACCTTTTTATAAAAGCATTTGATGGTCCAAATTGTTTTGCTTTACTTGAGGTCAAGGGGAAAATATTCATGACACAATTATAATGGTCTTATGGCAGCCATTGTAAAACCCAACCACTTAATTAAGCTTAGCGTTAGTTCATGCAGGACACAGTCCTGCATGATGAGTCATACGCCCGTTGATTGACTTATCATTCCTATCAGACACACACCAATCAGAGCCATTCTCGCATCAAATCGGTCCTTTTAAATGTGACTCCCTCCTCACTGGTCCCTGCTACAGTGACGCTGCTTCACTCGCTGCTGCCGCTGGCAACGCTTTGCCCCCACCATCCCAGCCTCCACCTTCCTAGTTTAGAGTCCTAACATGACTCAAAGTTTAAATTGGTTTTCAATGTCTTTCTTTTGGCTCACTCTTTACCCAGGGGGGTTTCTGCATGGTGCTCCCTGTTTCAGCTTAGCATGCTGCTTGGCTTGTCAAGGGAGCATTATCAAGAGCAGAGCCATCAGCGCCAAGCATAACTGTATTTCCATTTGTTGCAATAAATGGTTAAATCTATGACAAGTGTTCCTCACTGAAATGACAGTTTAATGTAATGTTAACACATAAAGCTAAATAGTTTCTTAAAGTTTAATAATTAGGCGTAAAATATTCATCACAGCTTATGTTGTCTAGGTTAATGTCAAGTTGACATAACACAAACATCTCAAACAATGCTAACTTTGCATTAAAAGTGTCATCATTTACCGAATGACACTTAATGACAACGGTCATTAACACTGCAAAAGACTCCTTCATGTTCATGACAGGTGCCATGTCATAGTTATGAAAGTGTCATGTCAGTCTTATGCCCACTCCTTCAAATATAGTGTTACTCAAATTTGCCTCAAGGGGCTTTTCAATCTTTAAAGCAGACGACACCTTCTGTCCTTAAACCCTTGATTCAGATAAGGAAAGGCTGATTGTTCTCCCTTCCTTTTACTTTGTATATAGCAATAATAAAATATGTAAGCAATGAAAAAATAAATACTGCTGATGTAGGACTTAGTTGGCTCCGCCATAGAAGACTTCATTCAGAAAATAATTTAAGCATGTATTTCCCTGCAGTTTCTGCATCAGTGTTTGGTGGGGGGGTTATTTGTTATTTTGATTGGCCAGCCATTTCTGTTTTGATTACAATTTATGGTGCAAACTGTGTTTGGATAATTGAGTTGTAAAATGTAGCTGTGTACTATTGTGTGTTGTTTGAGGAGAAGGGAATAATGTTCTGTGATTGGAATAGTGATTTCAGTCAAACTATTACTGATATAAAACTGATGGAGATGGTGAAAGGGTTTCTTAGGGGGCTCTCACACCTGACTGGACCATGGTTCACGTTTTTGCATTTGATCCGGTAAGTTTTGGTTTCACACTGCAGTTATGCAAGCGCACTAAAGATCTACAGTGCCTTGCGAAAGTATTCGGCCCCCTTGAACTTTTCGACCTTTTGCCACATTTCAGGCTTCAAACATAAAGATATAAAACTGTAATTTTTTGTGAAGAATCAACAACAAGTGGGACACAATCATGAAGTGGAACGAAATTTATTGGATATTTCAAACTTTTTTAACAGATAAAAAACTGAAAAATTGGGCGTGCAAAATTATTCAGCCCCTTTACTTTCAGTGCAGCAAACTCTCTCCAGAAGTTCAGTGAGGATCTCTGAATGATCCAATGTTGACCTAAATGACTAATGATGAAAAATAGAATCCACCTGTGTGTAATCAAGTCTCCGTATAAATGCATCTGCTCTGTGATAGTCTCAGAGGTCCGTTTAAAGAGCAGAGAGCATCGTGAAGAACAAGGAACACACCAGGCAGGTCCCAGATACTGTTGTGGAGAAGTTTAAAGCCGGATTTGGATACAAAAAGATTTCCCAAGCTTTAAACATCCCAAGGAGCACTGTGCAAGCGATACTATTGAAATGGAAGGAGTATCAGACCACTGCAAATTTACGAAGACCCGGCCGTCCCTCTAAACTTTCAGCTCATACAAGGAGAAGACTGATCAGAGATGCAGCCAAGAGGCCCATGATCACTCTGGATGAACTGCAGAGATCTACAGCTGAGGTGGGAGACTCTGTCCATAGGACAACAATCAGTCGTATACTGCACAAATCTGGCCTTTATGGAAGAGTGGCAAGAAGAAAGCCATTTCTTAAAGATATCCATAAAAAGTGTTGTTTAAAGTTTGCCACAAGCCACCTGGGAGACACACCAAACATGTGGAAGAAGGTGCTCTGGTCAGATGAAACCAAAATTGAACTTTTTGGCAACAATGCAAAATGTTATGTTTGGCGTAAAGGCAACACAGCTCATCACCCTGAACACACCATCCCCACTGTCAAACATGGTGGTGGCAGCATCATGGTTTGGGCCTGCTTTTCTTCAGCAGGGACAGGGAAGATGGTTCAAATTGATGGGAAGATGGATGGAGCCAAATACAGGACCATTCTGGAAGAAAACCTGATGGAGTCTGCAAAAGACCTGAGACTGGGATGGAGATTTGTCTTCCAACAAGACAATGATCCAAAACATAAAGCAAAATCTACAATGGAATTGTTCACAAATAAACATATCCAGGTGTAAAAATGGCCAAGTCAAAGTCCAGACCTGAATCCAATCGAGAATCTGTGGAAAGAACTGAAAACTGCTGTTCACAAACGCTCTCCATCCAACCTCACTGAGCTCCAGCTGTTTTGCAAGGAGGAATGGGCAAAAATTTCAGTCTCTCGATGTGCAAAACTGATAGAGACATACCCCAAGCGACTTACAGCTGTAATCGCAGCAAAAGGTGGCGCTACAAAGTATTAACTTAAGGGGGCTGAATAATTTTGCACGCCCAATTTTTCAGTTTTTTATCTGTTAAAACAGTTTGAAATATCCAATAAATTTCGTTCCACTTCATGATTGTGTCCCACTTGTTGTTGATTCTTCACAAAAAATTACAGTTTTATATCTTTATGTTTGAAGCCTGAAATGTGGCAAAAGGTCGGAAAGTTCAAGGGGGCCGAATACTTTCGCAAGGCACTGTATACGTGACAAAACTACGTCCTGCCATCAGCACATACGTGAGCTGCGTCTTCAGATACTTAACACATAGGCTAATTGATTGGTTTGTAGACGGACTTCCCCGTCCTCTCGTATCCTCTCTCTGTGTCGGAGTTTTTTCAACTGACTGCTGCTCTCTCCTACTGCTGCTCTTTTTGTTTTGTTGCGATTTTGAGAAGCAAGACACGGGAACTTTCTTTCTGCAGCATTTATTCAGAGACAAACGGAAACCGACATTGTACATTTACTACCACTTAACAAGTAAACTGCCGACAGCTGTCTGCTCTGAGCGCATTCACCGTCACACACTCTCTCATGTAGCCTACACACTAAGCACTGAGCTATTCCTTGAAAGAGCTTCCCTGCTCTTATAGCCTGCCAGAGCTTCCTATAATTGGTCTGAAAGTACAAACCATCCAAAAAATTATTTCACACTATAAACAAACCGGACCATGGTTCAGTTTGATCCGGACCGAGACTACCTCTTTTGGTCGGACCAACTTCCGGCTGTTTGGTCCGGACCGTGGTTGCACACCTGTCATTTTGGTTCGGATCAAACTGAAAAGTACGATGGTCTACCAAACGAGGTAGGTGTGAAAGCCCCCTTAGAGGCAAGTAAGACACCTTTGAAACCAAAAGGTCACAGGTTCTGTCTTGCATGCGTTTATTACCTGCCCTGTCTAAAGCAACAAAGCTTAATCAATGAATTGATTAGTTTACAACTATTACATTAATCACCAACTATTTTGATAATTGATTAATTGGTCTGAGTAATTTTTTATGAAAAAAAGTTTAAAAAAATTGATTCCAGCCTCTTAAATGTGAATATTTTCTGGTTTCTTCACTCCTCTGTGACAGTAAACTGAATATCTTCAGTTGTGGACAAAACGAAACATTTGAGGACGTCATCTTCGGCTTTGGGAAACACTGATCGACATTTTTCACCAATTTCTGACATTTTAGACCAGGCAACTTATCGATTAATTGAGAAAATAATCAACAGATTAATCAACAATGAAAATAATTGTTATTTGTAGCCCTAGCCATTTTCTTTTTAGAAATTCATTAACCTAAACCTGATCCTGTTTACTCATCCATGGATGCTTTTACTCTGTCTAAACAGCTAAATGTTTCAAGACTAAACATGTAAAGATCTAGCTCTTAACTTGAGTTTGCTTAACATTACATTTCTTCACTAATGCAAAAGTACCATTAACTTCTTGAATGGTACTTTTGGTCACTTCTTCTTGGTACATTATAGACTGGGTAAACCCAGCCCGATGTGCCAGTGATTTGATTTCGCCCTGCTGCTCAGGCTGGAAACCTGTACATTTATCTATCCTGCTTCCGTTACAATGTTGCGGGGACCAATCACAAACTGGCTTATCCACCTGGTGCGCTATTGCCGGGTTTAACACAATGACGATAGAGAAGTGACCAAGCAGCTTCTTGTTTACATTCAACATAGTGCAGCAACCCGTTGATGCCGCTGTCGCTGCTACGTCACCCGGATTGTTGGTCTGATTGGTTGAAGGACTATCCAATTGCGTACAGAGTCATTTGAACTGTGCCCGTTGATCACGCCTCTTGTGCAGACTCCCCAGACTAATGTTCAATCTTAAAAGATTGAGCTTGGTCTGGTGATAGCCAGACTAGGTACATTATTCATTAAAAATTAAATTCACTTATCTCATTTGAGTAGGGTCTGCCTTATTTTTCTGTTTTCTGTGTATCCATACAGCATGCTTTAGGATTGTTGAGATAAACTGAATAAAATCAAAAAAAGCCTAGATGCTGTTTTGAATGCTGACCTCTTGGATTTACTGAATTCTAAACTTTTACTATTGCTAATGAGGCCATGTTACACCAACAGAACAGTGGGCTATGCAGTTATACTAATCAGCATGCTGCAGAAGTAGATGGCACATTGCTCTTAGGAAAGCTATATTTGCTCAAACGCGTTGATTTTATAATTGATTCTGTCTTCTTTACTTCTTTAACCAAGCATACTAAAGTGTAGATTTTACCCTAGTGTACAGGTGTTCAGACAGATGTTAGGCAGTGTTGTCCCTTCACAGCATGTCAGTCCAGTGTAATAGTGA
Organism: Zingel zingel; assembly: GCA_023566125.1. Taxonomy (NCBI): domain Eukaryota; kingdom Metazoa; phylum Chordata; class Actinopteri; order Perciformes; family Percidae; genus Zingel; species Zingel zingel. Next base: position 5,940,318 of record CM042326.1, on the reverse strand, counting down.
TTGAAACCTTCTCTCAGCATATCGGTCCCCTAACATTGGTTTGACTAGTGCATTAAACAAAAACAGTGACAAAGACAGAAGGGGCGTCAGAGTTCTAGACAGGTAGAGACATGTCAGGTTACGTAATGTAATGGTGAGATGTAACTGAATTGATATTGAGACTGATGAATAGGAAAGCGCAATCCCTGAGCTGGCTGTTCACATGAGCAGCCGAGGTTTTGTAATAGAGTGTACTTCCCAGAGAGTCTTTGAGCTTGAGTCCAAGTCAAGTCTCTTGTGGTTATACTGAGTGTTGTATTACCTGCTGCGTTCTATACAGGCTGCTTAGAACACTGCATGGCTATATTTAATAACATCTAGAGAACAACAGTCGGAGTTTACCTCCCTAGGTCGTAGCTAAAGCAAGAAGCAAGCTAACGTTAGATGGCCAATTGCTGAGCTAAAGATGTTGGCTGACCTATCGGTGCGTTTTTAGGTGCCTGATCATATTAGATGTGGTCGAGCCAGAATCTTTTATCTTGATACCACATATTTTGCATTCGGTGCTTCTTTTGTTTGGGGTTTGTTGTCTGAAGTTTTTAAAGCCAAAGCTTCCGATGAATGGCACAGCAGTTGTCGGTTCAGTCGTCATGTATGTTGTCCATGCTCACGTGTGGCAGATATGTTAGCCTACCTATTACATGTTACGTACGTAGGTTATAGGTTGCGCAGGGAGAATTACAATCATCTCATCAGATATTTCCTAAAAATAAAGATTGTTCACGAGTCGAGTCTGAAGTCTTTTAATAACGAGTCTCAAGTCAAGTCTGAAGTCACTGTGTGTGCCACTCAAGTCCCCATCTCTGGTACTTCCTAGTGCTGGGCCTTATGACCAAAAATTTGTATCACATTTTTTAAGATTCTCACGGTTTCACGGTTATATCACAGTATTTTCTTCCTTTTGCATGGCTGGGCCTTTATATAGGTTTATAATGGCTTATTCTACTGTCAGGAGAACATAGAACATAAACAAATTTTAATGTCTACATGTTTCCTGAAAGCTTTGATTACTAAAGTGTTTGCTTGGCTCCACAACATTATACAATATATGAAGGAAATTAGAATGCATGAAACGGTTGCAGAATGTAAACTATTTTTATTGTGCAAACTGCAAAGTAGTAAAATAAATGAACTTAAATAAATAGATATACCAACAACTTTACCATTGCTTCCTTTTCAAAAGAAAATAGTTGTAAGATAGTTGTATTAACACTACCTCGACCACAGGAATGTTGGGCGACTGAACGTAGCTCCACTTATAGCTTGCTTCTGTGTTGTTGGTTTGGCTAGTAGTTTGGCGAAAGTAAGAAATATCTTAAATCAGTGTTTTAATTATTAACACACAGTAGCTGAGGGAGTATTAAAACTACAGCCACATAATTACGAGAGCTCCACCGAGTGGCATGAAAGATCACTAACATCGTAAGCATTACAACAATAAGTAAGAAGGGTACGCAGGTAACAGGGGTCACCGCTGTGCACCGTAACTGTAACGGTATGTGAACAATTCATATAATTCGGGAAATTAAGACCAGTATACCGGTTGAGACGGTATACCGCCCAGCACTAGTACTTCCTCGAGGTCCCATGTACAAACCCCAATTCCAATGAAGTTGGGACATTGTGTAAAATGTAAATAAAATCAGAATACAATGATTTGCAAATCCTTTTCAAGTGCCCATGGCATGGGTAACTTGCACATCTGTGAAGGCACCATTAATGCTGAAAGGTTCAGGTTTCGAGCAACATATGCTGCCATCCAAGCAAAGTATTTTTCAGTGAGGTCCCTGCTAATTTTATCAAGACAGTGCTAAGCCACATTCTGCACGTGTTGCAACAGCGTGGCTTTGTAGTAAACTGTGACATCATAATGTGCTGCAAAAAAAAAAAAAGCTTTTCTGGCTATTATTCAATGCTATAACTCAGGAACAAAAGGGGAGACATTTGGTCGGATACTGAATTGGTGACACTTATTAAAACTGTGGTGATTGTTTACATCTTCTGTGCGACCGCGTTGAAGATGTGTGTGAAGCATCCACGTTTCGCCAAAAAATACACTTAATACATTTTATTATATTCCTTTAAAGTCTTCACTGCATACATATATTATCTAAGTCTAGACAGACGTGGACAACAACTGCAACAACTGCACTGGTTTCCAGAGGCATACAACCGCAAGGTGGTAATTCTAGTTTTGAAGGCTGACACTTTTAAAATACATAACATTCTCTCCTAACAGACTAAATACATTCTTTTTGTGTGTTCAGCTGAAGGGCAGGCTGATGTATCTTTTACGCTTGTAAATGACAGGAGGAACTCTGGGATATGTTGGGCACTTAAAATTAACTTTTTAACATTGACTATTCTTCTTGGCCTTCTTAAATGAAATGGCACCTCTGTATCAGTAAATATACAGAGCAGTCAAACGTAGAGATAATATGGATAAAACTGCATACGGTTGTTGCTATGAATGTAGACAGTCATGCACAGACATTCAGCATGACAGACACACTAGAATATCCAAACACACTAGAATATCAAGTAGTCTGCCTTTTCTCTCTGTATTCAAATGAACCATTTTTATTCAGCTTGATTGGGGTTGTCAAAGCTCAACTTTGTCTCCTTCTTCACACTTCCTACCCAGAGCCAATTAGACAACAGCTCTGATTGGAAGCTGACATATGTGTCTGTGTGTGTTATCTACTTGTGTCCTTACACACTAATACATTTTGGAACGAATATATTTTGTGACGTTTACGCCTCACGTCCACACTACTCCAGAGTTTCAGAGTTCCTAAAATGGAAATGTGAAACTCTGCTGCCCCTGTTTTGGTTTAGAAACACCGGAGTTGCTTTGCGAAATTTGTTACACTGGAAAAAAGCAGGTTTGGCAAATCATTGCTCCTAAATTGCCAAGATAAAACACCTCCATTCCAGTTGGTGACCTAATGCCTGTTTGTTGCCAAGTGGCAAAAAAAAAAAAACATAGGTCAAAACTAAAGAAGAAGAGGAGGAAGCATAATGACTGATAGTGTCATGGAAGCACCTGCTGCAGGCTCTGCCACCATGGTAACAGACGATGACCACCCCGACGACGGTGGTGATGAAGATAACGTTACACACCTTTGGCCATAAAGTTCATAATCAATTTTTTTTTACTTTTACTTATAATACTTAAGTACATTTAATATCAGAAAATTACTTTTGATACTTAAGTACAGAAAACATCAAATACTTTAAGACTTACTCAAGTAATATTCTAAAAGGAGACTTTAACTTCTACCAAAGTCATTTTCTGGTAGGATACTTGTACTTTTACTCAAGTATTGCTTTCAAGTACTTTATATACGACTATTCGTCGGTCCAAACAAAGAAGAAGCAACTCCCAATAACCTGGCGGAGTATACATGCTGCTTCCTGTTTACCCCGGCACGTGCATTCCCCGTATACGTGATTGGTCATGAGATGTACGTTTTGGACATGTTAGTTTAAACGGAGATTAGTTCTTCTACTGGACCTGAAATTCCTGTGTGCATGGAGATCGTTTTTTGGCTCAAAGCGCTGCTTAAAGGATAATTCCGGCGCAAAACTAACCTAGGGATTATTAACAGATGTGTGCCCACTCTGTCGCTCTCTGGGACATGTTTTCATGATAATCTAATGTGTTTGTAGCTTGAAAGACGCTAGCGTGGACCGCTGATTAGCTTACAATGCTAGTATTCAGGGCACAGGGAAAGTAAAAACAAATCGCTATTTATACCACTAAAAAGGCTCAAAATATCACCACACTTCAATGGTAGCATAATGAGGGTCCCTGAATGTTAACCGAAGCATTGAGAACATTTTAAGCGTACAGACAGTTTATCGAAAAGATAGATTATAAAGACACTCACATTCATGTTTACGTGCCGCCGCCGTCTTGAAAACCAGTCATGACTTACAGCTGGCGATGCAAACTAAAATCAAAAGCAATTTGCTCAATATATCTGAAATAATCGCACTCTGCATAACTTGTCTAGTGTACTTACTCAGTGGATAACTGTCCATCTGGTCCCTCCGGTCTGGGTCGCCGTCTCCAATTTATTTTCGGGACAAGGAAAAAAGTATCAAATATAGCCCTGTTTATCAGAGAGGGGAAATCTTCAGACTGTACCAAACACTGCGTCTCTTGGGCATCGCGACACACAGGTCCTTGCAACACAGACACTCTGTTCGGTGGCCATAGCTTCACAATGTCCGCAGGTACACCACCAGTTTCCCGAAGAACGAGGCTGTGTTGCGGCATTGACTACCGGTAGCTCTCTCTATCTCGTAGCCCTTTCACGGAGCTCCTGCAGCTCTTCCCTCAATAAACTGTCTGTACACTTACAAAGTTCTCAATGCTTTGGTTATCATTTAGGGACCCTCATTATGCTACCGTTGAAGTTTGGTGATATTTTGAGCCTTTTTAGTGGTATAAATAGCGATTTATTTTTACTTTCCCTGTGCCCCGAATACTAGCATTGTAAGCTAATCAGCGGTCCGCGCTAGCTTCTTTCAAGCTACAAAGACATTAGATTAGCATGAAAACATGTCCCAGAGAACGACAGAGTGGGTATACATCTGTTAATAACCCATAGGTTCGTTTTGCGCCGGAATTGTCCTTAAAAATAGGGCTATTGATTATTTTAGTAATCGAGTATTCTACCGATTATTCCATCGATTAATGGAGTAATCGGATAAGAAATACTTTTGTTTTATTAGCAATAATATACAATAGTTTGGTTTCATTTTCCGAAAAAGCAACATTGTTATTGCCTACATTGCTTACAATATCATCTCTCAAGTGCCATATTACATTGTTTTTAAAGAAAACCTTTTCTGAAATGCAATAACAACCTCAAACTAAGGCATACATTAAACATACTTAAACATTACCTTAAGTTGTGCAACTTAACTTTCAGAACTACAAGTTCCAACCTGAGACTGATCTGTATATAGGCCTATATGGGAATATTAGTTATACTCAAACTATTTTCATTTATATATTTGACTACAATGTCACACATCTCTGTTACACTTATGCTGGTGGATCGTTGATCACCTTTTTCTCCGTGAAGAGAGAGAGTAAGAGAAAATGGTGCACAACAATCAGCTGTTTTTTATGTCACCACCACTACGTACTTTCTTGTCTTTGTTTTTGGTAGTTGTGTTTGGTGTAGTTTCATTGTCCATACTACTCTGTGATTTACTTTTGTCGGGAAATTTGTGGTATAGAGGATTAAGTTAGACTTGATGTTTTCTGTTGAGATGCTTAAGCACTGACGTCGTGCTAATATTGTGGTAAGCTAGTTCAATTTTGCAGTAGACACACTGTACAGAGTTTTCGTTTTAATTACGTTTGAACTGATTCCAAACTTTGGACACTTTTGGGAATTGGTATGGTACAGACTCAATTATTGGCAAATTATCAAAGATGTGTATCAATATTAATAAAAGTATGAATATGGATATTAATTAATAACTTTATCAAATTAACAACTATCAAAACGGGGCACCACCCTGAACACAGGGGCCAATAGCTGAACTGTGGAAACAGTCTCAAAGGTGGTCTCTTTTAAATACAGATCTCAATTAATGTCATTAATTTATCTTTGTAGTTTTAAAAGGGACACAAGAAGGGTGAAAGGTCGAGCACTAACCTGTATAATCCAGCTGTTATTACAATACAGTATACAAATAATCACAGACAACGACTAGTTAAAATATAACAGAATTTATTTAACTTCAAAAATACTGATCGTCAATCAATAATCTTTCAATCGTCACAACTTTCATTACTTGTTACAGTTTCAGCAAACAAAACAGCAATCCAGCTCGTGTGTGTGTGTGTGTGTGCGCGTGCAGGATAGGAGGAGGAAAAAGGGCGGGGAGGGTAGGAGTAGCAGGGCCACGCGGTCGACTAACCACGCAAGGTTCAAGATGGCGGTCGGAGGTGCCGCCTGCTTGTAGGCTCTTTGTAGTTTGTTACAAAGACCCAAAATGGCTACTCCCAACGCTGAAGTAGTGGGGAACCCCGCGAGACTTCAACACATTTTACAGATAAAGAGGGGACACACCCCAGAGTGGTGTTCTAGCGCCGAAATGGCGATCGAAACGCTGTTACGTCTCGCGCGTCTCTGGTATTGGCCAAGACCAGCTGTTAACACGGGGCGCGTATGTGCTTATGTGTATATATGTGTGTATAAGTTCAGGAGGAAAAGAGAGAGAGAGAAAAGGAGGGAAAACACGATTGATGGAAAGCAAACACTTAAAACCTTGATCTCTGTGGTGGTGAAAATAACCGCTCTCTTCGTTTTACTCGAGATTCTAACTTAACTTGGCGTTACAGCAGAATCTAAGGTTTATTTAACGGTAGAGAGTGTTTATTCTCCGCTACTCTCTGCGAGCAAGCAGCTGACTCTGTGGTGCGATAGTCCCACGCTCTGTCCTTCCACAGATATATGATATAATGTCTTTATATCATATCGCCGTGGTGGGGTGATGAAAGCAGGATTATGGCTTCGCTAGTGCAGTAATTATTCCTCCTCTGCGGTAGTTCAATCAGTTACAGTTCAACACAACTTTCAACAAGATCTTGATCAGGGATATTCTTCACAGCAGTAAACAAATAGTAGCAATAACTTTTACTCATTCATAAAACACACTAGTTCTAAAGTCTGCCCAGAACTATGAAAGCCTCTTACTTTTTGGTGTGCAGTCCGTTAGTTTGTCCGGCGGATTTTTCCCCGGTGAACAGAACTGAGTTAACCTCTTGCCAGAGATTAAGGACCCGTACCGTCCAGGGCAGTGGAACAGGAACACGGTCCACTCGACTTGCAGGAAAAAAAACGCGTTGTCGTTTTTTCCTTGAAACAGGGCAGATTTACCTTCTCTGCAGATTTGGTGAAATACTGGGCTTAGTATTTCACTCGGATCCTTTTGTACCACGAAAGATACTGACGCCTCACTCGACCACCGAATGATACGATGTTGATTCTCGAACAGCGCTGAACGACGTGTCGACGTGAGGATTTTTAGTAATCAAATTATTCAAGTTACTCGAGGAATCGTTTCAGCCCTACTTAAAAATTAAAACAAAATAATGTAAATGTAGCCGAAAGAAGAAAAAGGAAATTATCTGAAAATAAGCCATTTGACTGCACCATTTTTTTTTAGGATTTAAATGTTAAGATGAGGATCCATATGTATATGGAGGTTGTGGTTGGGGAAAAGGTTAGGCTTGTAGACATGTTTCATCATCATTTTTCACATTATTTATTCTGAAATTGTTCTCATCAGAAAAATGCTTGCTCAAATGACTAAAAACATGTCATATGTTTACCACTGTTGGAGGCAGAAATCTTTAGTCCGATAACACACGCCAGGTCTTAAGTTAAGTAAATTGAAAGATTTATTCATGACACACACTGCATGAATCAAGTGAAAACGTGTGAAAGAAAGAGTGTACTCCACACAAGAGCTACAAAAACACACGGTGCTTTTTAGGGACTCCTTTATCTCTGTAGTTGTTTTCACTCTCACTTCACCTCCATTCATCTCCATCTCTCCTTCATTTTCCCTCCCTCTGCCTCGCTGTCTTTGTAGCTCTCAGTGTGTCTATCGCTCTCTCTACACACACTAAACCACTGTCGTCCCGTTGGACTGCTGGCGTATGTTGTCTTTTTCCTTCAGCCCATGAATAAATTATCAAAGAGAACAAGAGGCTGCTTTCCTTCATGGAAAACACTGGCGCTTGCTTGCCTTTGTTCGTGTGTGTGTGTGTGTGTGTGTGTGTGTGTGTGTGTGTGTGTGTGTGTGTGTGTGTGTGTGTGAGTGATTGTGTGTATCTTTGTTCATTCAGTGCAGGGATTTGGGGAGTGTGTTATCGCTAGGTGCTCTGTACATCTGGACTGAGTTGGGCTCTCAAAGGTTCCCGAGATTGGATGTGACACACACACACACACACACACTCAACAGCAGCAATTGCAGCAGCTATAGCATATCTGTGGTCGACTGGAGTTAGTTTGAGCGCATAGTGTGAAGGGCAGCCAAAGGAGCAGCGTTCTGTGGCTAATAACGTCACACACACACACACACACACACACACACACACACACACACACACACAGAAAGCGGTCAAAGGATCGATAGTGTAGCCACAAGGAGGCTAATCAATGAGGTGGATTTGCACTGCTGGAGGAAGAGAATCAAGCCTGTTTCCCAAGAAAACACACACACACACACACACACACACACACACACACACACACACACACACACACACACACACACACCCACACACACACACCACACAATCATAAAGGCACACATCCAACCTCCCCCACTATAAATGCACAGATGCACACATACACACACCAACATGCTTCCTCCCATCGCATACCACACACATCTCCCCCGCGGTGATGCAGCACAGCCTATATGCCACTGAGATAGTTCTTTCCCAGTTTACCGCTCCAAACAGAGTGAGCATGCAACAGATTTTTTTCAGTTATAGATTTGTGTCAAATCCCTGCTGACGTGTGAAGAAGACGGTCCATAACCCATTTATTTTAAAAGTGATCAATAAATATAACAGAGAACAAGTGACTGGTTAAGAAGTGTTTTTGTCACATTCTAGGTGCTTCATGTACTAAATATTATTATTTTATATTTAAACAGCCTGGTAATCAGACTGGATGGCCCATTATTTTCTTGTTTTGACATTGTGTTCATGTTAGCTGTTTTCTATGAACCACAGTGACTTGTGTATCTGTCACATCAACATCATTTTCAGTTAAAACTGAAGCTAGGGTAGAAAGACTGTGCTTCTTCCTCTTTAACCCAAACCACGACCTTTTTCCAAACTCAACTAATACGTTTTTGTCTGAAAGTAACCAAATCTACGACCATTTCACAACACTAAAGACATGTTTAAAATTGCTACCTTTATGTTTAAAACCACGGCGTTAACCATCGCAACGTTCTCTGGTTTATATAGGAGTTCGTATTTCCTACCACCGCTAGGAGCGCTATTTTATGAAACGCCCCTATGGGTCGTTTTAGAGGGTAGGAACAAACAACCCATAATGACGTTGAATCAGGTTATGCAGGACAGCGGTTGTTAGGTTAGGTGAAGCCGGGTAACTGAAAGAAATCCAGGGCATGTTGATCTTGCTTCTGTAGTACAGGCTGCCAGTCTCACAGAATTCCATGAAATGAACACGGCCCCTTAACACGGATGCAATGCCTGCAGGTCAATGACAGGCATCATAGCACGTTTCTTTCTGTACTGAGAAGATGTATACAGCTTTGCTATTATTGGTATTTTTAGCCCAATAACCGCTGTTTTAATCAACATTTATTCACCAGATCTTATCATGATTTAATTGTATTTCTTTTAATGTTATTATTTCGGTCTATTTCGGCCAGGGAAGCTGGATTGCTTTGTTGTTTATTGATATTTTTTAAACTATAATGCTACATATATATAGATGTTATCACAGTATGCATTTCTTTATTTTAATAATATTATTTTGGTCTTATTACCGGTGAAATATTACAGTATGCTGTAAGAAAGAACACGATATGATCAGAGCTGGGCGCATGCGAAGCCGATTTCCCACAATGCAATGCCGGCATTCATTTCAGAGAATCAGACAATGATCAGCGGGTCTTTAACGCCAGTATCGCTTCAATGTACATATATAATCAGTGGTGTAGTCACCAGCAACAACACGTTGCTCAGCTTTGTTCCAGTAAGTTATGCACCGTAATAACGTTTTAAAAAATCTGCGTGTATATATCTATGGTCCTGGCAGGCTTAAATTGACTTAACAGCGCCACCTGCTGTTGTAGAGTGCGAATTACAGGACATTTGTTAGAAAGGTTACTGGCGTTTGAGTGTGGATCAGCAAGGCGGAAAATTAGTGCCAAAAGTCACGTGACAGTGTTTCGTACTTGTAGAATTGTGTTTTGTACTTGAAGGATTTTTTTTTTGTACTTGTAGAATTTATTTTTGTACTTGAAAGATTTTAGTTTGTACTTGGAGGATATTTTTTGTCATTGAAGAAATATGTTTCTTTGTATGTGTAAAACATACTGTATTTGTTTGATAGGTAGGTTTCTTATTTGCAGAACAAAATGCATTAGTTTGTGAATGATGTTTTGTATTTGCAAACCACGCTGAGTTTGTTTGTGAATCGTTGGGTGTGAGTAAAACACATTTTGTGTGTGTGTGTGTGTGTGTGTGTGTGTGTGTGTGTGTGTGAGAGGTTTTGGCATGATTCTAACTCCATACTGAACTGGCCCGTAGAATCAATGAGCACCTGCAAGCATAGTATGTGGTCGAGCGACCTAGAGAGAGAGCGGCGTTAAAACAAAGCAATGAATCAAAGAAATAAAAAGTTCTTGCTGTTTCATCAGTAGGAATGCAACTGTAGCAAGTATCTCACTATTACTAATGTTATCCACATTCATATTTAGACACAACAAATTATATATCCAGCTACAAAAAAGCCTGAAAGTTGGAAGTTAGAATGGAAGTACAAAGAGTCGTTGCTGTGAAGATGATACACCGTCTCATCTCGTTGCATTGGTGTGAACTGGCAGGTTTCAGGACGTTGCAGACCGGCGTCTTGCAAGTTTCAACTCGTCTCATCGCAAATCTTTGATCTGAACTGGGCTTTACGCCTCTGCGAATATTCAACTGTTTTTTTTTAAATGTTATGTTCCATGGCAATGTGCATTTAAAATGACCAGCGCATTGCGACCAACATTAGTCTTCATCATGATAAATAGACCTGATTCAAAATATGGTTGACTCAAACACCAACTGACAGCAGCATGATGAGCCATCAATTAATAGGCAGCGTGGAAACGAGTAGCAGCACGTCATATTTCCTGCACTTCAAAGGTCAAACTTTCCGTCTGCCTCCAAAAACACACTTTTTTGTCCTTTTATCTTTATGACACTATTTCATTTTGTACTTTTTTCATGAAAAAATGACTCAAAGTGATAAATCGATTATAAAAAATAGTTAATTTAGTAGTTGACAACTTATCGATGAATCGATTAATCTTTGCAGCTCTAATACTGTCACTTGTCACAGCCTGTAGTTTGAAATGGAGGCTGTAGAGAATGAGAGGGCTTATTATATGATTGTTTCACAGCAGTTACGTTCTAAAGCACAAATAAATAACCATCAAACACTCAACGGATGATTTTGTGGAGTCAAGACGCTCGTAGTTCGTAATTTCACCTCTGCTTTTCATTCATTGCAGGTGCAGCAGTAAACAAGGAAGTAGGCTACTTTAGTATCGATTTAGGACCATTTTTACAAGAGGGGAGAACATGTCTTTTTGTTTGATTACATGAAAAGTGAAATTAGGCATTGCTGTAGGCTTCCTGACTAATTTTAAAAAAAGGCAGAGAGAAAAAGAGAGGGAGATTTCCGTGAGCCAGTTGCCACACTGAATTGCCACCGGTGACTTTTGCATGCCTGCCAACAACTGCTTCCACAATGGGAAATTAATTATATTTAAGCGAAAAAAGTAGTTTAAAAACGATTCTGAAGTCTAAAAAAATGTTCATGTTCAGAGTCGTCAATGTTTTGTTAGACTCAGTAGTAGTAGCATTTTCTCACTGCCCGTGAGGTGGATGCAATTTTTGGCATGGATGCGTGTTAAAGGGTGCATGCATTATTTGGCAGAAATTATCCTATGTTGCTGCCCGAATGTTCCTGGCCATGAGCCGTGTGTCTCTGGCGAGTGACAGAGAGAATGAAAGTGACGGTGCTGTGGATAAAAGAATTAAATAAAAGTGATTTATTTATTGTGTGTGTGTGTGTGTGTGTGTGTGTGTGTGTGTGTTAGGGATGTAATGGTATGAAAATTTAACCTCACGGTTACAGTGACCAAAATTATCACAGTTTTTGAGATCCGGGAAGATTTATTTACAACTCGAACATGAAGTTAACTATGAAGTTGTATTTGATGTTAGATGTGAAGTTGGATGTGGTTCTGAAATATAAGCAAATAATAATGCACATTAATAAGCATCTGACTTACTATGAACATTATTTACCAAAACTAAATGTTATAGCCACCAGCATATAACAATAAACAATACTAAGAATTACATTAATTTCCTGTAATAATATAAATGTAACATATTGCTTAGTAACCCAAACTGAGAATAAGCCACATCTATTACAGCACACATATCCATAACGGAGCAAACCGTGTAATACACCTTTAATAGCTAAGCACGTGGCTCCACAGCGCTATCTGTTTACTGGCGACTGCATGTTGCTAGACAGCACAACCTGAATATCAACACGTGGCTGCAAAAGTAATATTAAACAATCTGCACATCTATCAGCTGCAATAAGAAACACAGCAACAGCAATATTATCAAGGAGATAATATCTCTCTCTCTCTCTCCAAATAAATGTCATGTCGTAGGCTAACACGGGCAAAACTTAATCTTAATACTTGGGTAATAAGGCGATAAGAAGGTAACAAATGTAATAACATGCAATTACCAAGGTAATAAGTAGGAAAGGGTTTGATGATAACCATATGTATATCTGGGTAATGGTAATATAGTTATATTAATATTGTAATAACATGGTAATAATGGGGTAATATATGTTGATGTTTTCACAGTATTATAGGCTTCTATCAGCGTAATACCTTTTAAATTAGATAAACCTTCTTGGAATTTAAAATAGGTAATTGCCATATTATAATGCTGAAATTCATCCCCCCGTTATGTTCCAAACATTTCCCTTTTGTTTCAAGGTAATACTTTACAAATGACATGTTTAATCTTGTGACTTATTACCTGGAAACACGTCTGGTAGTTTCTGTGAAACAACCACGAATCAGTGCTACAAAAATGCGAAACTGCCTGTTTCTATTGTATTACATGGTAATATTAGAATAACAGAGGTGTAGAGATTATCTGGAAATGCTTTTGGTAGTTTCTGTGTAACAACCATGAATCAGTGCTGCAAAATGCAAAACTGCCTGTTTCTATTTAATTTCATGGTAATATTAGAATAACAGAGGTGTAGAGATTACATGGAAATGCTTCTGGTAGTTTCTGTTTAACAACCATGAATCAGTGGTGCAAAATGCAAAACTGCCTGTTTCTATTTCACTACATGGTAATATTAGATTAAAAATCATCCAAAAGTGCAGAGATTACCTGGAAATGCTTCTGGTAGTTTCCAGGTAATCTCTGCACCTCTGTTATTCTAATATTACCATGAAATGTGTCTTGTCCTGCATGCACGTAACCCTGTGTAATCTGACCAGCAGCTAAACACCTTCCACCATCAAGCACTGGAGACTGGGATCATCGTAACTCAGTTTATTTGACTTAGAAAGGGTGAAACTGGGAAATGAAACACAATAGCCAGTTAATTACATATTGATGAGTCACAAACATTATACAATGATAATTGTAAAAACAATACAACTACACAACACTGTAATGCAGTAGTATATACAGTAGCTGACATGTAAGCTGAAATAAAGGAAATACGTAATGTATTGTTATACAGTGTACATAGTATAACCTATACTGTTTATCTAAATAAACTAAAGTATACTTACATGTAGCACAACCCAAGATAGTAGTGGCAAACTAGCTTAATGAAGCATACTGTCAGTCTAATATGAACTATCAATCATCATCAAAAATATACATATTGCACATCAAACTTTCTGACAATAATTAACAAAGATATCAGAACAGTATGTCAGCATCTGTTTCACATGCCGAGAATGCTACCAAAGGCATGGGATGTTGAAGATTGAAGCGGATAATATGGAGAGCTGATAACACATGAGGCTGTCCTGCTCACATTCAACTTCCTGACTAAGTCCCATGGTGCAAAGGTCCTACAGTTCTTAAAGGAACACACACGCATGTGGAACAAACTACTGCCAGAAATGGGAAAACACTTAAGTGAACTAATGTCCTGATGGGGACAGAACAAAATGAAATAGAAACAAGTAGTTTTTTTGCAGCACTGATTCATGGTAGTTACACAGAAACTACCAGATATGTTTCCAGGTAAGAAGTCATAAGATTAAACATACAATTTGTAAAGTATTACCTTGAAACAAAAGGGAAATATTTGGAACATAAAGGGTGGATGAATTTCAGCATTATAATGTGGTAATTACCTATTTTAAATTCGAAGAAGTTTTATCAAATTTAGAAGGTATTACGCTGATAGTAGCCTATAATACTGTGAAAAAATCAACATATATTACCCCATTATTATCATGTTGTTACAATATTACCATTACCCATATATAGTATATAGTTTGTTCCACATGCGTGTGTGTTCCTTTAAGAACTGTAGGACCTTTGCACCATGGGATTTAGTCAGGAAGTTGAATGTGAGCAGGACAGCCTCATGTGTTATCTCTCCATCCTATCCGCAGCAATCTTTGCCGTTCCATGCCTTTGGTAGCATTCTCGGTATGTGAAATAGATGCTGACATACTGTTCTGATATCTTTGTTAATTATTGTCAGAAAGTTTGATGTGCAATATGTATAATTTTGATAATGATTGATAGCTCATATTAGCCTGACAGTATGCTTCATTAAGCTAGTTTGCCACTATTATCTTGGGTTGTGCTACATGTAAGTATATTTTAGTTTATTTAGATAAACAATATAAACTTAGCACAAAAAGTAAGGAAATTTGTGTTTGGTAGATTATTTCTCTGTGTTAACAATGCTTTTTGGCAATAAGTCTTATACCGTTGGAAAGTCTGTTTAGTTCCCTTTCAAATGGTGCCCCATTTGTAAGGAACATGCATTTGTGGGATGAGCAGCAGCGCAGGGTTGCGCCCATAACAAATTTGCCAAATCTTCTCTGCCATTGCCTTCACTGTCAGGCCCGTTTGCCCTGGTGTTGGCAACACATGCACTGGAACCTGAACATGTGGAGGAACGTCATGTTCAGTGATGAGTTCAGATTCTGCCTACGGCAGTTGGATTGTAGGGTCAAAGTGTGGAGAAGACGTGGAGAATGCTATGCTGATTGCTTCACCTATAGAGTAACACCTTTTGGTGGAGGCATCGTGATGGTGTGGGGCGGCATCTCCTTCACTGGAAAAATGAGGCTTGTCATCTTTGGAGGCAATCTCAATGCAGGGAGATATAGAGATGAGATTCTGCAACTAGTGGCAATCCCATATCTCTAAAGTCTGGGACCGAACTCTATCCTCCAAGATTACAACGCTTGCCCCACAGGGCGGGGTTTATCAGAGACTACCTCCAGAATGTGAGAGTGGAGAGGATGGAATGGCCTGCCAGCAGTCCTGACTTCAACCCCATTGAACACTTGTGGGATCAGCTTGGGCGTGCTGTTTGTGCCAGAGTGACCAACACAACCACGTTGGCTGACAACAAATGCTGGTTGAAGAATGGGATGCCATCCCACAGCAGTGTGCTGGTGACCAGCATGAGGAGGAGGTGCCAGGCCGTTGTGGCTGTGTATGGTTCTTCCACACGCTACTGAAGCTCCTGTTTGTGAAATGAATAAGTTGTTAAAATGCCAATATGTCTTGTTTCTTCAAACTTTAATCATCCAATCCACCAACCACCAAATGAGTCAATGGCAGAATAAGCTTTTTGGCCTTGGCAGAGAAGATTTGGCAAATTTTTCATGGGCGCAACCCACATACTCACGCTACTGCTCATCCCACAAATGCATGTTCCTTACAAATGGGGCACCATTTGAAAGGGAACTAAACAGGCTTTCTAACAGTATAAGATTTATTGCCAAAAAGCATTGTTACCACAGCGAAATAATCTACCAAACACAAATTTCCTTACTTTTTGTGCTAAGTTTAGGTTATACTATGTACACTGTATAACAATACATTACATATTTCCTTTATTTCAGCTTACATGTTAGCTACTGTATATACTACCGCATTACAGTGACGTGTAGTTAGAATAACAGAGGTGCAGAGATTACCTGATAACTACCAGCATCATTTCCAGGTAATCTCTGCACCTCTGTTATTCTAATATTACCATGTAATCAAATAGAAACAGGTAGTTTTGCATTTTGCAGCACTGATTCATGGTTGTTACACAGAAACTACCAGAAGCATTTCCAGGTAATCTCTGCACCTTTGGATGATTTGTTTAATCTACTATTACCATGTAATAAAATAGAAACAGGCCGTTTTGCATGTTGCACCACTGATTCATGGTTGTTACACAGAAACTACCAGAAGCATTTCCATGTAATCTCTAAACCTCTGTTATTCTAATATTACTATGTTATACAATAGAAACAGGTAGTTTTGCCTTTTGCAACTACAACTTCTTACATTGGTAATTGCATGTTATTACATCTGTTACCTTATCACCTTATTACCCTAGTAGTACATCTTATTACCCTGATGTATTACCCAGTTATTACTTTGGTATTACATGTTATTACCTGTATATTACCTCTTTATTATCACACTGTTACCCTACTATTACCATCTTATTACCGCGCCATAATGTGAAGTGCAACTGAAAAAAGTCTGTTTACAGCTGTTCTGTCCCCTTCTCCTGTCTGAGCGCGAGTGATTGGCAGGAGATCAAAGCGATGACTGTCGTCACAGATTGGTCAATCATCTCAGGAGAGAGAGCAAGTGTTACTATGGCCTTCAAGAAACGCCCTGTAGGCTACACAGTACTTCAGGAGACTCTGATGAAGCTGGGAACACGCGGTTTCCACACCGTGGTAATCCACCGTGATAATAATATTTTAAATGAAAACGATAATTGTTATCATCAACATTTTGACCGTGGTTTACCGTTACACCGCTAATCGTTACATCCCTAGTGTGTGTGTGTGTGTGTGTGTGTGTGTGTGTGTGTGTGTGTAACCTGAAGATGGCTGCCTCTTTAAAAAACAGCCTAACAAAATTCTCAATGCTCTGAAGGCTCTCCTGTTTAGTGACAAATAAGATTCACTTTTGAATACACCTGAATATACTCTGTTTAAATTGGTGTGTGTGTTAGTGTGTGTTAGTTGGCAGTGTGTTGATTTGATTAGGTATTCTTTCCCTGAACAGCCCCGTCACGCATCAGCCGTCAGACCACACCGTGACCTTCCTTATACACTCAAGTGTGTGTGTGTGTTTGTGTGTGTGTGTGTGTGTGTGTGTGTGTGTTTGTGTGTTTTGTATCTCTGTGGATGCATATATTTGTAGCATGTTTGTGTGCTTGGTACCAATGTGTGAAAGTTGTGTTGTGTTTATTTGTGCACATTTATATGCAATACTTTTTTTATATGTATATGTCTTTTTACCTGTTTGTGTTTATGTCTTGATGTTTTTGCGTGTGTGTGTGTTTTAAAATGGAATAGGTTTTTCATGACTGTCACATGAATGTAACTGTGTGGAAGAGATGCTTGCGTGTGGCAGCTTAAGATCTCGTCTCTGTGACAAAACCTTTTAGATTCTAAGTGTGTGTGTTTGTGTGTGTGGTGCGTGCGTGCGTGCATGAGTGTGTGGGTGTTTGTCTGTTTGTGTCTGTCTGTATGTCTTTGTGTCAGTGCCACCAGCTGAGTGACAGATTGTGTTGAATGGTGCAGAACTGCAGCAGCCCGGCACACTTAACAGTCTCTGACTTACTGTCACACACACACACACACACACACACACACACACACACACACACACACACACACACAGACACACAGACAGACAGACAGACAGACAGAGAGACACACAGACAGTTAGAGAGACACACACACATGCAGGGCTTTTGTTGTGTGTTTGCGGTAGAGCTGGGGTGCTGCCGACTATATGATAGGGATATCTCAGTCTGATAATGCATTTTCAACACACTTGACTCCATGCACCATCCATTCCTCCCTATCTTTCTCCTCCCTCCCTATCCTTCCCTTTGTCATCCTCTTCTCCTCCTGTCATTGATCTTTTTTTTTTTACCTGTCCTCATCATCATCGCCCACCTATTTCTCCGCCTTGCTCTTCATCTTTCCACCTCCCTTGCTCCACATCCAACACTCCCCTGTCTCCTCCTAATTGCCCCCTGCTCTCTTCTACCTTCACACTTTCCTTTTTCTCCTCTCCCCGCAGATTGACCTCCTTATCCTCCCCCTCCTCACTGGTGAACTCTCTGCTTCTCTTCTCGTTCTTCCTCTCTCCTCCACTGCGGCTGTCTGTCTTTGGCATCATTGGCTCACCCAGCCGCTGGCAGTTTTATTATTCTCTTTTATAGTTTGAATAAGGCAGCTGTCAGCCACAAGGAGACAATCCACTTACTGTAGCGCTACTACGACTACTAATGTACTACAGTACTGCTGCCACTGCTATTGTAGTTACTAGTCACTCTACTACTACTCTCATCACTGCAGCTACCACAACCACAACAACTACCAACTATTTTCAAATAAAAGTCAGTATTCAGGCTCAAATAATGACACACATGATAAATTCAGCATTCCACAGTAATCAATATAATATAGGGCGGCACAATATATAGTTTTTGCTATCGACATCGCAATATTAACTGGCGCAATAAACACATCGCGAAAGGCTGCAGCATATCGTGAAAGACACTTTTTTTGTGTTAGTTGAAAGAAAATAGCAGAAAACTGCACTTCAAAATGTAACTGGCATTCTTTTATTGTGGTGCCTGTTATATTCAGTTCTATGTTCAATTTGTTCAATAAAAGAATGTTGGAAATTATATCATTCATTTGTTATAAATTCATCAAGCACTTTGTTGTCTTTTAGCAGAATACTGAAAGCAACAGATCTCAATACACTTTAATATCTGTGTATTTATAGCAGGTGATATCGTTATTTGAGCATGGAAATTCATGAACTTGAAGCTGCTGGGAAGCTTTTAATGTGAAACATCTGTGAAGGAAGAAGCATTGATAAGCAAACAGGAACAGGGTGACAACATAACTCAAATCTCACTTAGTAAATGAACCTTGAGTTGAGAATATTTTACCAATCCGTCACTTATTAATTCGAATCACTTTGTGTTAGGTAGTCTGGATCAACGACAGTACATTACCAGGATAATTGCCTCACATCCGGCACTGCCAGATGTCCCTCACCTTCCCCTCTCTGTGTGTTGCCGTTCTCAAACTCTGTTTCCTTCGGAAAACAACAACAAACTTCGAGCTAGCAAGCTTAACACTAAAACAGGAAACGTTTTGAAGAAAATTTGTGATCGTGCAACAAGGCAGGCCTGCTTGGTTCTTTTGGGGAATGATTGATTTACACATAATACAGTATGTTCACGGCATTTACTCTCTAACATTTTGGAACTGATTGATGGGATTGCTGTGGATGAAGTACACACAGCACTGGTAAGAGCAAATGAGGTTTAACCATGTATCCGGCTAATTTAAAAGCTCACGTTACTGTCTTGTGTGAACAGTTAACTTCATTTCATATTGTATGTGGCGTTTTCTTTTGCAGGGTGCAAATGTCCCAAGTAGCTATTTTCAAAGCCACTGTCGCAGCTTAGCACCTCTCAAGACGATTGTGATTGGTTTAAAGAAATGCAAATCCCTGAATGTGTGTGGTGTAGCCAGACCTTACTCCACAGCGCTGTGGGGATAGGTCTGGGAATGTGGGAATAAGTGTTAAACTACTGTCGATGCGAAATTTCCTGCACAGATGTTGCACATTAAAAGTCTTTCAGCAGCTTAAAGGACATAATGCCATCTTTCCTTGTAGCCTTTTAATGTGAAACATCTGGAGCAAGTGGATTTGACAGCAGCCTAACGCAGCATTAAAAAGGGCAAAGTTACTGCAATTGGAATTAATTAAGAAAACACTATTTCACTTTTTGCTGCTACTGAGTACCAGTAGCAATAATATTTATTTTTTTCCCCAAGTTTAAAATTCTGTATACGTGGGGACATTTATTTACCTGTTGAGGCTTGTGCATTGTATTATATTGTTGTAGACAGTTTTTTCTGCTGCAGCTTCTGCTGTGAGCGGTCTGTCTTATGTCTCCCTCAATCATCTTCATGTTTATTCTTCCTCATTCTCCTATTCGTCCTCTATTTCCTGTCCTCTGGATCTCTCCCTCACTCCTACTCTTGCTCTCGCCGCTAACCAATTTGCAGCCCTCATCTCCCGCTTGTCTCCTTCCACTCTATTTGTTTTTCCTCTCCCTCTTTTAGTGTTGTTTGCTCTTTGTTTGTTCCATCACCTCGCTCTGCCTTTCCTCAGAGGATACGTGTGAAGGAGGACAGTGGGATTCTGTGTTGCGTAAGGCTGAGCACAGTCTCAGTGGCTCGCCAGCCTCTCTGTAAGTTTTTGTTTTGCATACAGTATGTGTATAAGTTTAGTTGGTTCACGTTTCATTATTTGTGCATTGGTAGTTGGTGAGAAAGTGCTCCCTAGAGTTCGAATGATGTTAAATTTGAAAGCCCATACAAACATGTTATTTTTGGACTGAAGTTGTTTTGTGCCAATGTGCCAATACTTTTTTAAACCCATCTCGCACTAGCAATGAACCTGCGAGAGCCCTGTTATTGCATAGTGTATGTAGTGGATGGGGGCCTTTAGACCACTGGGCCACAACGCCCCCTGTATACTGTAGTTTTTTTTTCACTGTTTTGGTGCCATTGCAGGCAGCAAATGCACGCTCACCCTTAACAGCAAATCTAGTGTTTGGAATTGCGAGAAGAGCTCTGCTGACCTAAGTGTGCACCCTTGCATATCGTATTGTATCGGTTTACAGTAGCAGGTTTAGATTACGGCCAATCAATTTAGTGCCTTATAAGTGATAAATACAATGATTTTCCTTGAAGCAATTGGAGAGCAATAAAACGAGGAGTAATGTATTAAAGTTTATGTTTTATGCCAGATTAATGGAAGATATCTATTGAGAATCATCCTTAGTTTCGGCCCCATAGGTTGTTTTTAAAAACAAAAATTACAACCTATATTTATGTTGTTAGGTGGTGCCCTCTAGTGGGCGTATTAATTATGACGGACGCAAAGCAAGTAGTCATGTACTTTCACCCAGGAGACCTGTGTTTGTGTACTATTTGAATTCCATAATCCATAAACATATTTTTTTTTAACATTACTTGACAAATGGAACATAATAGAAAGTTACCCTAACCTATTCCTTTTTCTACTATGTTTTATCGTCTGTACACATTGTACAGCACTTTGTGACCCTGTCTGTGAAAAGCGCTGTATAAATACATTTTACTTACTTACTTACTAACCCTATGTACTGATTTGAACCTAACCAAGTAGTTTTGATGCCTAAACCTAACCAAACTGTGACCATTTCACAACGTTAACAACCTGTTTAAAACCGCAACCGTTTAGGTACGAGGACGTAAAACGCTTCTGTGGGTTGTATTTCCTGCCACCGCTATGGGTGCTTATTTTTGAAACATTCCTATAATAGGGTAGGAACAAACAACCTATGTGGTCGTATGGTTTGGAGAACTTGTTGAGCTCAGGGTAATTCCTGTCTTAGAAAGCCGCCCTCTAAATTTCACCATGAAAACCACATTATTTGCTCATTATTGTTTTGTCATTCAGCTTGACAGCAGCTTTCCCGTTGTTTGACCTTTTGTTGTGCTGGTGCTGAAGGTGGTAGATATCTACAAAAACTAAATGTCATGCCTCTGTTTGCATGTTCGATATGCTGTTTTCTTTCAGATAATGCAGACTGTACTATCCACTCAATATGAGCCACATGCAGAAGCATAAAAACCAGATGCACAAGCTGCTGCCTGCTTTCAAAGTGCTGCTAATCGTCTCATCAAGCACGTTTTATAATAGCATTATCTCATGCTTTGATGTAATTAGGATGCCACAGGTACCCGAGGGATCTTAGGTCCAGTTTCATATACCTAATGAATATTTATATACAGTGTTCCCATTTCTGGCAGCTAGCTTCACAATCGTGATTCATTCTAAGCCTCATGAGTCCCTTGTCGTTTGTTTCACGCTGGTCGTTGACATGAATTAAAAAAATATTTCAACATTACATGTCATTTAGCTGACGCTTTTATTCAAAGCGACTTAGAATTGCTATATATCAGAGGTCACACACCTCTGGAGCAACTAGGGGTTAAGTGTCAGACAGTGCTCAGGGACACATTGGTTGATGTATGGCAGTGGGAATCGAACCCAGGTCTCCCATACCAAAGGCATGTGTCATATCCACTGCGCCATCACCACAAAATAATTTTAAATCATTTTTGTAACATTAGGTGTTGAATCTTTGTCACCTTGAACTTTTTAGAGATGTTGGAAATCATAACTCTGTTCAGTGTCTTGCTACAGGACACTTCAACACATAGACAGGAGGAGCCAGGTATCGAACCAATCCTGCGATTAACGGACAACCCACTCTAACAGCCACCTCAGTACGTCTTAGTGACAGTATCTTATCACCAAATGAAAAAAGCAGCGAAGTAGAAGTGATTTGAATGAATAATGTCACAGCATAACCAATTCTGGGGAAATATGATTACTCTTGTTAAGTCTAGGATTATACCAGAGCTTGGTTTTACTCGTGCATTTGAAAATTAGCTGAAGGTAAGGGTTAGAGGCCTACCTGATCGTCGTTTGGCTCGGCGTCTTCAACTTCGGCAGCAGGCCAGCCCGCTCCTCTTCCTCCGTCAGTCGGTGTAGTTTCCAACCGTTTTGACATCCAGTTGACAGTTCATTTGTTTGACATTCAAAATGCGGCCATAACATTAACACAAACTCCGCGGGGAACAAGTTCGAAAACACAATTCTCTTCAGCAGTCTCTCACTAAGCTGTTCCACCGCAACATGTGTTCTACTACAGTCTCTTTCATAGCTGCTTTTCAGCCCTGTGACGTAGGTAGGTCACACCCACCCCAGCCTGGCTGCCGCTAGACTAACAGCTGGATTATGACGTGACAATAAGTAAATAATAGTACGTCCTACAGAAATGTTGCACATTAAAGCCTTCTATTAAGGAAAAACTCAGGAGCAGCACAACTCATTTCACATAGGTGAAGACGGTTCGGGAGACTTATGACAACACAGAAGCATTTAATGAACACTCACTTAAGGAGACAATTAAGCAGGCAGTACAGTATAACCACAATGTGTTACTGTGCAGTGCCATCCCAATTCTCTGAAGCTCCTGTCTTCCTCACAGTGTATTTAAACGCATGCTGGAGGCGTTACGTTTAGCTGAACCTTTAAGGGAAACAAAGATATTGCAATTGCCTAAATACAGATGCTAAAGCCTAGTTCAGCCTATCAGTCCCTCCAGGATTTTGCGATGTCGCGATCGCGGCAATTCACGCAAATTCAACCAAATTCAACCAAATTCAACCAATCACCGTGACTTTGGTGCGACTCACAATTTTGACCAATCACCACAACTTTTAGGCAAATTTGACCAATAACCAGAGTTTCCTGCGACTTTAACCAAACCCAGCAGTCCCACGTGCCAGACTTTACGTCTGTATAATGTGACTGTGAGAGCCAATGACCAAGCGGTAGTGAGAGAGAGCTGACTCAAACATCTTACATTTACCAACAAAACGTACAGTGAAAGACCGTGCAAAACATTTCAGACCGTCCTGCCAACCTGTATACATTTTAACATCAATGTACCCTGTAACATTTTTTCACTCTACAGTCAGCGGCTGCTGTTTCAATCCTGTTGGCTGTCTGCAGCGGACGGGGGCAGGGCTGCTGCTCATGCAGTTCCCTGCTACTGACGCGCACAAACACACACACAAACACACACGGTAGATGCAGGAAAAAACGGAGTTGATACGACACGATGACTTAAATTGAGGACAGCTACTCTCGTTATTGTAAGTGCAATGATAAGTTAAAGTCCAATAAGTACTTTATCAAACCGTATGAATGTGTGTCCCAGGCAAGGATAGGAAATTAACTAACAATGTAAAGATCAACAAACCACTGACACATATGTTCAAATTTGATTCATTCAATAAATTATTATTTTTTGTCTTAAATCCACCAGCCATTTTCATATTATACCAACATTTGCAGTATCCTGAGCCTTTTTGATAAGGTTACTAGGAAAACTCAGCCCAGGATAGTTTTATTCTCCCCGAAACAAGTTTTCTTTTTATTTTTAAAGAACTATACAAAAAAAAATCACAACTTTTTTTTTGCAACTTTCACTGTCTCCCGCAACTTCATTGCAACAAACATACAAAAGACATCGCAATGTTTTACAAGGGCTTCTGCAAAATCAGGCATTTTGGGCTGCAACAATCTCAAAAAAGGCTACGAAATCCTGGAGGGACTGGCCTATTTCTCTCTCAGGGAAGTAGGCTAAAGTGTGGCTGGCCCACGACCTCCAAAGGAGACAAAACATTCGCTATCATACAGCATCATACAGCTGCCTAGATCCCCTGAATCTGTAGAGAGACAAACATAAATATACATGAACAGGTCTGGTTATTAGAGACTGAATGTTCTCGTCCCCTTACCTGTGACCTATGAATGACTTGATGTTGGCTAAGCTTTCCCTTAGTCTCATCATACCACAACATGGTGTTTCCGGAAATTCCACCACACCACTTCCAGCAGTTCAAAGGGCAGAATCACTCCCTTTCCTGGTTTATTGAATTTCATTGACAGTAGCTTAACATTAAATATTTGTAGCCGCAACTGGAATGAATTCATGTTTACATTGTTGTACTAATAGAATAACTGCTGTGGACCTTGTATGGTAAAAGAAGATATAAAAGACTCGACAGATCCTCACCGTCACCCATTTTGTCTTGGCTTCAGCAGTTGAGTACATCAGGGACAAACTTACAGCAGACTTTCACCTTACTCAGACCTCCAGTGTGATGGCTTTGTCTGCTGTGTATTTGACAGCTATCTGATGTGACAGCAGTCATAAAAGGGTTTGGTTGCTCAGTGGTTTTCATTCAAACTGGCATCACCTTCATTGCCAAAGACTATTCAGCTGTTGTGGGGATGGGGGATGGTGGTTATCGATTGTTGGCCTCCCTTCCAATTCCACTTTCTCTCTTTTCAAACACAACTGACCCTGACACCCAATCACAGTCTGTCACTAGCCGTCTGTCAGCTGCATCACTTGGTGTCATAACTAATGGAAAACTCAACTTGTCTGTCAGCATTTGGAGAACAATATTGGCAGTATAACTATCCAATTCCTTCTGAACATACAGCTGGGAATTTCAGCTTTTTATGCAGACTGACATTTCGGATTTTAATTTTTCTTTCTTTTCTGTCTCACAGCAGCGGTGTGGGATGTAGCATTGAAATTCTATGTAATCTAAACTTTGTCACGCTGCGCATGGTCTGAAATGTTGGTAATCAAATGGACAGGCATACCAAAAAATGTTTTCCTTGTTGCTCTCTCCCTGCAAATACTCTTAATGGAGGTGTTGGGCTTCTCTCAAGAGAATTTTGTATTATGGTTTGACCAATATGAGTTTGGCTGATAATGATCCATATATGTCTTTGTTTGTATGCTGTAGAAGTATGCTTGTATTATTATTATTAAGATGTTTAGATGTACACATTTTCAGTTATGATATTGTTTCCTTAAACTCTTAGGGTTAAGATTTAGGTTAAAGATGCACAGGTCTTGCATTGCCAGACCCTTCTCCACGGCGATGTGGAGTAAGGTCTGGCTACACCACACATACATCCTGGTATAGAAGAAAAAAACAATCTGGGTTGTTTCCATTTCTTTAAACCAATCACAATTGTCTTCGGCGGTGCTAAGCTCCGGACATAGCGACGGTGGATTTGCAAAATAGTCTCGGGAAGGAACTTGTTTTGGTGAAACATTTGCACCCCGCAAAAGAAAACGCTACATACAATATTAAATGAACATAACTGTTCACCCAATACAGTAACGTTAGCTATTTAAATCAGCTGGATACATGGTTAAACATAATTTGCTCATACCAGTGTATCGCCGTGTGTACTTCATCTATAGAAATCCCACCAATCGGTCCCAAAACGTCCCAGTTAGAGAGTAAATGCCGTAAACATATTCTTTGTAAATCTTTACAGTTATTCACCGAAATCTTCAATGTGATACTGTCTTTAAATATATTAATGCTACTAGAAATGAATCATTGCATTAGTTGAGGCAGAGAACCGAAGTTGCACTTGCATCAGCTGATTAGCATCAGCTGCATTATTCACATTCATTCATCAGCTGCTTGGCCAGCTGAGTAGTAATACCCAGTCATATTATATCAGGTGAAACTTTGTCACTGTGTATCTGTCAATACTGCCTCTACCAACCCAACATCCTCATGTGCTGGGCTTTGGTTTTTTTGAACATCCAATGTTCATGTATTGTCAAGGGGATTAGTTCTCCCTGCAAAGTTCTCAGATTTTTTTACTCAAATAATAGCCATTTGAACTAACCATTTGCCACAAAAGGTTAATCCCTTGACATAAGTGTCCCTGACTAAAATACCATATTTGAATGAAATGGATTCAATATATGATATTCAAAGATAGTATTACATATGAAGGAATCTTTTGTAGTTGGGTGGTACTAAAAGCCACAGTATCTTATAAAATATTGTTTCCTCTAACCTAAACTAGTTCTGTTAATGCACAGCATTAACTAACCTTTTGCTGCTGTACACAAATAACCTTCCTGCTGCGATTCATGCCGCCGCTGTGCAAGCTTTGCTGCAGTCCCAACATACATCAATTCGGAGCCAATGCATTCTTGATTAGGCGTGGACACGGTAATTGTTTTCATTGCCTTGGATTGGAACGACATTGAATTTAATGTGGTCCATCGATCTTTTGTTGAGGGGAAATTGGGTTTGTTACAGCGTTGTAGATCTCTCATGGCCAACGTGTTAACCTTTTATACTCTCTCTCCATCACCACATTTTTCTCTCAAATCCACTCTATCTTGCCCCATCCCTTCCTCTTCATCCTCTTGTCTCATTCTCCTACCCTTTGAGTTTTCATTTCATTTCTCTCTCTTATCCTCTGTCTATTATTTTGTTTCTCACTCCCTTCTATTTCTCCCCAACTCCCTATTTTTTCCCATTCTACTCCCCTAATTTGCTTTCAATTTAAAAACTTGATTAACATAATTGATTATCAGAAACAATATTGCCATTTATTTATTGCGTATAACATTGAAAAATAGATTAAAGGTGAAACCAACAATGCTTGATATTTTACTCGAATATATGACTTTAAAGATTAGGTTATGGTCAATATTGCCGTTGATTGATTTTTTTTTTTACATTATTTCTTATATCTACTGTCTGTCCTCGCCAACAGCTTCAGAAACCTTCCACTTAGATCTGTTAGGTCTGAAAAAAAACTGTGCTGTCTTTCTGTTTTCTACAGCGACCAGCAGAAGTAGTCACGTCTGATGTTTGTTGGTTTATGTACTGCTGATTGTCAATCCTGGACGGCTTTTTTAGTGTATGAGTGGTGGTCTGTTTAATCTCACTGTCATCTCTCGATCATGGATGTGACACATTGTTTCCTTTGTGTTTCTCTACACTTTTTGTGGCTATGTTCGCCCTCTGTAAGCTCAACCAACCTCGTGGACTGAAGTACAGCCGCTCTGAAGTACAGCTGAAGGTTCTCCTTCAGTGCTGCAACACTTACGTAGCAGCACTGGAACCTGGAATTGTAATTCCCCCGACAATGCGGAAAGTTTTTGGAGAGAATGCCAGCTCTACTAGGAACAGAAGTGTTTGACTGAGGAAAGAGGGGTGCAGTGTGCCAGAGACTTTGGACACAGCAGCTGCACCGTATTCCTCTGCCCTCCATCATAAAAAACAGGGAGGGAGTGCCTGTATTTAAACACCCAAAGGGCTTATTTGCTGCGTGAGTTTCCACAACTATTTGTCACAGTTGTTTATATTCACCCTAATATAATTTAACTCTAATCAAAACTGTGCTGCGTCTATACACTATATGTTCCAATGCACCCAATTTTATCATGGGAGATTTTAGTCATTGTGTTAGGACTAAGTCCCTGAATAATTTCTCCAAGTTTGTCACCTGTCCAGCAAGATGGGATTATTAATAATATATAATAAAAAAATAATAAATCTTACATGATGGCCCCTCTGGGTTTTCCCCACCAGTCGTCATGATTCGACGTAACGAAAGATCAACTGCCAGGGTCATTAACATACTGATCAGCATTCATGAGGTGCTTTGCATTGACTATTAATGGTTAAAAATTGGCGTGTACAGGGCGGGATAAGAGGCTAATTCACGTATGCACACTTGTGGGTAATCTGTAATTTATAAAGAGAACATTGCTTACAGATGTGCGTACGCACAGTTTTATAAATCGGAATTTTTTTTGCCGTAAGCCATTTTGGGATTTTGGGCGTGAGTACACTTTTAGTAAGGATCCGATGCACAGTTTTATAAACGAGACCCCTGGTCATGATAGCTAAGGGGGAAAATGTGTTGTGGCGAAAGAGCCAGATATTTTTCTCAGTAGTTGATGAAGACCAAAACAGAGCTAAAAGAAGTGCATGTTGGACTTAAATCCATATGGACAGAACGATTACTCCAAATGAATGCTTATGTTTTATAAGGTGACAACATGTCAATGTTGTTTTTACGACTTGTTCCTCGAACCCCAAGTCCTGACCCTAATCCTAGCTTTTGCTACCACATTGTTATGCTTCTTGCCACATAACAGCCAGCAACAGTCAGTGGAATAGCGTGAAACTGTCAGCAGTAATGTTATGTCATGGCATCCACATACATACAGTGAGGAAAATAAGTATTTGAACACCCTGCTATTTTGCAAGTTCTCCCACTTGGAAATCATGGAGGGGTCTGAAATTGTCATCGTAGGTGCATGTCCACTGTGAGAGACAATCTAAAAACAAAAATCCAGAAATCACAATGTATGATTTTTTAACTATTTATTTGTATGATACAGCTGCAAATAAGTATTTCAACACCTGTCTATCAGCTAGAATTCTGACCCTCAAAGACCTGTTAGTCTGCCTTTAAAATGTCCACCTCCACTCCATTTATTATCCTAAATTAGATACACCTGTTTGAGGTCGTTTGCTGCATAAAGACACCTGTCCACCCCATACAATCAGTAAGAATCCAACTACTAACATGGCCAAGACCAAAGAGCTGTCCAAAGACACTAGAGACAAAATTGTACACCTCCACAAGGCTGGAAAGGGCTACAGGGAAATTGCCAAGCAGCTTGGTGAAAAAAGGTCCACTGTTGGAGCAATCATTAGAAAATGGAAGAAGCTAAACATGACTGTCAATCTCCCTCGGACTGGGGCTCCATGCAAGATCTCACCTCGTGGGGTCTCAATGATCCTAAGAAAGGTGAGAAATCAGCCCAGGACTAGACGGGAGGAGCTGATCAATGACCTTAAAAGAGCTGGGACCACCGTTTCCAAGGTTACTGTTGGTAATACACTAAGACGTCATGGTTTGAAATCATGCATGGCACGGAAAGTTCCCCTGTTAAACCAGCACATGTCAAGGCCCGTCTTAAGTTTGCCAATGACCATTTGGATGATCCAGAGGAGTCATGGAAGAAAGTCATGTGGTCAGATGAGACCAAAACAGAACTTTTTGGTCATAATTCCACTAACCGTGTTTGGAGGAAGAAGAATGATGAGTACCATCCCAAGAACACCATCCCTACTGTGAAGCATGGGGGTGGTAGCATCATGCTTTGGGGGTGTTTTTCTGCACATGGGACAGGGCGACTGCACTGTATTAAGGAGAGGATGACCGGGGCCATGTATTGCGAGATTTTGGGGAACAACCTCCTTCCCTCAGTTAGAGCATTGAAGATGGGTCGAGGCTGGGTCTTCCAACATGACAATGACCCGAAGCACAGAGCCAGGATAACCAAGGAGTGGCTCTGTAAGAAGCATGTCAAGATTCTGGCGTGGCCTAGCCAGTCTCCAGACCTAAACCCAATAGAGAATCTTTGGAGGGAGCTCAAACTCCGTGTTTCTCAGCGACAGCCCAGAAACCTGACTGATCTAGAGAAGATCTGTGTGGAGGAGTGGGCCAAACTCCCTCCTGCAGTGTGTGCAAACCTGGTGAAAAACTACAGGAAACGTTTGACCTCTGTAATTGCAAACAAAGGCTACTGTACCAAATATTAACATTGATTTTCTCAGGTGTTGAAATACTTATTTGCAGCTGTATCATACAAATAAATAGTTAAAAAATCATACATTGTGATTTCTGGATTTTTGTTTTTAGATTATGTCTCTCACAGTGGACATGCACCTACGATCACAATTTCAGACCCCTCCATGATTTCCAAGTGGGAGAACTTGCAAAATAGCAGGGTGTTCAAATACTTATTTTCCTCACTGTATGTGTATCATATATTACTTTATACATAAAGCACAAGGTACAAACGAAAACGGGACCTAAAAACAGGAGTGACGCAGAGATCGAAAAGTGGCTGATGGTATGCAATTAGTGGTCTGTGGCATAAACCAATCCCTGAGGGGTATGCCGCTCACTACAGCGGCATAATCCGATCGTCAGAGTTGTCTGCCGCTTGTGTTCCACCGGAACATAACATTTCCCAACGGCAGGTGGAAGTGGTAGGCAACTGTCATTGACAAACAGTAAAGTTATTTCATATATCCTTGCTAATGTAGCCAAAGTTATTATTAGAGCTAGCGTTAGCCAACATAGCTATTGCTTGCCTTGCCACCGTAGCCAGTCTGACTAACAGTAACTAACGTTAACCAAATAAAAGAAATGTATACATTTTTCCTCTTTTGTTCTGTTGCTGGGATATGAGCAATGCTTTTAAAATGACAGTATTTACGTAGTAAGTAATCTCATATATCATTACCAATGTACCCTAAATTAACATAGGAGCTGGCCTTAGCTAACAGTCAACAACTGTAGAGCAAACTTAAACTATGCTTTACACTATAATAAACTTTTTTATTTTGATTTAGCCACACCTAACGTTTTTGCTGTCTCTTTGATGGGTTTGTTTTGTTTTTTCAGCCTAATGATGGCTTGCTTCACTTATAGTGACCGCTCTTTGGATCTCATATTGAGAGTTGACAGCAACAGATTCCAAATGCAAATAGCACACTTGAAATGAACTCTGGACCTTTTATCTGCTCCTTGTAAATGGGATAATGAGGGAATAACACACACCTGGCCAATTGTCCTATTACTTTTGGTCCCTTAAAAAGTGGGAGGCACATATACAAACTGTTGTAATTCCTACACCGTTCACCTGATTTGGATGTAAATACCCTCAAATCCGGGATGTGCGGACTTCCGGTTGGACGATGAGCAGATAGCACGCATGAGTCGGTAGCTCATACTTAGTTGTGTTTGAAATAACATTCTAAACAAAGTCTGACTAATCTAGCAAATAATTAAATTAAGTAAACCGTAGCGGAGTGGCAAAACAAAGTTAAACGCCTCACTAACCAAGTAGAGCAACTTTAGAGAGAACTTAGACAGAACCTCCGAATCGCTGGGGTACCTGAGGGAATAGAAAGAGGGAAAACTATGAGAGACTTTGTGGCGCAGCTGCTTAAAAAAAGTCAAGACATCTTATCGTGAGGTTACACTACTGCCACACACACAAGGAAATCTTACAGAAAGCTGCGAGCAATAGGAATCTGACATACGGAGAAGATCGGATCCAAATATTTCGGGATCTACCGCAGACCGTGGTTAAACACCGAGCAGCATTCACCCCCGCATGGAACCTATTACAGGACAAACTGGGAGTGAGATTCGGGCTTCTCTACCCCGCTAAACTGAGGATAACACACAACGGGTGTTTACAGACCCAGAGGAGGTTTGTCGATATGTGGAGCACTTTGGATCCTCAGGCATCTCAACTTGATGGCGACAACTGGCTATGATTGTAATCTCCAATTATTATTATTGCATAATGTGTACTCAAGGATCTATTATTTTTTTAGTGAATGGGAAGGTATTGCCACTCACCCATGACTCAAAATACCATAATATTATTATATCAGATCACTCTCCTGTCACCCTCTCAATGAAAATGTGTGATTTATCCGGAGCACAAATTCTGTGAGTACTTAGAACCACAGATTACATACATTTTTGAATCCAATGACAATAGTGAAACGTCTCCCACTTTACTGTGGGAAACCTTTAAAGCATATATCAGGGGATGTATAATTTCTTTTTTTGAACAATCTTTATTGTATTTTACATAGTTATAAAACAAACAGGCAAACAATACTATACCAACCCCCCCACCCCCCTTCCCACCGGCACCTAGCCCCGACAGATGGGGACATATAGTTGAAAAGTAAAGAAAAACAAATAAAAGAAAAACAAAAATGATGGGTTGAAAGAGGAAGACAGCAAAAGAATAAATAAATAAACAAGTAAATAAATGAATAAAAGAATAGATAAAATAAATAATAATACTAAAAAATAAATGATTTAATAAACAAATAAATAGAGAAATAGGATCAATAAAAAAAAAACTACCATCTAAGTTGGCAGATCATATATATATATATATATATACATGCATACACATATATACACACACGTATACATACACACCAATTAAAAATAAATCCGTAATAATAATAATAAATACAAATAAAAATAAAGAAAACCCACTCACAGGCTCAACTCATTGCAGTACTTAGTGCACAGAGATCAAACAACTTGTGCTATTGACATAAGACAGAAAGGAATTCCAGGACTTCTCAAATGAGACAGCCTTACCAGTCAAAGTCAGTCTTATTTTTTCTAATTTAAGAAAATAAAGCACCTCCCTAACCCAGTTTGTAAAGGTAGGTGGGACTGGGGATTTCCATTTTAGCAGTATCAACCTCCTCGCCAGCAGAGTTGTGAATGTTATCAAGTCCTTGTTAGCTGGGGAAAGAGTAAGTGGAAAAGGCCACACACCAAACAGAGCAGTTAAGGCATTAGGAGTCACATCCCTTCCAATTAGCTTGGATAAAGTACTAAAGATCTCAGACCAAAATCTAGTCAGAGAATTACAGCTCGTGTGAATAATTTGCTGTGGCTTGTTGGCATCGTTCAGATAGGGGAGACACTGTATCAAATATGTTTGCAAGCCAAGCTTTAGTGTAGTGAGCTCGATGGAGAATTTGACATGGCATAAAGCTGTGTCCAGCACAGATTGAAGACTTATGTACACGTAAAATCTCCTCCCAAACAAACAAACATGTATAATTTCTTTTCAGTCACGATAAAACTGAACAACTAGAGTTAGAAAGCCAAATTAAAAGTCTTGATGCAGAGAATCCTAAACAACCCTCCCGAGAAAAATACAATACTATTATGTCACTCAAGTATATGCCTAACCAAATACTATCAGCAGGGCTTTTACTTTTACTAAACAAAAATATTTCGAATTCGGTGATAAGCCACATAAATTATTGGCAAGGCAAATGCGCAAAATGGAAAATGACCGAACCATCCATAAAATAAAAACCGAAAATGGTCACCTTTGTACCACACAGGGCGACATTAATGATCAATTTCGTCAATATTATGAAGGGTTATATTCATCTAAATCAAACTCTGGTCTGAGGGATATGCAGGAAATTTGGATAAATGTAAAATGCCAACATTGGATCAACATCACTGTAGAGCCCTCAATGCTGAAATTACATGTGAAGAAATTTTGAAATCAATAGGATCCTTAAAGAAGGGTAAAAGCCCAGGTCCAGATGGATTAGGAAGTGAGTTGTACAAGAATGTAGGGGCCTACTAGCCCCCTATATACAGTCAGGTCCATAAATATTGGGACATCGACACAATTCTAATCTTTTTGGCTCTATACACCACCACAGTGGATTTGAAATGAAACAAACAAGATGTGCTTTAACTGCAGACTTTTAGCTTTAATTTGAGGGTATTTACATCCAAATCAGGTGAACGGTGTAGGAATTACAACAGTTTGTATATGTGCCTCCCACTTTTTAAGGGACCAAAAGTAATAGGACAATTGGCCAGGTGTGTGTTATTCCCTCATTATCCCATTTACAAGGAGCAGATAAAAGGTCCAGAGTTCATTTCAAGTGTGCTATTTGCATTTGGATTCTGTTGCTGTCAACTCTCAATATGAGATCCAAAGAGCTGTCACTATAAGTGAAGCAAGCCATCATTAGGCTGAAAAAACAAAACAAACCCATCAAAGAGACAGCAAAAACGTTAGGTGTGGCTAAATCAACTGTTTGGAACATTCTTAAAAAGAAAGAACGCCCCGGTGAGCTCAGCAACACCAAAAGACCCGGAAGTCCAGGGAAAACAACTGTGGTGGATGACCGAAGAATTCTTTCCCTGATGAAGAAAACACCCTTCACAACAGTTGGCCAGATCAAGAACACTCCCCAGGAGGTAGGTGTATGTGTGTCAAAGTCAACAGTCAAGAGAAGACTTCACCAGAGTGAATACAGAGGGTTCACCACAAGATGTAAACCATTGGTGAGCCTCAAAAACAGGGAGGCCAGATTAGAGTTTGCCAAACAACATCTAAAAAAGCCTTCACAGTTCTGGAACAACATCCTATGGACAGATGAGACCAAGATCAACTTGTACCAGAGTGATAAGAAGAGTATTGAGAAGGAAAGGACCTGCTCATGATCCAAAGCATACCACCTCATCAGTGAAGCTTGGTGGTGGTAGTGTCATGGCGTGGGCATGTATGGCTGCCAATGGAACTGGTTCTCTTGTATTTATTGATGATGTGAATGCTGACAAAAGCAGCAGGATGAATTCTGAAGTGTTTCGGGCAATATTTTCTGCTCATATTCAGCCAAATGCTTCAGAATTCATTGGATGGCGCTTCAGTGCAGATGGACAATGACCCGAAGCATACTGCGAAAGCAACCAAAGAGTTTATTAAGGGAAAGAAGTGGAATGTTATGCAATGGCCAAGTCAATCACCTGACCTGAATCCGATTGAGCATGCATTTCACTTGCTGAAGACAAAACTGAAGGGAAAATGCCCCAAGAACAAGCAGGAACTGAAGACAGTTGCAGTAGAGGCTTGGCAGAGCATCACCAGGGATGAAACCCAGCGTCTGGTGATGTCTATGCATTCCAGACTTCAAGCTGTAATTGACTGCAAAGGATTTGCAACCAAGTATTAAAAAGTGAAAGTTTGATTTATGATTGTTAATCTGTCCCATTACTTTTGGTCCCTTAAAAAGTGGGAGGCACATATACAAACTGTTGTAATTCCTACACCGTTCACCTGATTTGGATGTAAATACCCTCAAATTAAATGTACTTAGGATGTGTAAACAGGCAAAGAAAGATTGTGTTTTGTCACAAACGCTAAATGAGGCGGGAAGGATCTGGAAGAGGTAGGCTCCTAAAGACCTATCTCTCTTTTAAATACAGATCAAAAGATTTTGGCCAAGACTCAAGACTCAAGCCCAAAGACTTAGTTTGCTAATAAATAAGCTTGTGCATGCCGTTTTGTCGCTGGAAGGAGCTCCTTTCTCAACTTCAGATGCCTTTTTAATATAATATACTCACCTAGAATTTCAAAGGAATTTGTTCTGTTAAGCCTCAATGCTGAGAAAGCATTTGATTAAGTAGAATGGCCCTACCTCTTTGCCGTCCTGGAAAAAATTCAGATGGGTGATGAGTTTACTGCATGGATCCGATTACTGTACAGCAGCCCCACTGCTAGAATACTCACAAATCAAATGCTTTCGGCCCAGTTCCGACTCCAAGCCAGAGCCGCGGGAACATATTTTGAATTGGGGGTGCTGACAAATTTTCCAGAGTGATATTTTCAGCCAAAGTCAACCACCACACACCAAACTGCATCCATCACAATTTATTGAACTGTATAGAGATTAAATCCATATAAATAGCCTATCCAAGACCGTAATTAGCCTGCCGTGGGCTACTGATCCCGAAACACCGGGAAATAATAGACCGTTATCGCTATTTAACCAAGTTAAATTTCTTTCATACCCATACTGTCAAGATGAAGACAAAATATCTCTATTTATTAAAACAAAGGCACTTCTAAGGCTTCGGTAATAAAACTGGAACACAGGTACACACTCCACAAGCGAAAAAACAAAAACAAGAATAAAGTCCAAAATCCAAGACAGAACAAACTAGGCACAGGTAACGCAGGATATAGGCACAAAGCTACGACAATGGTACAGAATATGCCTACTACAAGCTCAAAAACCGAGCCACAAAACACAAGGGTAACACATCACTGAATTATATTAAATCAAATCAAAGTGAAGCAAGCCAGTCAGTCCTGACACAAACACTGAAATAGAGAAATGCAGCCTTAAGTTTTCGTAGCACAGCAATAGCAAATTAAAGGCATAAAGATATTGGGCCTAATGTATCAGAAGTTCTTAACGCGTGTTAAGCTGGACCTAATAATTTTATAACAACAGTAGGATAATTAAAAATAGGTGTGACCTCATTCTGGTTTTCCAATACGTAGGCTAAGTAGGCTTTACACGAGTGTAATAAAACACAATTATCTCCAATAATTCGTATAAACTTTCAGTTGAACTGTTACTGAACAATTGATAAATCATGCCAATTTACTGCACGGCGGCAGCATAATAATAGCAAACCAGCGTTATTACCTTGTGTTGCAGTCATAACACACAAAAACATCCTCATCTCCAAAACATCTCCAGGAATAGTGTGACCCCGAGGCTGGCAGCACGGAGTTGACGTTGATGTTCCCTCTGCGGCTGCCCTGGTGCTGCTAGCTTGGTTTACAAGATTAGCTCCCTCGTCGTCTGTTGCTAGCAGGGTCGCTACTTCATTCACTTACAGTTGCTGAGTTTTCTGTCTCCGGTCTTTTATGCTTTTTAACTTGTGGTTGATCTATAAAGAAATCCAAAATGCGCTTTTGTGCCATGGCTAGCTAACTTCTGTACTGTTGTTGACCAGCTGGGAAAGTTTCCACAACTGTCTTCACCACTCTTGAATGAGCGTCAGAGGCACACGGCGAGCCTCGACTCTTGGCAAAATCGGCAGATTCATTCTAATCAAATTATGTGTTTATTTCTTACTTACCAAATTTTAAAATGTATTACATTTAATTTATAATGAAAGGGATTAGGTTTATATTAATAATCAAAGTATTAAAAATAAATGTCTTTTTTTTAAATTATGGTTGTAGTAGTTTCTCCTTTCACTAGGGGGTGCTGCAGCACCCTCCGCACCCCTAGTTCCCGCGGCCATGACAGAGGCCAAATGTTTTAGCAGTTATTAAGCTATTTGGCACCTTTGCTGGACATAGGATCAATTGGGGTAAAAGTGAACTGATGCCCTTAAAGCTAGAAGATTAGAATTGGCTCAGGCCACTCCCTTTTAAGGTAACATCAGAAAAATTCACCTATCTGGGAATCGTCATTACTAAAAAAATTATTTCTACATTCAAAGAAAAATGTCTTCCCCTTTTAGACAAACTCAAAAATAGAATTCAGTTCTGGAGGACTCTTCCATTATCTCTAGTGGGCAGGGTGAATACAATTAAGATTTTTAATTTTCTCCCACAACTACTTTACCGCCTCCAAAAAATACCATCATTCCTCTCAAAGTCATACTTTAAAAAGTTAGACTCAGTAGTTCTTCCCTTTGTCTTGAATTGTAAATCCCATAGAATAAAAAAGGAGTCCATTTGTGTAAGTCCATATCACATGGAGGACTTGCACTTCCAAATTTTATAAATTATTATTGGGCTACATCAATCCGTTCCATTGCATCAGTGTTAAATGATACTGCTTTGTTGTCGAATGGGCTGGAGATTGAGCGAGAGGACTGTCTGCCATACTCAATCGGTGCTGTAATTTTATCTCCGATTCCTCTTAACAGAACATGTTACAAGCACAACCCGGTAATACATGACACAATAAGGACTTGGGAACAGATATCAAAAAACGTAAAACTCAGCGTGATCTCTCTGGTTGACAATAGCAGCAAACCTTCCTTCCCTCCTTCTCGTCTAGACACAGCCTTTGATATGTGGAAAGAACTCGGTGTTCGTAACGTAGGAGATTTATATATACTGTAGAAGGATTATTTGCATATTTTCATCAGCTAAAACAAAAATATGGTTTACCCAAACACCATTTATTCAGATTATTTCAAGTAAGAAATTATGTAAGAACACATCTTCCTCAGTTTGAGAAAGCAGGGCCAGATAAGTTGGATGACTGCCTAGGTGAGTTAGGGAGGTCAGATCACAATATATCCTGTTCATACGATAAGTTGCAAGAGATAAGCCGCCCCACCTACTGCCACTGTTAAAGCGGATTGGGAAAAGAAGTTGGGTACGAACATACAAAATGACCTATGGGACGAGAGTTTAGCATATATCCACAAATGCTCCATAAACGCACGTCATTGTCTAATACAGTTTAAAATCCTACATAGGCTACATTATTCCAAAGAATGACTTCATAGGATCTTCCCTGAACTCTCTCCTTTGTGTGAAAAATGTGACACTCATGTTGGTGATTTACTTCATAGTTATGTTCTTTGTTGCAAAATACAAGGTTACTGGAGTGATATATTTAGTTTCATGTCTAAGGTGTTAAATATTCAAATTGTCCCAGATCCAGTTTTAGTAATCTTAGGGATATCCAATGAAGCAAAGAGACTGTCACTGGCACAACAGCGCTTTTTGGCATATGGAATTCTCACTGCAAAAAAGTGCATCCTCTTATTGTGGAAAAAGAAAGTGGGACCAACACTGAAGATATGGCTCACGGAGATGATGGACACACTCCACCTTGAGAGGATCCGTTTCATCCTTAAGGACAAGCTAAAAGACTTTGAGAACATTTGGCAACCTTTGGAATCTTATCTTACAGGACATGCAGTATCCTGATCGCAGTCTGGGGTGGGTAGGGATTAGGGCCTCTCATTTGTTATTTTTTTTTTATTTTTATTTATTTATTTATCCTTATTTCCCTTCCTTATTTTTGTTTGTATACTGTAAAAAAGAAGCACTGTAATAACAATTTTGTAACTTGATTTTTGAAATTAAGCTTCATAATAAAAAATATTTGAAATTGAAGGAAACAGTATGTGGTGGTGGAACATAAGCGGCATACCACTCCAAAGAACGGCACATGCCGCTGCAGGGAGCAGCAGAAGCCCCCAGGAGATCGGCTTATCCCGCTGTACCACTTGTGGTATACCATCAGCAACTTTTCGATCTCTGTGCTACTGCAAAACAGATGAAATACTCCACAGTGTCCCTTTAAAATCTAATATACTCCTTTTTAATAAAGGTCATTAATGGTTTTCTTCATCGGGTCACATGCACATTATTGCAGTATCCGTAATAAAGTAAAACTGAGAACACAGAAGCTGTTGCAAATTGGACATTGTACTTGATCATTTCTTTTAACCTTTCTCTTTGTTTTTGTGTTTCTCAGCAGTCCGAGTGTAGAGCCAGTCCCAAGGGAAGCACAGAGCCGGCTGTGGACCTGCTGGGCCTGGGTAAGACATCACCCACCTTCTACCAATGGACTATAGTCCATTGGTAGAATACCAATACAGCTATTGTCCGAGGGTTATTATATATAATAACCCTCGGACAATAGCTGTATTCACGTGACATGAAAATTAAGCCAATTATGCTGAATGATGTAATAACATTTTTAGATTTATACGGTTATATTGCATGTTAAATAGTGTGTGCCATTATAAGGGAAAGGTTTAATGCTGTTAGGCTTTATTTGAGTCATGTACAGAGACCTTTTACACTGATGACTTATTATACTATCTGGCCATTAAGACATCATTCGTGGCTTCAGGCCGCCATGTCTGACACAACTGTGAGCAAACTCCAGTTGAATTCATAATTGTTCAGTCATATCTACTAGAAAATTATATTTTACACCCTGTATTACTCAGTTGAGTAGAGAGTACTAGAAGTAGACTTATTGCCTTTAAAAAAAATCAAGCACAATGATTAAATTATAAATCTTGGTCAATTCCAGTAAAGTTGTGAATTTTTACAAAATCATTGTGTGAAATCTTAAGCTTGTTTATTCATGAATTCAAAAGAAACAACATAAGTTGAAGAAGAATGTGTGGAGCTAAAAGCTGGTTTTAGGAGAGGGAAACAATTATGCTAAATGCATTTCTGTGGCTTTGAAATTTAAAGCAAAAGAGGACAAATAAACAAAGGGCATAACATGCTAACCATGTGGGGATACATCAGAGCTCAGATGTAGTGTCTTGTTCTGCATGCACATAACCCTGTGCAATCTGACCAGCAGCTAAACACCTTCCACCATCAAGCACTAGAGACTGGGATCGTCGTAACTGAATTTATTGACAGAGAAAGGGTAAATCTGGGAAATGAAACAAAATGACCAGTTACTTACGTATTGATGAGTCACAAACATTTTACAATGATAATTGTAAAAACAATAACTACACGTCACTGTAATGCGGTAGTATATACAGTAGCTAACATGTAAGCTGAAATAAAGGAAATACGGTTATGTATTGTTGTACAGTGTACGTAATATAACCTATATTGTTTATCTAAATAAACTAAAATATACTTGTAGCACAACCGAAGATAATAGTAGCAAATTAGCTTACTGAAGCTACTGTCAATCTAATATGAGTTTTCAATCATCATCAAAAATATACATATTGCACATCAAATTTACTGACAATAATTAACAAAGATATAAGAACAATATGTCAGCATCTATTTCACATACCGAGAATGCTACCAAAGGCATGGAATGTTGAAGATTGAAGCGGATAGTATGGAGAGATGATAATAAACCATGCGGCTGTGTTGCTCACATTCAACTTCCTGACTAAATCCCATGGAACAAAGGTCCTACAGTTCTTAAAGGAACACACGCATGTGGAACAAACTACTGCCAGCAATAGGAGAAGAAAAACATTTAAGTGAACTAATGTCCTGATGGGGACAGAACACTCCACGCTTGGTATCTATGGATAACACCCATACACTTACATCCTGATGAACAGTGTTTGAAAGTCACTTCTTGCTCTTGTAGTCTTCTTCGGATAGAAGGAGGACTAAGTTTGTGACAGGCCTAAGGAAGAGCTTGATTCCATCCTGTCTGGAGATTTTGATTTCTACGCTGCGGACCTTCCCATCTTTGC
This sequence comes from Zingel zingel, assembly GCA_023566125.1. Lineage (NCBI taxonomy): Eukaryota > Metazoa > Chordata > Actinopteri > Perciformes > Percidae > Zingel > Zingel zingel. The sequence continues at coordinate 5,899,064 of CM042326.1, read as the reverse complement.
TTGGGAATACCTTAGTGACCAATGCCATTGGCCATTTATTCCTTTCAGCATGGGAGTCTTTCATGAGGACAATACTTCCAGCATCAATGTTTGGCTTGCTTAAATGCCATTTACTCAGAGTCTGCAACGTGGAAAGGTACTGCTTCGTCCATTTGTTCCAGAAAACATCTGCAAGGAATTGAACATGGCGCCAATGCCGCTTATAAAGGTCTTTGGTGTCAAATTGACCAGAAGGAGCAGGGAAAGGGCCCACCTTCTGCTTGTGAAGGGTAGCAGGGTTGAGCATCATTGGATCTGCAGGATCAGTGGATATTGGACCCAGGGGTCTTGCATTTATGATGGCTGCTACTTCTGCCAGAAGAGTTGCGAGAGTCTCATAAGTGAGCTTTGAGGATCCTTCCTGCTGGAACATAGAATCCATGATTATTCGGGCTATGCCTATCATCCTCTCCCATATGCCGCCCATGTGAGAGGAGTGAGGTGGGTTAAATGTCAAGTTGCAGCCCTGTTCAGATAGATACCTCATCACACAGAAACTATGTTTGATGGAACTTGAGCTCCTTGCAGGCCCCGATGAAATTGGTGACTATCCAAGCAGATATGTTTCACTGGACCGTGGATGGAAATGAACCGTCTGAGGGCATTTACTAAGCTTGAAGTATCCAAGGACTCAATGACCTCAAAGTGCACTGCCCTGATACTTAGACAGGGAAAGATCACTGCCCAACATTTGTTGTTAGACTGGCCACCTCTTGTTTGCCTTGTGAGAACGGACCAGGGCCCAAACACGTCCAGACTGTTCGTGGTAGTGATGCACAAGTAACCTCGTGATCTGGTGGCTGTCAGGAATCATTATAGGGTTCTTTTCATCACGCTCCAATTTTGCCTCAGTGATGCGGCCTCCGACTCTAAGCTGTTATCATTGATGAATGGCTCCAGTTTTTTAAGAGTGCTGTTTTTCGGGGATTTCTTCCTTGTTCCTTAGGCATTCAAGCTCTGTGGCATAGCTTTCCTGCTGCACCGTACAAATAATGAGATCTTTGGATTGAGAGAGCTCGTCCACTAAGTATGTCGTCTGGCAGTAATGTGAGCCTTTGCATTTACTTGGCCCTAATGACGATGTTTTCTTGAAGAGTCGAGCCATGTGGATCAAGCAAGTAACAGCACGAGTCAATGACCTCAAGCTTGAAAACTTCTCGAAGCGTTGTGATCCAAGCCGTGCATTTGAGGCAGCGGTGCTCAGAGTAAACACTTGAGGTCAAACTTCTAGATCCGATTCTGGATCTGTAATTTCAAAGGTATCCTCCTCAGGGTTTGTCAAAAAGGCTGGCACTCTCAGCCATGTGGTGTCCTTTAGTAAAGCTGCGTTGACGGCCCTCACAGTCATAGTCTGCTGGGTTGAGCTCGGTGGGGACACGGTGCCACTGTTCAGGTCGTGTTGATCTTTGTATGCGTTGCACTCTATTGCTGACGTAGATGTAGAACCGTCTAGTCTCATTGTAGATGTAACCTAACACGACCTTGCTGTCCGTGTAGAAATTTGTGGCATCCAGGTCAACATCGATTTCTGAACTGACAAGCTCAGCTAACTCCACTTGCAACACTGCTGCGCACAGCTCCAATCTCGGTATTGTGTGTTCTGGTTGTGGTGCGAGTTTTGCCTTACCTAGAACAAACCCTACATGGCGTTCTCCTTTAGCATCTGTAACTTTGATATAGGCAACTGCAGCTATTGCTTTGGTTGAAGTATCACAGAAGGTACAAAGTTCTTGCCGTTGAGTTCTCGAGAGGGAGACTGGTGCATATGTTCGTGGGATACGGAGACTTTCCAGATCTTTCAGGGAGTCTCTCCATGCTCTCCACAGCATCCCTTTATCAGGAGGTAATGGGGAGTCCCAGTCACCCACTTCCATGGTGAGCTCACAAAGGATAGTTTTGCCTTAGATGATAACTGCAGCAACAAATCCCAGGGGGTTGTATAAACTGTTAACTGTAGACAGTTAACAGGAGGAGCAATCTCTGCATGGTCACTTTGGAATATTTTTTTCCATGAATGAAAGGCAATGGCCTCTCATTTCCGGTTTCCTGTCGAAGTTGTGCCTGAGTGCAGATAGCCGTTTTAGTGCCTGTGCTCGATTTCCGGGAAGGCGGCATCTCTGTGACTTTAAGGGGAGAGTCGCTACCCAATTGTTAGCATCATCCTTTTGGAGCCCTTATTCCATTATCTTTAGGAAGGCCTTGTCTTCAATCGGGAGAGCCGTTTTATTATCGTCTTTCGTCCTTTGGAATACCGTACATCCAAGGTGATTTTCCTCTTTGTCACAGTCGGTATCATCTCTGAGGTATCCCCTGATGAGGTCTTTTGACAGAGAGTCGCTCTCTCTTTCTTTGATGAGGAGCCGGTTGGGACAAAGTTGAAATAGAGATGGGCGAACATTCTCTAACGTGCTTGTAAAGAGAGTGTTCACATTGGATGGTTTATGAACATTTCCCAACAATGACCCACCCATTGCGAGGCCCATTAATCTGTTCCCTAATCTTGTGCACTCTTATGATGTCCCTTCCTAGGAGAAGCAAGATTGGGGCTTTGTGGTCAATTTCAGGAATCTGAAGAGCTACAGATGTAAGGTGAGCATGGTGAAGTACAGCATTTGGAGTGGGGATTTCTGATCTATTGTTAGGGATCTGATTACATTCGATCAGCGTAAGGAGATGTAGACACACCTGACCATCCAGAGATTTGATTTGGTAATCACTTGCCCGTCTTCCAGCTGTCTGTTACTCCTGCACATGTCTTCAGGGAGTAAGGTGACCTGGGCCCTTCTTCCTTGAAAAGATCAAAGAACTCTGGCCGAGCCAATGACCTGTTACTTTGGTCATCAAGGATAGCGTATAGGCTTATTGCTCTGTCTGGATGACTTGACTTAAAGACTAACAAGACAAGCACAAGACTTAGGTCTCCACCACAGACGCTAGTACACAGGGCTGCAACATCAGCAGGGACACTTTTTTCCTCCCCGCCATGCTCTATGGCAGGGTCTATGGTCTTAACAATCCAGGGCAGAGGTCCAGGATGCAAAGCTGTGTTATGACCTTCACTCTCACAATCTGAGCATTTCACACTGACCTTGCAGTTTCTGGCAAGATGTGATGTTGACCCACAACATCTGAAACATATCCTGTTGTCTTTAAGAATGGCTTTTCGGTCTTCAAGAGATTTCCCTCTGAAACTGCAACATCTTTGCAGAGGGTGAGGCTTCCTATGTATGGTGCACTGCCTGTCAGGCACCTTAGTCTTCTTTTCTCTCGGCATTGGAGGGGGAAGACACTTCAGTTTTATGGACTGAAATAGGTGCTCTTTAATTGCTTTGCTTGGGGGCAGGCCTGTCTGATTTGGACAGGGCCGTGTTGAACATGGTGAGGTCGAAGCTAGGGTCCTTCCTAGTGGTTGCTTGGTGGCAGACAAAGTCCATGAAAAAGGAAAATGGTGGAAACGGTTTTGATGTTTGTACCACATGCCTTCATTATCCATTTCTCTTGCAAGTTGTAGGGTAACTTTTGTGCAATGGGGTTGACGCCATGTGAGGTATCCAGGAAGGCTTGGCCTCAGCCTTGGCAGAAAGAACCTCCATCAACAGATCCCCCAGCTCTCTCAACTTCTGAGAATCTTTATTATGTATCGTGGGCAACCCGTCAAGTCTCTTGAAGAGTGCACTCTCTACAGTCTCTGGCGATCCATAACAGTGCTTCAGTCTTTCCCACACCATTGTAAGACCTCTTTCAGGTTGGTTTACATTAACCGCCCTGATCCTCCGTGCATGTCCAGCAGACTAATTTCCTAGCCATTTGACTAAGAGGTCCATCTCCTCCCCAGCTGATAGGTATAGGCCTCTGATTGCGTTGAGGAATGAAGCTCGCCAGGCTCTGAAGCTTTCAGGGCCATCATCAAACTGTAGTAGTCTGGTGCTGATAATTTTGCGGCAGAGAACCTTACAAAGTTTGTCATGCCCTGACTGTCATGTGGATTGATTGATGTGGATTGGAATGAAGTGCTGTGCTTGTGGATGTTTGTGGTCATTTATTCCTCCTCTCCTGATCCAACCATCGCTCTCTCTCCCTTTAGCAGCATAGATCTGGTCTGTTCTAAGTTCAACCTTTACTGCCTGTTGTGTAGGAACATTACTAGGAAGGAGCGTGTTGTTGAACAATTCTATCTTGATGTGGCATAGACGTTCCATATCCTAACTCATACTTATTAATGGGTTCCATTTCCAGCATTGACTGAAGGCTTTTGTGTGATACAGAATGTTGAAGCAGATATTCAGAAGTACGCTCTTCAGGGTCTTTAGGCTTGAGTGGGAGGTCTATTTTGCAGCTACGTTTTCCCCATCGGTGTCTGCGGCTGCTTCAAGGACCTCTGTCTCGGCAATGGCAGCTGCTGCTTCTTTCTCCATTTTCAATATGTCTAGTGATGCATCTAAGCATGCCTCTATCTTCATTTGCATTTCTTTTTCAGCAAAGGAAACTTGTGCTTTTGCTGCTTCTGCCTTAGCACGTGCAATGGCTGCTGCTTTACTTGTTGATGAAGTGCTTGAGCTTTTCCCAGAGCATGAGGTAGCAGACCTGGTCTCAGACATGGTTGCCTGTTTTTCTTCCATGTTGTGGCAAGGAATGAGATTGCCTGTTTTAGCATTGCCTTAGTTGTAGCCTTCTCTCTTAGCTGTAACATAGAGGCAGTAACGCCAATCAGCTCAAACTAATGTCCTGATGGGGACAGAACATGTAGCATATTTAATGTATTGCCTACACAACAATGGTACGCCCTCTCATATTTTATTTTGGCTCATTAGTGTCAGCCAAAATGGCCCATTTGTGTGACGTCCTGTTGTGTTCTTTAACAGTCAGTCTCATCTCTGCGCCGCACGCCCGCTGAGTTTTTTGAGTGTTCCCCCTGCATGCTTTCACCTGTTGTAGCAGTCCTCTTCATCTCCAAAGTTCAACGTTGCTGTTGTCCTTTCTCAGCGGTGATGTAATACGCATCACTCAAGGTTCTGCCCGCGATGGTTGCCGGACTACACCATTTTGTAAACAAAGTCATACTTTAGAAATACAGAGAAAGTTTTGTGGAGCTGATACTGTAGGTTGAAATAGCTTTGTATCAACTAATTTGGCAATGGCTTGAATGTAAAGGATGTTCATTAATATAAAATACTACTACCACTATAGCTTTAAGACGTTTGTTGACCGTTCATTTCAGTGAAGAAAAAGGCAAATTCATTTTTATATGTAAATGTTAGGTAGTAGCCAGGAGTAGGCCACTAATTGTCACTGTTGCAATGACTTTCAAAAGAAAAATAGAGCCGTTTGAGTTTTTTGTCCAGTACAAGACACAGTAGTTTTTGGTGTGTAGTTTTTGGTGGCTTTATATTTCATTTGATCATTTATTTATATCCAATAAAATTTTTCCACCAATGTTAGAAAAAAAAAATTGAGTGAGGTGGCCTGTTGCATTATCAGGTTGAGCTGATGTGCGTAGCAGTGGATGTAGTGGGCATTTGGGTACACATCTTGTATTTTCCTCTGAACACCTGAAGTGGCACCCCTCATCACGCTGGCCCCATCATATGCCTGGCAGATGAGGTTACTTTTTTGATCCTCTGGAAGGATAGAAGCAAGACGCTCTTTTAGTGCAGTAGCAATGGACTCAGCTGTAGCTGACTGCAGAGGGAGGAACTCAAAAAATCTTTAAGGAACCAATTAGAGACCCGCTTCAGGTCACATACTGGCCGAAAGTTTAAGTACTCAGATACATATCCATCTGTCCGGCGCTCCTGCCCATGAAACATATTGAAACATAGAAAATAGTTAACCGATTAAAGCCAGTTTTTATTAAATGCTGAGGCTCTTACTACCAGCTGGCACATCGTATGAGTAAACTATTTAGGGCCCGAGCGCTGACAGCGGCGAAGGCCCTATTGAAACTGAAGAAATTATTCTTTTCTGGAAATGAATCGCCTTTTTGAGCGGCTTAACATACTCAAAAACTCACCAAAATTGGCGGTTGCATCAAGCCTAGGATGGATGTGTCCGACTGTGATAAACTACGTGAAATGCTGTCAGTACTGTCGACCAAGGAGGAAAGTTTAAGGGACTTAGACAAAGGCATTGAGGGTGAAACACCAATGGACGAATTAGAGGCGGAGATTGCAAATACTCAGGATTACCAGGACCGCATTCTCACATGGAAGACTTGCACAAAAAGACTGATTCAGAAAGCCGAGTCAGAGAGCCCACGGGTAAGCGATGCAAGTGCAAGTTCAGTCAGATCTCTTAATGCACAGACTGTTAAACTGCCCAAGTTGGTGATAGAGAAATACAGTGGATAAATAAGACAGTGGCAAAAATTGTGCTCTCAGAATGAAACTACTATTCACAACGATGTTCTGTGTAAAAGAGAGAAGTTCACCTACCTGAAGTCATATCTGATTGGGGCAGCAGCCAGAGCTGTGGCAGGATTTACCATGACTGATAGCAATTATGATGCAGCAGTGGAATTGCTTCAGAACCGTTTTAAAAGAAAAGACTGAGATTGTAATCAGCGCACATACTGTATGGCCAAGCTGCTGAGCCTAACTCCTGTAAAGAAATCATCAGACGTCGCAGCTTTGAGACACCTTTATGATGAATGTGAAATACAGATTTGTCTAGAATCCTTAGGGATATACAGTGATACATATGGATGCCTGCTATGCCCAGTGCTTCTGCAGCTCATACTGGAAGACATAGCACTGGCTTACACACGCAAGTCAGACCTCAATGATGAATGGAAGGTTCATGAGCTCATCAAATTCCTGCAAACCGAGGTCCAAAGCACTTCAGCTTTCATGACCAGGTGACAGACAAAGGGGCATTCCACCAGATACCAGATTGCGTGCTAAGCCCAACTCTTTTAGTGAGAACAAACATAAAAAATGGAGTGTGCCCTCAGCCACTGCACTGCACACCGCCAGTAATGCCCCTCAGAACTGTATATACTGTGACAGTGATAACCATAAACCAGAACACTGTCCAAGTCTGTGTCTGCACGCAAAGAGAAACTGAAAAGGTTGCGAAGATGTTACGTGTGCCTAGGCCCAAAACACATAGCAAAATTCTGCAGAGTTAAAGGTGCTTTGTGTGCCTTGTGTGGTCGCAGGCATCACCAGTCAGTCTGTGAGCAAAGTGAAATGAAGACAGATGCAGACCATGGCAGCACTGATGCTATTGTATCCTCTGTGTCTAGCACAGTGAAACAAAAGGCTAACATGACGAACACAGTACTGCTCCAAACAGTAAAGGCCCAGGAGGGAGAAAAATTGTACACTGTCTGCTGGATGGAGGAAGCCAGAGAAGCTTCATTCATGAGGCCATGGTTAAAGCCTTAGGACTACCAGTAATAAGGCAGGAGACGCTACGCCTTTACACCTTTGGCTCTACTACTCCTGTAACAGTACAGTGCAATTTGTAAAGGTGTCTCTGGAAAATGTGTGGAATACGCAGCAAAGAATTGACATTGAAGCAGTGGAGACTCCTCAAGTGTGCAGTGCTGTGGTAAAAGTGCCCGGTGAACCCATCCAAAAGGAATTAAAGAAAAGGGGTCTGAAACTTACTGATTTTCCACAAGAAGGCACACATGATCCAGAACTGGCAGTGTTAATAGGAGCAGACTGTTACTGGAAGGTAGTGACAGGCAAGGTCCAGAGAATAACAGGGTCACTAGTGGACATAGACAGCAGCTTCGGATGGGCCTGGCAAGGACCAGTATCAACATCCAGTGTAACCGACACCACTTGTATGCACATCAGCCTACAGGAGGATGCTCAGATCTCAAAACAACTACATGCCTTTTGGGAGGTGGAGTCACTGGGCATTGTCAGTGAAAAAAAAACAGAACCCAAATGGAACGGAAACTCTTCAGAGCTTTAAACATGCTTTAACATACAAGGATGGTCGTTACCAAGTTGAGTTGCCCTGGTGACCAGACAAACCAGATCTCCCAGATAACTTCACAGTGGCAAAGAGGCGATTTGAAGGCCTCAAGAAGAAACTAAAAACGGACGCAACCCTGTACACAAGGTACAATGATGTCATTCAGGATTATCTGCAGCAAGACATCTGTGAGGATGCCCCAGACAACTCTTCAACAGCAGAGCAACCTGAGACTGTGAGATACTACATGCCACATCATGCTGTTCTAAGAGAAGACAAGGTAACAACTAAACTAAGAGTAGTTTTTGATGCATCGTCACACAATCAAGTTCAGGCTCCACCAGATAGCCTTTACTGCAGACATTACTAAGGCATTCTGGCAGATAGCTCTAACAGAAAGGGATAAAGATGCTGTGAGGTTCTTGTGGCTGCATGGACCTCCAACCAGTGACTGTAAAAATGAGCTGCGCATCATGAGGATGAATAGAGTGGTATTTGGTGTGTCACCCAGCCGATGTCTGCTAGCTGCAACCATAAGACAACATATTTATATTTATTTTACCAGGTAGGCCGTTGAGAACAGGTTCTCATTTGCAACGGCAACCTGGCCAAGAAAACAGAGTGCAATAGGCTACAAAGGTACAGATTAAGTAGGCAGATTCAAAGAAGGCGCAAATTGAGGTGCAAGTAAGTATGTCAATGGAAATGTGAAGGTGTGAAGGAAATAACATAATATACATGAATAGATAATCCAGTACATTGCTGAGATGTAGTAAAGAGTCAGAATACAGTTAGTGCAAATTAAATTGTGGTTATAACGCAGAATATATAAATAGTCTACAGTATATGAATGCTGATAAGCTGTGAAGTCAATATACAGATACAGTGCAAGATGTAATCTAGTTAGTGATGTGGGTCAGTAATAACAGAGAATATGAACAGTCAGTTTGTATAAATGCAGAATATAGTAAAGAGTCAATATACCGTGTGCAATTTGTGTAGGTAGTGAGGTAGAATCAGATAACACAACACACTGTATGAATAATAAAATGCTGAGATGAAGTAAAGAGTCAATGTACAGTTTGTGCGAAGTGTGGACTAGATAGTGATGCTGATCAATCATAGCACAATATACATGAATAAACGGCACTATCTAAATGCATAAATGTGGTGTTGGCTATCGGTAGGGTACAGATTTAATTATTGGCAAATTATCAAAGATGTTTTATCAATATTAATAAAGTTATTGTGATGTGTGGTGAGAGATTGAGGACCCAATTGCAGACACAGACTGGCAGGCAGGAGAGCTTCGGGATTTAATCAAACAGAAAACGGCAGTACAGGGACTGGAAAAACACTCGAAGGAACTCAGAGAAAAAAACCAAAACAAAAGCAACAGGAAAAACACAACAGGAGCGACAAAAAACTTACAGGGACAGGACACGACGGGATACAAAACGATCTGACACGAGACAAAGGGAACACAGGGGTTAAATACAAGAGGAAATGAACAAATGAGGGACAGGTGGTACAACAGGTGAAACACATCAGGGCGGGGCAGGACAATCAACAACGGAGAGAAAACAGAAAGTAAAACTAGACATGACAAGACAGAAAACAGACTATCAAAATAAAACAGGAAGCAGAACACAAACAGGGAAATACACAACTAAATATACACAGACCACAGTACACAGGACAGCTCAACACAACAGGGAACAGAAAAATACAGAATAAATATACAAACACAGGAAACACAGAAATCACTAAACAAGGCAACAGAAAAAATACAAAACCAGGCAACAGAAATGTCCAAACCATAACAGTTATGAATATGCGTATTAATAACTTCACCAAATTGACAAGCAATCAAAACAGGGCACCACCCAGGAAGTCAGGGACCAATAATCAAACTGTGAAACAGTCTCATTAGGTGGTGTTCCCTTTAAAATACAGATCTTAACTTGGTTAATCTATCTGGTATACTTTAAAGGAACAAAAGGAAGGGTGAATCCAAGCAACGACCTGTTTAACCAGCTAATTACAATAAGTACACAAATAATCACAGACAACTGACAACTAGCTATTTGACTCAAGGGTCACAATCATAGATTGCTAAATCAAACGCACACCCGTAGCCACTACCGGTGCCAGGATTTTGATTGTAGGTGGGCCTCCAGAAAACTGGATGGGCCAGTTAAAATAAGCGGACAAATACACCTTGGCAGTAAACCTAACTTAATTTATCTCTTTTGAACGTTCAATACACAGAAAGACTGAAATGGAATTATTAGCCAACTGTTAGCCTACTTGCCTTGCTGGTGTGAGGGGGTGGCTACGGGAGGACTTGATGGGGAGAGGGCGGCCGAGCAGGATGGTAACTCGTCACTTGTAACCGTGTTACTTAAAATGGCAGGAGTTTCCTCTTCCTGCTCCTCGGAGCTTTTCTTGCTGAATTTAAATGAAAACAAGCTGCTTTGCTTTGCGTTTCATATTAGCTAATAGCTACCGTCTGTGTCTGTCTCATTGAGCTTGCTTGAAAAGCTTGCGCGCCAACGTCATTCATTTCATTGGATCACTTGCTGGTGACGATGCAGCCTGTGGGCTGGCTTAAGAGTCCACACGTGAGGTAGAAGCCGCTGATTGGCTGAGAAGCTTTCACTCAAAGCTTTCCTCGGGCTGCTTATTGGATGAACTGCTAGAATGAAAATCACTCACTACTCACTATAGGCCTGGGTTAAAATGGGCGGGCCCGGACCTAAAATGGGTGGGCCCAGGCCCACCCGGGCCCAATGGTAGCGCCGCGGGTGCCCGTAGCGCATCAATCGATCACATTAATGGTAAACAATGGCAACATTAGCCTTCAAACATTAATAAAACACACTATTCCTCTGCCCAGAAAACCTTAAGCCTTCTTACTGTGTGTTCAGTCCATCAGTCCGTAGGTTTCCACGGAAAAACAGAACGCAATCCAGCCACTCGTCAACGGGCGCGGAGAAAAAGGCACAGAGACAGTGGATTAGGGTGTGTAAAAACAATGTTAGAATGATGGAGAACAGTTAGCACCTGCAATGAGCTTGGTCAGGCGTGTTTTGAAGGTAGTTAGTGGGATAAGGGTTTTGAGTTTCAGGGTTTTTTGTAGCTCATTCCAGTCATTTGCAGCTGAGAACTGGAAGGAGTGGCGGCCAAAGGCGGTGTGCACTTTTGGGGTGACCAAAGAGATTTAACTGCTTGAGTGGACGTTACGGGTGGGTAGGGCTATTGTGACCAGTGAGCTTAGGTACGGCAGGACTTTGCCTAGCACAGACTTGAATTGGTGAGTTGGTACCAATGAGTTAGTTAGTTAGTTTTTTCAGGCGAGAGTTAAGAGTCAGTTCTCTAAATAACATCACTGAAATCGAGAATTGGTAAAATTCAAGTCATTTTCACCAAAGCAAGTTTGGCAGCGTGAGTGAAGGAGGCCCTGATGTGTTAAAAAAAAAACGATCCTAGACTTTAGATTGAAGGTGTTTTAAGTGTTGCTGGAAGGTGAGGGAACTGTCTAGCCAGACACCTAAGTATTTGTATGCAGTCACATAATCTAATTCCAGCCCATCGAGCGTGGTAATGCTGATCGGATGGGCAGGGGTGGGCAGTGATCGATTAAAAAGCATGAACTTGGTTTTGCCAGAGGTTAGAAGTAATTGGAAGGAGTGCTGAATGGCATTGAAACTCTCCTGGAGGTTTGATAGTACATTATCCAATGAGGGGCCGGATGTGTACAAGATAGTGTCGTCTGCATAGAGGTGGATTTTTGCGTGCCCGACCGCAAGAGCCACATTATTCATGTAGAGGGAGAAAAGAGTCGGCCCAAGAATCGAGCCTTGTGGCACCCCCATAGAGACGTCTAAAGGTCCTGACAACAGGCCCTCAGATTTAACGCACTGGACCCTATCAGAAAAGTAGTTATTGAACCACACTAGGCAGTCATGAGAAAACCCAAGGTTATTGATTCTGTCGATGAGAATATGGTGGTTAACAGAGTGAAAGGCCTTGGACAGATCAATGTAGACGGCTGCACAGTAGTGCTTTTTGTTAATAGCGGCAGTGATGTCGTTTATAACCTTGAACCAGGGGCTATATCTACTTTTGGTTCTGAACTTTTTAAACAGGGCATGCTTATTTAGGACAGCGAAGAAATCTGTTTTGAATGACATCCAGGCGTCTTCCATTGTCGGGATGAGGTTAATGCTCTACCAGGCTACAAGGTTCAGGTCAGTAAGAAATGCTTGTTCGCAGAAGTGTTTTAGACAACGTCTGACAGAGATAAGTTGTGGACGTTTGACCGTGGACCCATTACGGATGCAAACAATCGGGCAATGGTCACTGAGATCCAGATTAAAGACAGCTGGGGTGTATTTAGAAGGCAGGTTGGTTAGGACAATGTCAATAATTCAATTAAATTTTATTTATAGTATCAAATCATAACAAGAGTTATCTCGAGACACTTTACAGATAGAGTAGGTCTAGACCACACGCTATAATTTATAAAGTCCCAACAATTCTAGTAATTCCCCCAAGAGCAAGCATTTAGTGCGACAGTGGCGAGGAAAAACTCCCTTTTAGGAAGAAAACTCGGCCAGACCCAGGGTCTTGGTAGGCGGTGTCTGACGGTGCCGGTTGGGGATGTGATGAACAGTGGCAATAATAGTCACAATAAAGATAATGGAACAGTGACTACAAAATGGTAGTCATAGTAGTTCATGTCATAGCAGGGCACTGCAGGGCATTACAGTATGTAGCGTGGCACAGCAGGGCATGGCTGGATGTAGCAGGTTCAGCAGGACGCAGCAGGGCACCGTAGAGCTTAGCAGGGTGCAGTGAAGCAGGAGCACGGCGACAGCTGCAACCAAGATCTTGGTGTCATCCTAACGAAATATGCTGGGAAAAAGAAACATAAGGACTCCGGGGAGTAAACTCCCCAGAGCTAGGTTAGTAACAAGCATTTCAGGATCTCCTCACTCCCTAACTATATGCTTCATCAAAGAGGAGGGTTTTCAGTTTATTCTTAAATGTGGTGACAGTGTCTGCCCCCCGAACACAGACTGGGAGCTGGTTCCACAGGAGAGGAGCCTGGTAGCTGAAGGCTCTGGCTCCCGTCCTACTTTTAGAGACTCTAGGAACCACAAGTAGCTCTGAATTTTGCGAGCGTAGTGCTCTAGTGGGACAATAAGGTACTATGAGCTCTTCTAGATATGATGGTGCTAGACCATTTAGAGATTTGTAGGTCAGGAGAAGGATTTTAAATTCAGTCCTGGATTTTACATGAAGCCAATGCAGAGAAGCTAATACAGGAGAAATATGATCTCTTAGTTCTTGTCAGAACACATGCTGCAGCATTCTGGATCAGCTGGAGAGTCTTAAGGGACTTATTTGGGCAACCTGATAGTAAGGAACTACAGTAGTCCAGCCTGGAAGTAACGAATGCATAGACTAGTTTTTCTGCATCGTTTTGAGACAGGATGTTTCTAATTTTGGCAATGTTATGAAGATGAAAAAAGGCTGTTCTTGAGGATTGTTTTAAAGGCGTTAAAGGATATATCCTGATCAAAAATAACTCCTAGATTTCTGACAGTAGTGCTGGAGGCCAGGGCAATACCATCCAGGGTAGCTATATCTTTAGATAATGAAGTTTGGAGGTGTTTTCGGATTGTAATTTCTGAGTTTCTGAGGGTTGGCTGAGTGAGCAAGCGAGGTGAATAAATCAAATTTTGGAAGCAGACTTCTAATATTAAGGTGCATAAGGCCAAGATTTTTGCGGTTGCAGAAATCAGAGAATGAAAGCACCTGGGGAGTAGGGAAGGTATTGGGGCCTGGGGTTGGCTCAATGTCTCCTGCAGAGGAGGAGCATGATGAGTATGTGACCCATAGCTTTAAGAGCTGGTCAATTAGTACGGTTAGTGGAGGGAAATAAAGTAATAGGATTGTGGGTGTAGTGAAGAAAATTCAGGGCCGCAAGGGAGGCGAGGGGAATGACGGGGTGAAATGTTAATGTGGGTAAGCCTAGGTATGTATTAACAATGAAGGAGGTAGAATCACTAGACATATACGATAAACAACAGTATGTCTGTGAGGATACATACAGAGGGACAGTGGGGTTATCCCCACTGTATACTGATATAACACTGATAACAGTGTTATATTGCAAGGAGTTAAGGAGTCTACAGGGAAGTAAAACGAAGGAGGTAAACAAAAGCAGCAATACACGAGGCATACTAAGTGTAGGGATATCAAGCAAACAATCACACAAACACTATTAATAACTATTACTAGTAAAAGTAATGAGCAGAGACAGTGTTCAGGCTTAGCTTAGGTCTGATAAATAGACACAGTAAAAGTAATGAGCAGAGTCAGTGAATAGTCAGATGAGATACCATGGGAGCTGAGGTCATGTGGTGGATGGGCTGTGGTGTTCCAGAGTTGTAGCAGAGAGAGTAGTCCAAATAAAAGTCAATGAAAAAAAAAAAGCAAACGCTGTCCGGGGTACGTTATTGTAATCCGCCTCGTATAGGCCTGTGGACAACGGAGGTGGCTGCTAACGGCGGCTACCTAGATGCATGCAGAGAGAGTGCATCAGAAGTAGTCCAGAAGAACAAGTCCGGCAAAACAGAAGACGCAGTCCGGTGGTGAATACCAATCTGACCCGTTTGGGCCAGAAGACGGTGAACAGCAGACGACAAGCAGTGGTTAGGAAGCTGGCTGGCTAGCCTGGGAGCCAGGAGACGGGAGGGCTGGTAGGTCCGAATCGTCGCTGTGCGAGGATATCCGAATCCTCACCGAATTAAAGTGAGGTATGTACAGCAAAGATACCAGATGGAGGTATGCTCAGAATAGGGTGCCGGGAGAGGCGGGAGAGATAGGCAAAAGTAAGTAGATCCAGTGATACAGCTAGCAGGTCCGAAGGTAATGTTAATCCAACTGAGGAACAAAGGAATAGATGCTAGCGAAGCTAGTTAGCTAGCTATCTAGCTAGTGGTTGGAGGGTGCGGTAAAGGTCACAAAAAGTTGAGAACTGTAGTGGTTATGACCATATCGGTGACTATGTAACTACATGGAAATGGGCCAAATGATGTCTGTGGCTTGTACACTGATAGCGTTAGAGAAGGCTAGCTGTAGTCGCACGCTGAAGTCCCGGTGTAGCAGGAAAGGGTAAAGAGTGTGCAGATCGCTCTGAGAAGCAATCCTTGCAAGCCACAGACATAATTTGGCCCGTTTCCATGTAGTTACATAGTCACTGATACAGTCATAACCACTACAGTGCTCAATTACCTATTTTTGAGGGGGACGTTGACATTTTAATTGCATTTTTCGTCTGTTAAGAGGCACAAAGGCACTCTTAAACCTGCCCCGACAACTGCCGTTTTAGCTCAGTGGAAGCTCGTAGAGGTAGCTGCAGCAACAGTTTGCTAGGACCAGGCCTGTATTAAGACAATGTGGTGCCCCTGGGCACTATACCTCAAAGCACACCCCCCCCCCCCCCCAAAATATCAGACATAATCAAGGGGATTTCTCAAATGTAATTTATTAACTTATCCAACTACATACATGTAGGCATATGAGTAGTGAGCACTATATTAAAATGTCTCAATTTAAAATGCCTATCAATTCAAAAAGCCAAAATCATTACTATATATTGCAGCATTGTGGGTTGGTCAAATGTGTATTTTTCCGACTTTATTTCAGGGGCCCTGAAAGCAACTCATCTGATTGGTCAAAAACTTTCAAAAGCATCATGGGAAAGCTAAAACTGCTTTAGCATCACAGCTAACGACAATAAAAGGACCGAAAATGAATAAAATATGGACAAAAGACTATTAATATTGGATTTAAGAGTATGGATTTATTGCACAAAGTCCTCTGAAAGAAATACGAGTTCTAGGAAAAGAAGCACAGACTGTGGACCGGTCTTTGCGTGCTTGAAAAAACAGAGAAGGGTTGGGCGCAACCAAGTCTCACCCAGAGGTGGGGGGGTTTGTGTGAAATTTTCTTTTTCTTTGCTTACCAATTACATTGAATCAGGAAAGCCAACCACTTATCATTTTTTATAATAGGTAATATTTTACATTAGTAAAGTACTAGCGTACTTGTGGACCAACTCAACTCTGACAGATTGGGGAGGGGAGTGACAGTGGTCACGTTATATTGATTTATTTATAAGCTATTAATATTATTATTATTAAGTGAAATTAGTGTTCATTAACGAGTAATGTATGGTCTTTCAACAATTTCAAGTGAATAATATAACAATTTATGGAAAATATTGTTTAAGCCTGTGTCATGTGGTGCCCACCCCCCCACTGGTTGCGAGTGGTTGGTGCCCATGGGCACTGGCCCAAGTGCCCTTATGGATAATCCGGGCATGGCTAGGACCGATTCAGGTCGGGTTTTTTTCAGTCGAAAGTAGTGATGGGACAACCGACTCTTTTACGCGAGTCGGTTCAACCGGACGGTCGTTGGTTGGCCTACCGAGTTAATAGATTCGGTCACCGGTTCGCATGCTCTCGACGGTGGGCGGGGGTGGTTTGATTTGTGCGTTTACTTCCCCGGCCAGGAACCAAGACACCGCGTAAGACTCAAGCGGTTGCGGTTGTATTCGGTCTCGACATACTATTTACACACTCATACTGACCGACACTAGACTCACGCACTGGCCACGGTTACATTTGGTAGCCTGGTGCGCGGTCTTCTCGTGACAGTCTAACTACCATGTAGCAACATTCACTTCTAACATTTAACTTAACATAACTACCAAGATAACATTACGTGTATTTGTATGTGATATAATACTTTCCCCTTGGTAATGTAGCCTATGAATTTCCATGAGCACAATTCTAAAATGCACGAGACATAAAGGCTTCTGCTATCGGTTGAGAACTCAAACTTGCAGAGAACCTAGACACCCGTTTGATTACGGTCTCGTTCAGTAGCCTGGTTCGCGGTCTCCTGGTGACAGCCTACCTACCATGTAACAAACATTTAACTTAACATAAGATAACATGACGTGTATTTGTATGTGATATCCATCGATAATATAGCCTATGGATTTGTATGTACACAATCATCTAAGATGCACGAGAAATAAAGGCTTCTGGGATCGGTTGATAACTCAAACTTGCCGAGAACCAAGACACCACTTGATTACATGACTCGAGCGGGCCGGCCGGTTGCCCGGTTACATTCGGTCTCGTTCAGTAGCCTGGTGCGCGGTCTAGGTAGCTCATTTCCTGATTGATTCTACCACCACCACTCCAGTGGAGGTGCTAATGAGCTAGATTACTACACACACAGTAGCAGAAGAATACCAGCTACACACAACGGCACGAATGAGGTAAAAGAAAATAACAGGAGTGAGTCGGTTCATTGACGTATGGCACTCGATTCGCCCGGTCCAGTGCCATGATTCGGGTTAATTAACGGGCTCTTTGGTCAGTTCGTCAACACTAGTCGAAAGTACTTGCATATTTATAGCGATCAAGATTAACGTAAAAATTGGCCGTAATTCTCCTTTAAGTGCTGGGACCACTGCTTTTCATTGTCTACATTCTACCTGTTAGCAAAATTCTCTTTTCACTTTTGCGCCAATGAAACACAACTTCACAAAAACAAACACCTCTCTCCCCCCCCTCTGCCCTCACCTCCTGTCTACAAGCTATAAGCAACTGGATATCAATAAATCTTCTTAACTCAATGGAAATAAAAGTGAGGTTTTCTTCATTGGTTCATAGTCCACACTCTCCAAAGCCCACCTGTTCACTCTATCACTTGATGGCTCTGATTCCCACCTCATCTCAAGTTAAAAGTCTTGATGTCATTCTTGACAGTACACTTTGCTATCGAGCCCACATCAGCAATATCACACACCCTGCACACTTTCACCTTTGCAACATCTCCAGACTCTGCCCCTCCCTCTCCCAACGCAGTACACAAGTCCTTATTCACGCCCTGGTCACATCTCGCATTGACCATTGCAACGCCCTCCTCACTGGCACCACAAATAAACTTCCATCGCCAATCCATTCAGAACTCCGCAGGCCGGGATCATCACTCGCACAAGATCAACGGTCGGCCATCGGTGTGTGAATGTTTGTGAATGGTTCCTGTACTATGTAAAAGGGCTTTGAGTAGTCGTTAAGAATAGAAAAGTGCTATATAAAACAGTCCAGTCCATTTACCCCTCCTCACCCCGCTCCACTGGCTTCCTGTATCCCACCGGATAAATTACAAAATGTTACTGCTAACCTTCAAAGCCCTCCACAACCTTTGACTCTAACATGTCAACAAAATGAAACAATAATTTTGATTCTGGCTTTATCCAATGTTTAGATTTTTCTTCTGAAAATGTATGCAAATTAGTGCATATTTAACAAGATAATGCCTAATTTGCATATTTAAACATAACATTTCAGAAAACTTGTAAATTTGTCCTAATGTAAAAATCCTCACATTTTAGAAACTGGAAAGGATCCAAACATTTCTGTTTGGATCAGCTAGCAGGGCGATGTGTTTTGTTTGCAAAAATCTTAATGTGTAAAGTAACTAGTAACTAAAGTTGAAATATAGTGGAGCAGAAGTAGAAAGTGGCATGAAAAGAAAAGACTCAATGAAAGTACCTCAAATTTAAGTACAGTACTTGAGTAAATGTACTTAGTTACATTCAAACACTGCTGGACATTCAGTAGTGCACCAAGGATATGGCATTTAACAAAGGTCACAAGCTGGATTCAAACCTGTGACATTTCAAATACACGCTATGTGTCTTGGCCCGGTAACCGCAAGGACACTGTGCTCCATGCTTGTTGACCTTAGTCCTGAACAGCTAAAACACAGTAGAAAAATGTGGGTTGGTTCAGGGTTTTCACCTTAAATGTGTAATATGCAGTCACCCTGTTTTCCCAATACATAAGGCTGTATTGTATTAGACTTAGCTGAGGGTAAGCTGCGCTGACAGAAAAGAGAGTCGGTGGATACAGCATCAATAAAACATTCCTGACCGCAGCATGGAAGAGTGAGAGTAGATGCCCTGCTATAAATAACTAATGCTACACACCTTGCAGCCATGTCGAGTGGATGCGATTTCAAACATAATCAATAAGTCACATACGTGGCAGTCTGCCTTCAGCACTTACACATCCCCCTCATTCCTCCGTCAATCCCTCCGTGTCTCTGGTTACCTTTCTGCTTCTGTGTGTGTGTGTGTGTGTGTGTGTGTGTGTGTGTGTGTGTGTGTGTTTCTGTTCTGTTTCGGTCAGTTCCTTTGTTCAGTGTAATTCAGTTTAGCAGGCTGTGCCGGAAACAAAGCATAAACAATATTCTGAGACCAGCAAGATAAGCATTTTCACACAAATTCTCTTTCCATCCTTGCTTGGTTTGCCAAACAAATAGGCCAATATTAGCTTTTTTTGTCAATTAAATATCTAACATCATTAAAAAGGCCCCCGTCTTTAATTTGTATTTTTATTGGCGATATTGAACAAGACAGAACAAATGTGCTAACAAATAACATCAAACAATGACAATATGGTTCATAATGGTATACAATACAGACAGTAACATTGAAGTTGAATAAAGAACTATTGGAATTGGCTGGGGAAGAGAGTGAAAGAAGAAAGGGAAAAAAGGAAGAAGATTATTTTAATTTTTTTGGTGCGTTTGTTATTTCTGTCTCTATATTTCTAGTCTTTCTCTACTGTAATGGTACAGACTCACTGAATTGACACTTGTGTCCAGAGAGAATCTTCCTCCATGTTGTCTCCTCTATTTTAGCAGCAACTGTCCTTGTTGTGTTCCAAAACAAATGTACACCATTTCTGTGTGTTGGTTGATGCAGAGGCGCAACTACCCAGTGTCAGAGGGGTATGCAGCAACAATTTTGACCCCCCCCCCCCTCCCCCCCAAAGAAAATAAAAATAAAATAAACACACATACAAAACAAACAAAAACAAAACAACAAATAAATAAGTGTGCTGGGCATCATAATGTATGGGCTTTAAATAATAAAGGTTTATTTTAAAGTATATCAGCCACTGTAGGCTTACCATAATTTTAAATAATTATATGGTATATATATATATATATATATATATATATATATATATATATATATATATATATATATATACAGTATATTTGTGTGGTCTAACTAATAGAACTCCTACCTGATGTCATCACTGGTCTCATCTCTACTTGATGCCATCGCTGACATCATCATCGTCCTTGCTGTGTTCTTCTCCACTAAGACATATTGTCAAACAAACATTATGTTATAGATTTTCCATATTAGTTTTTCCATATTAATAATATTAAGAGATTAATCTGTTGGTAAAAAGTGGCTCCCCCTACATTTCCACCTAATGTTAGACCTACTTGTTGCCTTCCCCTGTCTTTCCTGGTCCACCATCTTCACACCTGAATGAAATGAACTCACTGTTAAATATAGCAGCCTAATTTCAATTCTTAAATCAGCCTAGTGATGGCATCAGATAAGGCAACTATTATGCAGTAAGGTTGTGCTGCTATTGAAATTACATTCACATTGGATTTTAAAAAGTACAAATATGGAGAGCCTCTTAGCACAGACCTTTAAAGGGGTGATAGAATGCATAACCGAGTTTACCTTGTCATAGTTGAATAACGACAGTTCGTGGGTAAATAGGACATACATAGAACCTCAAAATCCCATTGACATCTCTTTCCTATGCAAATCTCACAATTTGTAACTGCCTCTGAAAACAGGCAAATCCCAACAAAGCTAATAGTTGTGCATTTCCCCGGGAATTACAAAGAAGAAAGTTTGGAAGTTTTGCTAAATGCAGTGTTCCAGGCTGTACAGGGAATGCTGACACTTTTTTACATTTCATCGCGGGCTGCCGGTCATGGTGCTCCAGGTAAGCGGTAGTTGTTGTCTCAGTTACCCCAGAAAAGATGAGTGTGCGCTGGGTAGGCTACAGAGCACCATGAGCTGCCGGTCGTGGATAGGGTTGGGTACCGTTTGGATTTTTACGATTCCGATGCCAAACCGGTACTTTTAAAACGATTCCGATTCCTAACCGATTCCTAAACCAATTCTTAAAAAACAGAAAAATGACATCAAAGAAAGGCTCTTATGGAGTTTTTTTAAATTGAAAATGATTTAAATTTAACAATATATTAACATTTTAAAGTACTTAAATATATACTTACTAAAATATATATAATAAGTAAACCTAAGTCACCTAATAATAATAATAATAATAATAATAATAATAATAATAATAATAATAATTTATACTTTATTAATCCCGCAGGGGGAAATTACAATACCTAACACATAACTACAATAATTTAACAAATAACAGTTACACTATTAACAAGTAACAACTAAATAAATGTTGTTGAGTTGGTATGCCAACCAGCTTCAAACTTTAGCAGTTCTTTTGCAGAAAAATGACCATATTTGCTTCTCTGGCAAGAAACACACCTCTCCTGACTTATGGCATGTCCTGCACTGAGAAAACCTCTCTCAGATGGTGTCCAAGAGGCCTGGACACACAGGTAGGAGTTTGAAAGGGCAGACAATTTGGGGAGGTCCCACCTCCCCAACCACCAGGCTACAGGGTCTTGTCCTGAACGATAGACTAGCAGAGCAAGTGGAATATGTTTACTAGCGATCACGTGCAGTGAATGGTTAATATGCCTTTACGTCCGTTTTGGTGAGCCCAGATGGAAAATATGGCATTTTAAAAGTAGCCTACATTTACGATAGCTTGCTAACGGTAGACTACAGAGAAAGTGTGATATGTTTACGTCCGTTACGGAGCGTGTACAAATAGCCGTCTATCAGCTGTGATTGTAGAGTGCATGTCGGGGGAATAGTGCGGACACGCGCTTCACAACGCGAGCGGGCACGTGCGCCACTCGGCATAAAAGGGCGAAAGAAAAAAGAGTCTGCCGTATCCGGAGCGACAGAGGGAAAATATTTCAGTCGGAACCGAAATTAGGAACCAAAATTTGCGTTCTAATCCGGTCCGAATACTACCGTTTGCGTAGGGTCTCGGTACCCAACCCTATCCGTCAGGTCAGCGTAGTTGGTGGTCTAGTTACCGGGTAACTGCGAGTGTGGCAGGCATGTTGTGTGTGTGTGTGTGTGTGTGTGTGTGTGTGTGTGTGTGTGTGTGTGTGTGTGTGTGTGTGTGTTGTTCATTCCCCCGTGTGTCTGTGCTCTAGAGCTTTGCTCTCGTTGGAAACCAACCAATCAGCTCATCTAAATATTCATGAGCATACCTTATAAGGTAGAAAACCTGTCAATTAATTCAGGTCTATTTAAAAGTGTTGCATTAGGGAGCATAGAACAGCACTCGGGCCATTTTCAGCCCAACCAATGTTACATACCCTATTAGGAGACCTTAAGGAACAGTGTGAAATACCCTATATAATCATTCTATCACCCCTTTAAAGAGAGAGAGAGATGTAACCCTGTAATTACAGCTCCCATGTCACCCAACAGATCTAACTATAACCTGTATGTCTGACAGCATAGCTAACATGAACAGCTAATGGTAAAACTAAATCTATTAATGATTCCATGGTAAACCCGAGTAATTGCATAAGTTATGTTTTTCAACTTCTTGTCATTTATTGCTACCTTATATTTACCAGTTGTTATTTTACATTAATAAAATTGAGATATGTCACGCATGGGTTTGGTACTAAAGGGTTTAACCGAAATCTAAATGTAGCTATCAGCAACATTGGTTTGCATTAAGCTAGCCGTAAACTCCACTTTAGCTGCTAGTTAGCAAATACTAGCTAGTCTGAGAACAGACTGTTAACATGAATATTTGCAAGCCTCCAAGTTTGGTAGCAAATCTATGCATGATTCCATGGTAAACCAGAGTTATTGCATTAGTTAGTCTATGTTTTCCAGATTCTTGTCATTTATTGTACATGCTACCTCATATTTTCTAGTTTTCAGCTGAGCAACCTCAGTTTTGCATATTCTAAGATAGCCGTAAACCCCCATTTGGCTGATACATTCCCAGTGTTAGCAAACGCTAGTTAGTCTGTTAACATGAATATTTGCAAGCCTCCAAGCACAGACGTCACACTTTAAATCCTACGTGTTGCCTTTCCCCATCCACTTATTTAACTGCTGACGCATCCCTTGACATGTCATCTTCTTTTCCCTCTTTCTTTTTCTATTTTTAGCCCCTGACAGCTTTTTTTGCTTTATCCATCTTTTTCCATAGCCGACAACTCACTACTCGTACCTGCTCGTTCAGCGCTCACGGCGCCCCCGCTCCCTCTTCTCTGTTAAAATTCCATGATGGAATCTTATGAGACAGGGCGCCTACTCTAGCCTGTTAGTCCTCTAAAATGTTATATAACATTGAGGAAATGCAGAAATGATTTAGAAACACACAACAGCAGCTACATATAGAAAATACCAAAAAAAAAATGTTTTTATTTTTTTATTAGGGCCCGGGCGCCGACAGCGGCGAAGGTCCTATTGAAGCTGAAGGAATTATTAGGGCCCGAGCACACATATGTAGAACGTCAAGACGTACAAAAAACGTCATTGGAGCCATACCCTAAACCCAACAGATAGTCTGCTATTTTGAATTGAAAGTTTGAAATTAGTGCGATTTTGGTCGTACTTTAACGAACTCCTCCTAGAGATTTCATCCGATCAACTTAAAATTTGGTCTGTGCCATCTTAAGATGTTAAAGATGAAAAATTATTAAAAGAAAAACTTTTAGTCATAGGGCATGGCTGTGGCGGGGCGGCCATTTTGTGTGTTTCGCCATCGGAACAGGAAGTGGGTGTAACTCAAGTGTAAATTGTCCAATTGGCTCAAAACTTTTCATGATTCATAGGACTCTAACTCTGAGGACAATTACCGGACAAAATTGACTCAAAGTCATAGCGCCCCCTAGTGGCAACAGGAAGTAGGCCTAAAAGTCAAGGTGCTATACTTTAACAAACTCCTCCTAGAGATTTCATCTGATGGATTTCAAATTTGGTCTGTACCATCTCAACACCTTAAAGATGAAAAGTTATTAAAAGAAAATCTTTTTGTCAAACGGAGTGGGCGTGGTGTGGCGGCCATTTTGAGTTTTAGCGATGAACGAGAAAGTGGCTGCAACTACAGGGTACATTGTCGTATCTGCTTGAAATTTCCCACAATCAACAAGAGTCCAGGCCTGAGGACATATACAGGCCAATTTTGACTTTTGGTCATAGCGCCCTCCGCTGGCAACAGGAAATCAGGAAATTATATGACAAACATCATCCGATTTACATGAAACTGATGATGTGTGGTCTACATGTGATACTGCGCTGCCCCCTATACTTTAACCACGCCCACTTACTCAGGCCATGCCCCCTTTATGGCTTTTGACCCGTTTGATGTAGACCCTTGTGTGAGGTATCATTGAACTCATCAGAGAGTTCCTTCTTCATTGTTGATGGTTTGGCCCGCCCTCTATGCTTAAACCATGCCCCCCTTCATTACTGGTGACCCATTTAAGGTAGTCTTGTGTGAGGTATCATTGAAGTCAGCAGACAGTTTCTTTTTGATTGATGATGGTTTAACCCGCCCCCTATGCTGTAGCCACGCCCCCTTTTTATAACATTTGGACTTTTTTAAGGTAGAGTCTTATGTGAGGTGTCATTGAACTCAGCAGAGAGTTCCTTTTTTATTGGTAAAGGTTTGCCCTGACCCCTATGCTTTGGCCACGCCCCCTTTCACAGCTAATGAACTGTATGATGTAGAGTCTTGTGTGAGGTATCATTGAACTTAGCAGGGAGTTCCCTTTTCATTGGTGACGATTTGCAGTGTCTGAGTGCCGTGCAAAACCACAGTCACAAGGAGCAGCGTCCGCCAGTAACCCCAACATGTGCAGAGCCACGCCGCCTTTCATAACTGGTGACCCATTTAAGGTAGAGTGTGAGGTATCATTGAACTCAGCATAGAGTTCCCTTTTCATTGGTGATGATTTGCCCTGCCCCATATGCTTAAGCTACGACCCCTTTAATAACTAAAGGCCATGTTTCTTGTACAGTATTGTGTGAGGTATCATTGAACTCAACAAAGAGTTCTGTTTTCATTGGTCATGGTTTGGCCCACACCCTATGCTTTAGCCACGCCCCCTTTCACAGCTTCACCGCCAGTAACCCCGACGCGCTCAGAGTCACGAGGGCCAGTCCAACGCTGCTTGCAGCTTTAATTATTATTATTTTTGGTGCTGCGCCCCTATGCGCCGCATATAGCGCATACCCACTTTTTGCGCCACTGGGTTGATGTTTGTTGGTATGTAACTCTCACTCTCGTGACACAATTGTAAATGCAAGCAGTTTTTCTGCAGCACTTCAAAAATCCATAATTTGTGCAAAGTTGCATCAAAACACCAACATCACAATATGAACTATTACATTATATGTTCACCATTTGATATTACTGCTTTTTTGGAAAGACCGCAAGAGGTGGTTTCCTAATTCCTTTATCACCTGTAAATAAACCACTAGCAGGTCGTTTTGTGTCCACTTTCCACACGTCCCTCTCTGTGATGGTCTCCAACTGGGCTCGTGGTACTTTTTCTGGACTCTTTTGCTCCCAGATTCACTCGCAGGGGAGCGGGCAAGCTTCATTTCATGTCCTAGTTGTGACTTATGTTTTGGGAAAAAGTAGGTTAAATTAACATATTTTGGGGTTTATTGCTGTACTTGTCTCACATTGCCAGACCTTCCTCCACAGCGCTGCGGAGGAATGTCTGGCTAGTCCACAAAGCATTCAGAAAAAAAATGTGCTCTGGTTTATTGGCATTTCTTTTAACCAATCCCAATCATCACGAAGCAACGGCGTCTCTGCAAACTAGCCTCGAGAAGGAACTTGTTTTGGTGGAACATGTGTCCGTTCAAAAGTTGTTTTAGGCGTGCAACAGAAAACTCAGATTGGACAGATAGTCTAGCTAGCTGTCTGAATTTACCCTGCAGAGATCTAAGGAGCAGTTAACCATAGTCCTTATAAATCGAAGAGAGTTTAAAATGCCAACACAAAGAATGCGGACGGTAACGGGACATCTGGCCGAATTGAAAGACATCCGGCAGAATTTCCGGCGCCACCTGAACAATCCCGGAAGTGGAACGTCGAGGATATAGACTATGGCTATAGCAAAACACTTCAAAGACCCAGTTCATTTATGTTATTGACAGGATTGAAATGCTTGTGAAGCTCAAGTTTGACCATTGGGACAACATGTTGACATGTATTTGTGTGAAATCTAATCTGAATATTGCATTAGAATCAATGCATGGCTTAATCAAGTCAGATATTTTACCCCCTTGTGTCATGGCCAAGTCCTTAATGTGACAGCCTCCCACGGCTGAAAGAGGTCGCTGTATTCATTGAAGATACTGGGAAGCTGTGTGTGTGTGTGTGTGTGTGTGTGTGTGTGTGTGTGTGTGTGTGTGTGTGTGTGTGTGTGTGTGTGTGTGTGTGTGTGTGTGTGTGTGTGAGTGAGTGTGAGAGAGAATGTACCAGGGTCAAAGGGGTGATTATAAAACACCCCCACCCTGAAGTATGGGTCTGTTTCCATGGTAAAGTTGAAAGTGCTCTAAAGAAGCAGCTCCATCCTGTAAAAAAGGATGTTGGGCTCATTGCCCGACATGGCAGTGATGATGATGAGGATGGGGCTTTTCTCCCTGCGGCTCATTTCCATAGCAATGGGTGAATGAGTTTTTTTTGGTAGGGGGGGGGGGGATTAGAGTGGTAGCAGGGTAATTGATGCACAGGAAATCCTATTTTTCTCTCATCTTTTGAATTTGTAACAACGTGACTTACACCTGTCACTCGTCAGCCTTAAAGGAATAATCATAATCATAATGGATTTTATTCTTCAAGCAGCAATTTACAAAGTTATTTAACTATCACAATAAAAGCCAAGCTCATTAATAACGAATAATAATGAATGTCCAGTCAAGTACATTTTTCTTTTTCACATATCCCAATTTCACAAATCACAAATTTTCCTTGAGGGGCTTGAAGGCATTCCTAGATGGATAGAGGGTAAAAATCAATAGTTTAATTATTAGGATGGAAGATGTCACTATCAGAGTAAGTCTTTGAAATGTGTTCTAATGAGTGGTTTAAAAAGGATGTCGAGTGGTCTTTCTAGCCTTCTCACAGTAAATGGCTTTCCTTGTACCCTGCTGTCTGGCTAAAGGGGCTCAGTCTTGTTCACACGTTAAAAGGCCTAAATTATGGATGTTTCATCACTGTGGTTATATAAATGACCTCTGCTGCTCACCGGCTCTTACACACACACTCACACTCACACACACACACACACACACACACACACACACACACACACACACACACACACACACACACACACAGAGTTCTCTCTCTTCCCTTTCACACACTCCTTCTCCTCCCCCTGTCTGCCTCTCCATCACTGTCTCCCAGATGGCTATTCATGGTGTACTGGGGCTTTCCTCTCCAGCACCATGGCCAGGGGTCTCTCTCTGGACAACACAGTTTTTTTTAGTATGACATTTTTTAATGATAATGAAGTTTAAAATACTTGAAGTCATAAGTTACCTAAATGTGACTCTGCTAAAGATTTATTTTGTCTTCTTGGGAAGTAACCATCAAATAAGGCTCTTACTTTGCCCATTAGTAACTGACAGATTCACGACAGCTGCGTCACCCTGCTTCCAGTCTTCATGCTAAGCTAGTGTAAGGTATTTTATTGTGTTACCTCTCCCAGTTGAATGTCACCCTTGCTGTTGAACTTCCCTATTTACTAACAAACGTAAGTTTTATCCACGAAGAATGACGGTCGGACGGATGCTCAACATTTACTTTTGGCCCATGGCCTTTCATCAAGATACACCTGGCCCTTCATGTGAAAGAATTTGGGCACCGTTTAAAACAAACATGACTACTGTTAGCAGTGCGATGAAGACGCGCTCAGGATCGTACACGGGGGGGTAGAGTATACGCAGTGGGGCAGGGAGGCATTTCATTGGTTCTTTCATTGCGGACCGGGAGGCAGTGATTGATGGGCGTTTTTACAGGATTCCTGCAGCTACAGATGACAGATCTTTTACACTCCTTTTTGGGAGCCCATAGGTTATTTATTGCTGTCGGTGTGTAAAGACCATTTCAAACTATATAAAAAAATGCATATAAGAAAATAGTTACCAACCCTGCCTTTACAGTTTTTTTCAATTGCTTAAGCACTATTTTGAAAGCATTGACCGTTTTTTCAGAACACTACACACAATTAGCACAAACACACACCCAATTAGCAGAACACCTCAGACCCTTTGCAAAATGAAACACTCTTGCAAAAACTATACACTAATTTATAAAAAACATATTTTGTTACCATATGAAACACACGTTTGACTTAATTCTGTTTGAACCAGTTACACACTGGTGTCGCTAACCTAAAACACTTTTAGCAATTCTACTTCTCAGTGATTAGAGTACTGTAAATGAAGTACACAGATGAAGTGCAAATATATAATACGTTCACCAAACACTACACAAGACCTCTGCTGCAGACTGAGGAAAATGTCATTTATTTCTCTCCATATACCCAAATCAGTCAACATGGAGAATCACAACAAAACATGTTTTCATACCGCTACTACAGTAGTGTGCATAACACTGACAAACACACAGCAAACAACAGACAAACATGAAATACAGTATCCAGTACAGGTCACAATTACAGAAAAAAAAAAGAAAATGCAGTACAGAAAATACTAGACATACCTGCTCCATTTTTATAGTGCTTAAACCTGATTGGTGTGTCTACAATTAAGTGTTAATGTGTTTCCGCACCTGTTGGCTGTGTTTCACAGATTGGCTCATAGGTGTGGTAATTTGACAGTCAGTGCTTTGGAATTGCAAGGAAGTGACATCATGATATACTTCTGTGTCTAATAAATACAAGTGTGTTTAGAAGAAAAAAATACAAGTGTGTTTAGTGTTTTGCAAATCACTGTGTGTATTGTTTTGCAAAAAGTGTGAGGCTGACATTGTGCTTATAGGTGCACATCTGGGCCAATGTTTTGCTCCTTGAGTGTTAGGTTTTGATAATTGTGTAATACTTTTGATTTCAGTGTGTAAGCAATTGGCAAAAACTGTAACACGCAGAAATGGCGTTGCTATTGATATTGGTACAAACTAACCTTGATCTTCTCATTATATTATATTTATCGGTTACTTTATATGTACCCATAGGTAAATCTGTTGCACAGTAAAGAAGTGCCGGTCATCCATGACACACAGTTCAGAAAACACAGACAACATACAATAGAACAATAAATAACGATACAAAAATAACGATACAAATAATTAAAGTACTTGAGTGCTAATCAAGATGCTGAAATCTAATAAACGCCAATAAAATCACATAAAACTAAGCATTATGAAAAATTATCTAAAAACCAATGATTAAATAAATACCAAATGTCCTACGCAAATACAGGCTGTGCAAATTGTGCAATTTTTTATTATAGCTTGTTCATCAGTGTGACTGCAGCTAGAACAAAGCTGTTATTATATCGCTTGGTTTTACAACTTGGAACTTGGTACATCCAATTACTATGATATACATTTAAGTTGTAGAATTGCAATATAGTGAACTATAGAGGTGATGTATCAGAGTTTTTCCTGTACTAGCTCCCTAGACACTCGCCATTCATTTGACTAGTCCATTCTCATTATTTTTTTTGTGTGACTTTTAACATGTGGCTTTTTCACAGCAGACATTTTGACTGGTCATAGTGTGAAAAGCACAGTTGTTAATACTTTTGCTTTAAGAATTAATGATGGCTCTGTTCCATTTTTGTGTCCAATAGTAAACCATGTCTGTGAGCCAGCATGGACAATATACCCTTTTCACAGCAGACTTTTTGGACTTGGTCACAGCAGGAAACACAAAGATGGAAGTAATAACAATAACGGTGGCTCTGTTCCATAAGGATGCAACAGTAAGCTGTGCCAGAGAGTCAACATGCACAATACCAAGGCCTGGGAACTGGCACACCTAAATGGAATGCAGCCATCAGTAATAATACTTACACCGTTCCCCTTTCTACCCTCAAAATGTCTGCCGTGAAAAAGGACTATTCATTTAACAGTTGATATTTTTGAAGATTTGTAGCTCTCTGACAGACAGAATGTGCATTTTTAGAGTTGTACAGTACTAGACTAGTCTGGCTATCACCAGACCAAGCTCAATCTTTTAAGATTGAACGGTAGTCTGGGTAGTCTGCTCTGTATTTTCTACTGCACAAGAGGCGTGATCAACAGGCATAGTTCAAATGACTCTGTACGCAATTGGATAGTCCTTCAACCAATCAGACCAACGATCTGGGTGACGTACTTTGCAGAGCGAGGCAGAGCGAAAGCCGGTCGGTATTAAAAAAAAAAAAAAAAAAAAAAAAAAGCCGGTCGGTAGTAAGGCAAACACATCCTTCTTTTGTAGGAATTGTTCCATGGCAAGTTTCTGTTCCATTTTCAGTCTAATACTAGACTATTCTTGTTAATCCAACTGAAAACATAAAATAAAAAACATCCCTTCCTTAAAGTGACTATATGTAACTTTTACACGTTTCTGAAACTGTGTAATGTTCCATCTTCAGGAAGGAAAGGAAGGAGTGGTAACCACTCACTCATTCACTGTGCAATAAATTAATAATCTACTCACATACATACCTGGACACTCTAACTGCTCTTAACTGCTAATTTATGCTAAATGTCTTTTATTTATTAACTGTATAATAACAACACCATACACAGTCCTATATATCTATATATTATCTTTATCTGTAGTTTATTGTTGTTTACTTTTTGTAAAAAATATTTAGCTAAAAGTTTATTGTTATTCTTATACTGTATTTTTTCTATACTGTATTTGTTATACCTCTTTATTTAAAGAGTGTTTTGTAAGCTGCTAAAATCTGCTGCTGGAAAGCTAATTTCCTTCCGGGAGTCATCCCAAAAGGATCAATAAAGAGAAGTCTAAATCTATCTGGTGATCATAAATGACCTGTAAAAGCAAACAAGACTAACAGCGAAAAGAACACTAGTTTTACAGTATATCGTTTTTATTAATGCCTTTACCCGGTCCAATTTTTCCGACAAA
Source organism: Zingel zingel (assembly GCA_023566125.1). Lineage (NCBI taxonomy): Eukaryota > Metazoa > Chordata > Actinopteri > Perciformes > Percidae > Zingel > Zingel zingel. The sequence continues at coordinate 5,867,912 of CM042326.1, read as the reverse complement.
TTCACAAAATGATTTACGGCAGGTAGACGGTGCTACAGAGCACACATTCTGACGGGTCACAGATTTCGGTGCATCACCAGAAGAGCCTTGGTTAGTGAGTATGCAGGTAAAAGGTAGCAGGAGATGTCTTTATGTAGGACTAATTGTGTTTTAATGTTATTTTAGAAGTTATCTGTTGTAGTTATGGCTAATACTGGGGCAGGGCCATCACAGGAAATAAGGACATTTAACAAAGAACAACTAAAAGCTAATAGGGAAAGTGAAAGACAACGGGCAAAACCGAGTCAATCTCGGTCAGGCTTTCAACAGATGGAGATAATTACGGGATTGTAAATGATTCAAAAACGTCCTGAATTTCATTCATAAAATAACTTTAGATTGCGTGATGTGGTTTTACATCAGGAGCCTACATTAAATTATAGTGGTGTGCGATACTGCAAAATTTGGTATCGATCCGATACCAAGTAAATACAGGGCCATTAACTTGCCCATACCGATACCTTTTAATAATTAAGGTGGATGCATCATAAAATTGCTAAATCTGAATGAATTTTTTTTACCTTTACGTGTTTTTGTGATTTTACCTTTGGATTATTAATAAGTTAAAACCCAGGACAGAATTTTCATGTGCTTATATACTGTAAATTTGTTGTTACCACTGTATCTTACAGCATTTTTACAAATAATACAGCTTGCCGTTGTTTAATTTTCGTCGTGAAAATATAGTCACATGGCGCTCCTCTTCCTCTCTGCCATTCTTCTGCTCCGTCTCTGTCCTGCTTGTGTGTGTGCTGCTGGCCGCCGCCGGGTCTGGCTGCTTGCTTGCTCGTTTGCCTGGCGTTGTTGAGTCATGTGACGGTACAACATCAAATCACAAAAGGGGGGAGGAGGAGGAAAGTGTGCCTGCTCCGCGCTGTGACAGGAGCGGCACGTGAAAGCAGCGGACAGACACAGACAGACAAGTCGCCTCTTTGATGAAACCGCACTGGTGCATACTGAAGAGAAACTAAAACTACAGTATCAATCTCATTACACTGGTATTGATCAATATCAATACCAATGTTTTTATCGATATTATCGATATTTGGATCGATCCACCCACCACTATTAAATTACGTCCTCCTTCCATTTAGCGTGGACGTTTTATTCATTTTAGTCCATGTTTACTCACGATACATCCAAAGTAGACTAAGTTACCGTATGCAACACTTGAAATGCAACAATGCATCTGTAACGTATTCTCTTATTGTAAACGAATGATTTTCTGTCTGAGAAAAATATTCATCACGACTATATGACCTCCCGGTAACGCTAACTCAGTAATATACAGTGGACAATAAAGCAAGTGTGCTGAAATCAACACAAACTGAAAGTTACATATAGCCAATTTAAGCAGCTCTGTGACACACAAGAGTTTTTTTTTTCTAGGACCAAAGGAGAAGCGTAAATGAAATAATTTTAAGGGTAAAGCTAAGAACTGAAGGAGTGCAGTCACCAGAGTTTTCTTGGGGATGTTCCAGTTAACAAGCAATTAACAATCGTACATGGAGCTGAGTGGAGCGTTTTGGAAACACGTGTGATGGCTTAAAACTTTTAAAAATTCTTGCATATGAATGTAAAGGTTAGATTGAATAAGTCCTATTTGTCTAAGTGCCTTCACTTTTTACTGTTTCTGTCTTTATTGATCTCTCTTTATGTCTGTACATTAATTCATATTTTTTCAAATCATGACTATACATGTATGCTTACTGGTTCAGTCATTTTTAATTTTTATCAAAATCAAATAATGTAAATCTCCCAAATGTTGTTAAATATATGTGACCTGATCACAAGGTCCATTTTTTTTAATGAACTTTTCAATAATAATGTTGCCAAAGCATCAAAATACAATTTGTCCAAATATTTGGATAAAACACAATAAACAGTAATATGAACATTTACACAATATTAGGATTAATTTATATTTATTTTATCGCTTTTTCAGATGCTCCAGAGGGTGATGGGAGGGGCTCGAGTGGTGCTGCACCAATCAGCGATGAACTGGACATCTTTGGACCGATGGTCTCCAACCCTCTTCCCTCTTCCAACAACACACAGCAGGTAACAAACACACACACGCACGCACACACAGGCTTTCATCATCTGCTTATCACCACAGGCCGGCTGCAACACAGGGAGTCTGCAGAGACTCCCATGATGCAAACACACACGCACACAAACACGCCATCTCCCTTATATGTGCAGACTCACGCTCTCTGAGGATCACATCAAAGCAAACTGTCATAGACTCTGCCTTTATAGAATTGACCAATGTCGCAGAGAGAGACCTATCTGACACTAAGGCCCTGTTTACACATCAACGCTCGCAGGTGAAAACGAGAAAATATTTTATCAGATGTGCCTTTCGTTTAGACGGCGGCCATGGCCACTCCGCCATTGGGTATTCCACAGCCTGCCTATACTTGATCCAGATGGCTTTCAGCTTTGATGATATCTGACTTTTACAGATAGCATCTTTCTCATGTGAATATGACGTCCCTCCAGGTACAGGATACTGCTGAAGAAATTCAGTCCATATGTCTATATATTTTAACTGGCAGGACTCCCAGTCCACGCCCTGTTGTGCCTTTGTAATCTAAGGTTGTTTGGAGAAATAACTCCACTAGACAAAATTGTCAGCTTTTGTTGTTCGCTTCGCCATGTTTTGGTTTCACGCCACTAGGGAGAGAAGTAGAAGGAAGGTTCTACACAGGCGCGGGGACTTGGTGGTGTTGTGTGGCAGTGCTTCACACTACCACCTAGCCGCCTGGTGTGCATACTACATCGAATTTTTGTGTCACCATATGCACACAGATTTCCCCCCCAAAACGTTCGTCTAAACGCGGAATAAAAAGTGAGAACGCAACACCACTTTTGTGTTTTCTCTTCAGATTGTTTCCGTCTAAACATAGCATAAGAGGAATGATGTGAACTGTGACAGTGAAGAGAGCTGCTGGGAGTGGTAGAGATGTAGTTGTACTGTTTTATTTTTAGAATATAGCAATAATAATGTAGTTCACTTGATGTGTCTGATACGTCTTTAAGGTAAGCCTTCCAATCTATGTACTGTAGCAGAATCAGTATTAAAATATACAACCCAAATAAATCAGTTATATGCTATCTACATGTTGTTTTAACCCATTGGAGCTGACCCAATAACGCTGTTTGTGTTAAACTGTTTTGGTAAATTTAAGAAAGGACAAAGTACTTTCATTTGCTTTTTGTAACAGCCCTGCAAAATGGCAATAAGGTGAAAGACGGAAAGATTGAGAAGGAAAAAGTCGAACAAGTAGATGCAAAAAAAAACAGAACAGAAAACATTCAAAAAAACAGTGAAGGTCTCCTACCTGTGTAAGAATAAAATGTTGGGAGTTATGGCTGAAAGATTAATCATTCACTATTCAAAAGCGCAATTTTCAAATCGCAATGGCTGTGATTTTAATTAAATCATACATTATTAACAAGCTGAGGAGCAGTTAACCATAGTCCTAATAAATCCACCAGAGTTTAACGTTAACGGACATCCGGCTGGAAAGAGTGAAATCCGGCGCAATTTCCGGCGCCAACGGAGCAATCCCAGGCGTGGAACGTCTTGGATTGGTCATCAGTGCGTGAGTCCAAATCGAGTCAGGAGTCCAGAGAAAAGCGACTCGAGCATTCCATCACTGCTTGGTACAAACTAACCTTGTTTAATGCATGCCAACCACACAAATACAGGCCTGAAGTATATGCAAAGAAAGTAGGGATATATATATCGTGCCATTTTTTGGCAGTTTGCAGATTATCTGTGTCTGTGTTTTATTTGCCTGATAACCGATAAAGTTAATTAATTAAAAAGTGCGCTATTTTTCTGGTTCTGAACCAAGCCCCCAGGAACAGTGCCATGTCCTACAGTGTTACAGTGCTTCTTACAGTGCAGACGCTATGCTGCTTGCTCCTGCCTCTGCTTATATATTTCTGCTGATAATCTTGCTTTTCCTCTGTGAGAAACTATGAGCAGCTGCTCTTGGATACTTAGAAATCACTGGACTATACATTTTTTGTAGACATAGTAGGCTATTGCCATATTTCAACATTTTTCTGCCTGAGCGTGGCCTACCAATAGCTCAAGCCTGTCCTACAGTGACTGGAAACATGGTACTTAGCTAAAGCTAATTAGCAGCAAGATGCCTCCCTTCTCTGTGGATGACTACTACAAACCAAGGTTATTATAGTTTAGAATTTTTAATTAGTTTTTATATTTATTTCATTTTGACTTTTTGTTTTCAAATTCAGTTTAGTTTTAATTAGTTTTTAAAGTGGGTTTGCTAGTTTAGTTTTTATTAGTTTTAGTGTTAGTTTTAGTCTTTTTTGTAATATTGGTTATTTGTCGGGGGATTCAAAAAGGTCAGAAAAAGTATTGTGTAATAATAACTCAACAAAAACATCACACAATAACACCAGTACATAAAATGTAGCTTACATATAGTCATAAATATGTAAACACAATACATTCTACACAAGACGCCACAGTAAGTGCAAAATGTGTAAGTGTTTTAAACTTTGGTTTGAGTAAAGTGGCGAACTTTTTGAAGTCAATTGACTCACACAGTTGTGTAGACATCCCATTATCAATACACATATTAACCCACGCTTCCTCCCGCTTATGGTGTTCCTGCGTATTTACTAACCAGCAGCTATCGGGTCGCCGGTGAAAGCCTTCCTGTAGTGTTCTCTGTCCTGCTGTTGTCTCTGTCATGCTGCCTAGCCCTGTATCCATACATCCATGCCATGTACCGGGATTAGCTTCTGTTTCGGGGAAAGGGGGCTTTGCGTTCTCCTTTACCTTGTTAAGTTAAGCTAGGTTAGCCTCCTTGTGCACGCTTCTCAAATGTACTTTCAAATTTGTGGGATTTTTCCCTGTAATAAATTGTCCACATATTTTACCACCTTCCACTGCAAGGCACTTGCTTTTATCTGACACACTGATAATCAAATAGGTCTCTGTTGCTTTCTTCCGACTTTCAGTACCGCCATGATGCCAGGCGAGGGGCACGGACATGTTGTGTTCAATTTGACATGAAATGTCGGAATTTCTGGGTTCCCAGTCAGAAACTGTACATGTCTATGGGTAATGTCATGGTCGGAAAGATATAACGTTATTTGCTCTATGAAAGACAAAGACGAAAACTAAGGACATTTACTCAATAATTTTATTTTGTTTTAGTTTTTCAAACAGACATTACAGTTTCAGTTTAGTTATAGTTTTTTTGTAATGCCTTGTTTTTGCACACTTGGTTGTTGGGGAGGCATTTTGTTGCTAATTCTCCCTTTTGCAGCTGTCCACGGCTGTGTCCTATTAAGTACAGGGGTTGAAGAGGCGCTCTGCCTGGATGATAATGCAGGCGAGCCGGTCAACCCCTCAAATCCCCTCACCAACCTCGACACCTTTGAGGATCCGTATACCCCACCCATGGCATCGCTCTCTCCACTCACCCTTTCCCCCCTTTCCCCCTGCACCGTGTTAGAGTTCACTGACCAGATGAAGCAGCTGGTATATGCTGGAACCAAATTTACCCCTCTTCCTTCTTCCATCATTCGCCCCCTGGCATCAAACTGCCCCCGTTTTGACTCGAATCACCGAAAGTAAAACGCCAGGCACTTCTGCCCCCTCAAGGACAGCAACCAACTCCTTCTCCCCAGACTGATGAGGATGCTTGTGTACAAAATGCAGCAAGCTTTAACTGATATGTGTCGGGTCCTAACACTAGCCTTACTAAACGTCAGGTCTTTGGCTGGAAAATCATTTTTAATCAATGATTTTATTATTAAGCACAATCTTGATTTTATTTTTTAAACTGAAACCTGTTTAGACCATAATAACAGGGCTCCTATTCTCATCAAGTCAGCTCCCCCTAACTTCAGTTTTATGAGTGAGAATAGAGTGAATAAGAAAGGGGGTGGAGTCGCAGTTTAGTTTATTGACTCACTCCAATGTACACAAATATCTTATGGAAATTTTGCTTTTGAATATGTGGCTCTTCAGCTAATGTCCTCCCCTCAAGCTATTTTTCTAAATATCTACAGGCCACCTAAATACTGTGCAACCTTCTTCAATGACTTTACTGAACTGCTGTCTATAATCTGTATTAACTTTGACTGTGTAGTTATTGCTGGTGATTTTAACACTCATGTTGACAGCCTATAGGACAGAGGAACCAAATAACTGTGTTGTGTTTTTGAGAACTATGGACTGACTCAGCATGTGACGGAGCCCACACACAATAAAGGGGCACACGCTGGACTTGATTATCTCGAAGGGTCTGAACATTTCCAATGTTGTGGTGACTGATGTTGCTCTCTCTGATCATTCCTGTGTTTTCTTTAACGGCACTATCTCTGTGCACAAAAGTGTAAAAAGTGTTCACATTTATAATTTGGAACTGAGGAATGCAAGGCAGTCCTTCTTCTTTGACATTATCGCCAGAAACAATAATAATTCACAAGCTTTGTTTGCTACTGTCGATAGGTTAACGAACCCTCTAGTACTAGTAGCATCTGAACTTGTATATGCCAAGGCATGCAATGACTTTGCCTCCTTCTTCAAAGACAAAATTCAGAAAATTAACAGTCAGTGCCTCCATATCAAGTACAGGATATGTGTTGTCACACATTGTAAGTTTCATGTAAATCGGATAATGTTTGTCATATAAGGTGGATTTCCTGTTGGCAGCGGGGGGCGCTATGACCAAAAGTCAATTTTAAGTACACCACTGTGTACTCAATTTTAAACTAAAGTTACAACAACTTCTTCGTTCATCGATAAATGCTCAAAATGGATGCAACGCCACACCCACACCATTTGACGAAAAGTTTTTCTTTTTAACTTTTCATCTTTAAGGTGTTGAGATGGTACAGACCAAATTTGAAATCCATCGGATGAAATCTCTAGGAGGAGTTCATTAAAGTATAGCACCTTGACTTTTAAGTCTACTTCCTGTTGCCACTAGGGGGCGCTATGACTTTGAGCCAATATCGGCGTGTATATGTCGTCAGGGTTCGATTCTTATGAATCCTGAAAAGTTCCAAGCCAATTGGACAATGTACACTCAAGTTACACCCTCTTCCTGTTTTGATGGCGAAACGCACAAAATGGCCACCCGCAACAGTTGATCGGATGAAATCTCTAGGAGGAGTTAGTTATAGTACGACGTGGAAGTGGGCAAAATTGCACTAATTTTGAACTTTCAATTAAAAATGGGCGAACTTCCTGTTGGGTTTAGGGTATGGCTCCATTGAGCTTTTTTGTACGTCTTGACATGATACATATGTGTACCACATTTCGTTTGTCTACGTTAAACGTACTGCAGACGCTCAATTGTTTTAACTTTGTAGGGGGGCGCTAGCGAGCCATTTTTGTGCACCTATTCCCGAAACCCTTGATGTGACTGCCAATTTTGGTGAGTTTTAGTGTATGTTAAGCCCCTCAAAAAGGCAATTAATTTGCCGGAAGAAGGAATAATAATTCCTTCAGTTTCAATACGATCAACCATAAAAACCTGGAGGACATTATACAACATCTGAAAACCTCCTGTTGCCTTGATATTCTACCAACGGGCGTTTTCAAAAATGTTTCGAATTGTTTGGCTTCTGAACTTCTACAGATTGTAAACACATTTCTTCTTTCAGGTTCTTCCCAGAGGCCCTGAAAACTGCAGTCATCAAGCCACTCTTAAAAAAGAACAATCTAGACGCGTCACTAATGAGCAACTATAGGCCGATATCGAACCTTCCTTTTTTAAGTAAAATCATTGAAAAAGCGTTTTTTCAACAACTCAACCTTTTCTTGTCACTAAACAACAGTTTTGATGCCTTCCGGTTGGGTTTTCGACCACACCACAGCACTGAGACGGCTCTTGTTAAAGTCTTTAATGACATCCACTTAAAGGGGTGATTGAACGCAAAACCGATTTTACCTTGTCATAGTTTAATAATGACAGTTTAGTGGGTAACTAGGACATACATAGAACCTCAAAATCCCATTGACACCTCTTTCCTCTGCAAATCTCACAATTTGAAACTGCCTCTGAAAACGGGCAAATCTCAACAAGCCGCCTAGTTGACGTCAACTCGGCAGCTCCTCCTCATTTGGCTCTAGTCTCTATCTTTGTCACGCCATAACATTTACATAGGCTACACCACTGATCTGAGGTCAGCTTAGTCTTCTGAATAGGTCGCGTAGATCTCAGAAATTGTATACATTGTTCATCTGCTATTTTACCACTGAATTCACTTCTGAGACTTTTTTTATGCGAGAAATCAACTATGTAGAGGTCAAATATGGACCGTTTTACGAAAATTGATGGCTAATTGCAAATTTTGTCCAACAGTGTGTCACAGTTCAGCAGGAGCTCAGCAGGCTACGTGACAGTGGCCGGTGCTGCCTCGCCGCCGTCGTGTCCTACTTCATAGACTCCGGCTCGCTGTGAGCTAGCTGGATCTCTGTCAGGAAGCCCGCGGCGCTCCATACCCGCGCAAAGTCACCGTTTCTGGGTTACTGGACTACAAAATGCAGAGGCCCTGATGGAGCTCCAGGGCCTGCAGCTAGCTGCGATCTTTACACATAGGATTGGAGGGACAGTCGCAGCTAACAAAACCCCTTATGTTCACAAAAATTCATTAAGTTCAAATCGGACACCATTGTTAGCTTTATAAGACCTCAGGGTACATGTTATATAAGTGGCGTGACGAAATTCAAACTGTAAATTGTTGTGGAAGTTTTCTTTGCAGCAGGGGGGGAGATGTCGATTTCAAAGTTTAGAAACAAATAAGACAGAACTGAGACTAAAACCAAGTTGGGTTTTTGTATTTTATTAAAAGATATATTTTGCAAAATAGGAGGAATACAGTTTCACAAGAAGCACGTAGCTCAGTGTGTAAAGGATTCGTCAAATGAGTAGAAGGAAAGAGTGAGCTTAAATGCACATTGGGAAAAGGGGAGTGACATTTGAGCACATTCTTACAAACAATAAAGATAGTAACCTACTGGACCTATATCTTTCTTTCTGTCGCCAGATAAGATATAGGTCCAGTACTGGCATTTATCAAAGGAACACAGGCATGCGTCATAAATTCACTTCATCTAATCCTCTGCTCCTTTCTGCCCCAGCTGGGGTCACGTTCCCCGTACATCTAAACAGACAAGAGGGGAACGGAAGGCGATAGGAGGATATTAAAGTTTGTGGCCTTGTGGGTTATCAGTTCACACAAAGTGCATACACCTCCTTCTGAGACTCTCAGTCTCTGAAGCCTAAACAACCCCCAATCCACATGCAGGAATGCAAATGAACTGTCGTTTATATTGGTGTATGAAAATGCAATGTGCTGAATAGAAACACAAGGATTATAAAGAATAAAGCCTTAAATGTGATTTTGCCATTACAAAATATACTTGAATTACGCCGAAAATGAAGCTAACTAGCTGCGACCTGTACACATAGGATTGGAGGGACAGTCGCAGCTAACGAAACCCCTAATGTTCACAAAAATTCATTAAATTCAAATCGGACACCATTGTTAGCTTTGTAAGACCTCGGGGTACATGTTATATAAGTGCCGTGACGAAATTCAAACTGTAATTAAAGCTGCAAGCAGCGATGGACGGGTCCTCGCGCCTCTGCGCGCGTCGGGGTTCCTGGAGGACGCCGCTCCTTGCGACCGTGCATTTGCGCGGCACTCAGACACCGTAAATCGTCACCAATGAAAAGGGAACTCCCTGCCAGTAATAGCATTACTGAAGGCTGGCTCTAGCTCCATAGTTACGTTACTCCAAGCATTTTCCCTTGTGAACACCTCCACTCTTCACTCTTCACACACTACGATCTGCTGTTTACCTTGTCCTGCTACAACCGAATTCCCGCGGGACTTCAGCGCAAGACTACAGCCAGCCTTCTGTAACGCTGGCATAATTTGGCCTGTTTCCATGTAGTTACATAGTCACTGATATGATCATAACCACTACAGTGCTCAATTACCTATTTTTGAGGGGGAAATAAACTTCTTTCGCCGCAAACATTTCACCGCGAAAGCATGAACTGTCCTCTGGAGGACATCCACCAGACCAGCGGGCGCCCGTGGATTGTTGTCGGCCGCGGCAAGCGGGGAAGGCGGGGAGGAAGTAGAAGGATGCCGTTCGGGCCTGTTAGCCTGGCTAAGGCAACTAACACACAGTTCCCCGCTGCAGAGACTACTATTCACCAACGCCAGATGGATCGCACACAAAATGGATATATATGCTACAAATACACACAGAACTGCTGCTTGATGATTATTACCGAAGCCGGGCTGAACACACTCACTCATCAGACGGCAGCTAGCAGCTAACAGGGTAGGTAAATTTAAACAATGTCTGAGTTGAAAACGCATCTTGTTGTCATGTAAGGGCCCTGTTCATGTTGCACAGACATTTTAATTGCATTTTGTGTCTGTTAAGAGGCACAAAGGCACTCTTTATGATATGCCCCCAAAATTGTCGTTTTAGCTAAGTGGGAGCTCTCGGCATTAGCTGCAACAGCTCCATGATGCTAGCACCGATTCAGCTCGTTTTTTTTGCTATTGACAGTACTCACATACTTATAGCGATCAAGATTAACGTAAAAATTGCCCGGAGTTCTCCTTTAATGTCTTAAGATGGCACGGACCAAATTTGAAGTTGATCGGAAGTACTTAAGTACAATCAATAGTGCATACTTTTGACTTTTACTTCGTTACATTTTGCAGCAATTATCTATACTTTCTACTCCACTACATTTCTACAACGTTCCATTACATTTATGCTACATTTCAGATCAGTTATTCCCCCTGACAAAACGTCTTCCTGACCATCACACGTTTGCAGTCCGCAGGGAAGCCTTCAGCAGCGGCCGTCCAGCTCCCGGTGCCACTTGCGATATTACGAATCCCACTATGGCCACGCCAAGACCCGCCCTTCAATAGCATTTATTGGCCAGGCGCGTACCGCTCCCGGTACTACCGCTGCTCCTGTTACTGCTGCTGCTCCAGATACTCTGCTTGGTCATATGTGAAGCATCCGTTCAGATAGGGTTAATATACAACCCGTATATATATATATCTATCTTAAAAACACTCCTGGTCCTCCTCAGCTGTGAAGCCACGTACTTGTTGTCCAAGCCCGTGTGTTCTCGCTAAATAAATGTGTGCAGCATTTACTGTCCCATGGGAAAATGCAGATAATGCAAAGTCGAGCTTCATGCAGATCACCCTGATAGATAACCAGAATTGTAAGTCAGAATGTAAACTGGGCCACAGATGGTAAGCAAAATTACATTAACCTACAACTAACTTAATTAAAATGCCACAGCTCATACAGTTTTTTTATTATTAGAATATATTATTAGACATTAAGAGAATAAATCGTTATGCAAGTACTTTTACTTTTAATACTTAAAGTACATGTAAAATCAGGTACTTTTTACTTTTGCTTAAGTAGGGTTTTCATTGTTGTACTTATACTTTTACTAAAGTAAATATATCTCTGGTTATTTGTACTTTTACTTAAGTACTGAGATTCAGTACTTCCTCCACCACTGCAAATAAAGCTACATTGCCTTAAAGCAACCATGGGCTTAGCGGTTAACGGTCTGGCCCAGAAAGACTTTTCCCATAGTCCCATGGCGAAAGAAACTTCTATATTTCAGGATAATTTTGTTTGGGGTACATCAACTTACCAGACCGAACACGTCACGTTTTTAACATTTTTAACATTTTTAACATTTACTAGCTGCCGAATCCAGAGTTATTAAACTAGGCATGATAAACGTGCATAATGGACGTGAGCAGACCCGCGGGACTGCCCCGCCCATGTGACTGTTCTCCCGAGGGCCTGTAGCTGTAATAACGGATATAGCTAATGGTTGTAATTCACCATGTGCTCTATTAATACAGCCATGGTATTATCTTATGATGCATCTGAGGGATGTATGGATGTATGCACTGTATGTATGCTGTAAAGCCTGTAACGTAGATGAGAGATAAAGCCATGGATGTATTAAGAGAAGAAGCTCTGTTCACGAAACTGTAAGGCTAACCTTAGTAGCTAGCGCTAGCTAGTAGCATGACATAATGATTAAATCGCCTTGGTTCTCTAAATACATCCATCATTTTAATAAGCATGTAAATGATCAGGAACAACAAAAACACAATGTTTAACGTTAGTGAATATTTTATACAATGAAAGGGCGAGTTCATGAGTTCACCACCTATAACATGGATGTATTAACAAACTATACTTGTAAGAGACACGAGAGAGAAGCTCATGAATGAGCATGTTACTACCGGCTGCTACGACAACACAAACTGTTGCTAGTGCGCATGTCCATCGTGACGTCATGGGCCAGTCAACGCGGAAGATCCGAGCTCCATGATTGCTTTATGCGCTTTTGAGCATTCTCATTGGAATGAACAGGGATTGCTGTCCGAACGCTGTATCCAGTTCTCTTACAGTTTTTCTCAATTGCTAGAACACCATTTCTGAAGCCTTGCTCCATTTTATGAAAACATTAAACACAAAACCTCATCTTCAAGCACTATTTACAAAACCTCTGACGCCTCTCGCAAAATGAAACTTTTGCCTCAAAACAGTTTTACCTGTGTTCAAAATCAAACACTGCTCTCAAATCATAAACAAAGTGATCAAAAAGATATACACTATCAAGCAGTCAGTAAACAATACACCAAAAAATAGAAAACACATTGTTCAAAACATATAGTTCTCAGGGAGAAGTACATTTTTAATCTCAAAACAAATTTCATATTTTTCCATCATTGTCTTTTGATGAAAAAACATGTTCTATCACAGTAGCTCAAAATTGATCACAAATTACTACTCTGCTTTGCTCTTTGCAATTTGTTTTGTTCTTCCTCCTCCTTGTATCCCTATTTTTACAGTACTGAATCTCACAAACTTGTCATTTGTCTCTGTGATACTGTAATTCTTGTTCTTTGTTGATGAGGTCAGTACTGTTACCAAATGGAAAGCACAATGTTCAGGGCCATACAATTTGTTCATTGTACAGTATACAGCCTACAATGCACTGTACTACAGTATACAATACTAAAAGGGGCAAAAATCCTCTTTGTCCTCCTCTTCCTCTTTCTTGCCCTCCTCCTCTTCCTCCTCGCCGCCCACCTCGCGTCCTCTCACATTGTTTCTTCCATCCATTCTCAGACTTTCTCCTTCCCACCTTCAACAACCTGTTTGTTCTCTGAACTGGCTTATATTGGTTGTGTCACATCATTCGAAACAAGTGAAAATTATGGTACAGTATGGATGACATGTGCATAGAGTGCAGAATGTGTTTTGAGAATGAGAATGTGTTTAGAGTTTTACTGAAAAGTCTAAGTGAGATCTGCAAATTGTGTTTTACCATGTGAAATGGTTTAAGGTATTGACAACAGACTGCAAAATTAGCTAAATGAGTTCAGGCAACTGAGACATTTGTTCAGCCAATGGGTTTTAGTGTTTTAGCAATTGAGAAAAACTGTAATACATCCATGGTCTGAACAAGAAAAGAGAGAAAAATTGGAGGAAAAAATTGATAGCACTCATTTTTTCTTCCTTCCGCTCTGTCACTCCTTCAGCAGCTAGTCTCAGGGGAATGAGTAAGGTGGGTTGAATAAACATATTGAAGGAGCAGCATTGAGTTTTAATGCTGCTGTGGTCCCTCAAGCGTGGCCTTTCACCTCAGCTCGGCTGGAAATGAGGACGTGCACATTAATGCGGACATATACTATATATAAACTGACAGTCTTTTTCAAACATACTGTACAAAGACCCAGAAAATGCATACATGCTGTTGCACACTTCTAGTCAGAGAATACAGAAACACATACAGAAAACAAACAGGAGGCATGATGTCCATTTCAGAGAACACTCACATGCAAACATACACAAAGTACAAATTCACAATGAACCATTCCTGTCACACACACACACACACACACACACACACACACACACACACACACACACACACACACACACACACACACACACCTCAAAGCCTCCTGGGACCCGACCAGGCAGTGGCTCGCTAGGGACCTAGGCATGATGAACAATTATGGGCTGCTGTAACTGCAAGCTCCCCCTCTGCCACTACTAGGCTCCCACTTGCCCTCTAATCTCCCCTCTACGCTCACCTCCTCCTCTACTCCGTCTACTGCGGCTCTTGTGTGTGCCTCGCACTTCTGCTCATCTCCATAAATCCATCAGTCCTGAATTCCCCTTCTCTATCATCTTCCCTCTATGCAGTGTTCATGCCATATGGTCATTACCACAAACAAAAGTTTCTGACTTGTAAATAGTGTTTACGTCAACATCTTAGTCGTAATTACCACTGGGAACATCCAATTTTTTTGTTAGTTCCAGTATATCCAACTTTCTGCTTAATCATGCGAAAGTGTCTGAAAAAGACAAGCAAATATCAATCGCATTACCAGCTGTGTTTTACAGATATAATGCTATATTGTCGATGCACATTATTTCCAACCCTCAGGCTGCAATCACGCATCGTCAGACAGATCTATACATCTGCCCATTGCACACAGTGCTTAAACTACTTAAACAACTATTTTGTATATATTTGTTTCTCCACATTGGGTAACTACTGTGGCAAATAATTCCTTTCCACAAAATGCTAATTTGTGGCCACTAAAAACAAATTTTGTTTACACAAAACAGTATTTTGGGGCAACGAAGTAGCCTAACTATATATAGAGGGGTTACAACCTCCTCCAATAATCAAAACTGGCCAGTGCAACCCCCTAAATATCTTATCATAAATATAAATGGACTGTATTTATATAGCGCTTTTCTAGTCTTAACGACTACTCAAAGCGTCTTTACATATAGGAACCATTCACACACATTTATACACTGTGGCCGAGGCTGCCATTCAAGGTGCCACCTGCTCATCAGATAAACATTCACACACTTTCACACACCGGTGGCACAGCATCGGGAGCAATTCGGGATTCAGTGTCTTTCCCAAGGACACTTCGACATGGGATTGCGGGGCCAGGGATCGAACCACCGACCTTCCGATTGGTAGACGACAGCTCTACCAAAAAGAAGAATGAAGAATATTAACTGTTTTTAAACAGGATAAGTGGTTGGCTTTCTCGATTCAATGTAATTGGCAGGCAAAGAAAAACGTTTTTTTCCACACACTCTGTGCAAGACTTGGTTGCGCCCGACCCTTCCTCTGTGTCGTTCAAGCACACAGTAGTAACGGCAGACACGACTCATGAGCGTTGGTGAGCGCATACAGTATGAAGAGAAGTGATAAGTGAAAAAATAAGTCTGTGCTTCTTTTCCTGGAACTTATTCTTATAGAGGACCATATTTTATTTATTTTCAGTTATTTATTTTCATTAGCTTTGATGCTAGAGCCGCTTTAGCTTTCCCATGATGCTCTGGGAGAGTCTTTTTGACCAATCAGGCGTTGCTTTCAGAAATAAAGTCGAAAAAATTACTATTCCGACCAACCCACAATACTGCAATCATTTTTACAGAATAATATGGAATAAAGTACAGTTAAATTGTAGCATGTTTATCAAAGGGCTGAAAATAAATATCCATTATACTAATACTGGAGCAACATATTGATACATTACACAATTTGTTTTATATACAAATTGAATGATTATATACTATTCAACTGAACTAGTTGAGATATCTGAAGCATGTTGTTTTGCTATGTCTCTTAAAATTAATGTGAAACAGCCTATTTGGGCAGACATGTCCCGGGACCTCCCTAGAGAGGTGGAGATCTCAACCCTCCCAATGTTGAACCCAAAGTTACGCTCTTGAGTTTAATTTATAATAAAACATTGTATTTTATAAACTACCTGTGTTTTGTATTCAAAAATCTCAATTTGTAAAGTAGCTAGTAACTAAAGCTGTCAGATTAATGTAGTAAAAAGTACGATATTTCTCTCTGAAATGTAGTGGAATAGAAGTATAGAAAGTGGCATGAAAGCAAAAGACTCAAGAAAAGTACAAGTACCTGTGTACCACACTTGAGTAAATGTACTCAAGTAAATGTAAGTTCCATTCCACCACTGCATTTCCTCCACTGTGTGTGCTGCCACAAGCATATTTATCTCTGCTTCGTTTACCTGCTTTTGAAAATCAGTCTTGTCTGCTTGGCTGGTGTTGGCAACATGCTCTTTTAATCAGCGTCAGCATCACTCAGGGTCCGGTGGTCTTAAGCAACTAGCTTCATGTTAGCATGTTGCCATTGCAGATACTTGGGCAAATTGGATTTTGTGTTTGTGGCGGTGGAGACTTTGAAAAGACTAAAGTCTGACACCATCTCACATCTAAAGACAACTATAACAATAATAATAATACATTTAATTTATATAGCGCTTTTCACAGACTCAAAGTCGCTTAACCATCTAACATCAAATGCTAAAGACTGGCATAATATGTAAAGACTGGAGATTTGCAGGGTCACACATAGCAAGACTAAACTAGATTTGTTTTGAAAAATGTAACCTAGCTAGCTACCGCTAGTGTTAGCTGGTAACTTAAGGGAAATTTTGCAGATTTTCTGTACTAACATACATGCAGATAACTGGCGGCAGTACCCGGAGGTCCGTCTATCCGTCTATCCGGGGGTTAAACTCCTGTTGGATTACACGCTTTAGAAGGGTTGAAAATCAACAACTTTCCCTCTTTAGAGTTAAGCTTAGCGCGGTGCCATAGCAACTATAAATAACACTGGCTCTAGCTGTTGCTGCTTCCTGTTTGGTGCTGGAAGGAGAGCACCCATTAGTTGTTGACAATGTTCTCATGATTTCCCTACCAAGACTTAAATCTTACAAAAATATCAAACAAGTTTGATTTTGTCAGAACGTCAAGACAGGAAACTGACTGGGACTGAGTTTTATGACCACCTTACACCAAACGATTGAGATGACAGGAGCGCACCTAACTCTAGCAAGACTCTCATGATTTTATTCCAATATTGGAAATCAGTCTGCAACAGTGGAATCGCTTGAAAAGTCGTTTAGTGTACGGTCGGCATAATTTGAAGTAATGGACATGTACCTCCATCCCTCAAAAGACGTCTTAGGCTATGTTTAGATGGAAACGATCTGAAGAGAAAACGCTAAAGTGGCGTTCTCACTTTTTATTACGCATTTAGACAAGAGTTTTGGGGTGGAAATCTGCGTGCATATGGTGACGCAAAAGTGTGTGAAATTCGATGTAGTATGCATGCCAGGCGGCTTGGTGGCACTGCCACACAACACTACCAAGGCTCTGCGCCTACATAGAACTTTCCTTCTCCTTCTGTCCTTAGTAGCGCGAAACCAAAACATGTCGAAGCAAACAACAAAAGCTTGTCTATGAGGAGGTGGAGTTGCATGTTTGTCTGATGATGACCGGCACAGTCGACCGTGATAAGCCACAGCACAGCACCCACGGGAGCACTACCAATATCCTAAGCCTCGCAGCCCTTCAGCCGCTGCTTGAGAGCAAAAGGCAGCAGGCAGAGGAGGGTGAAGCAGACCCTCCTCTGCCCGCTGGCCGCTGCCACTCGCTCTCTCTCTTTCTCTTTATCTGCAACGTTTTAGCCCACTCTGGCTCAAATGAATAGACTACATATGGTCATCGAACTATAACAACCTTATCCACATTGTCGAAATCATTTAAATATTGAGCCATTACATTGAAAATCTTTTAGATAACAGGAGCCTATAATTTCTGTAGCCTACTCCGTAACAAAAGACTACCTGGACGCCTTTTTCTTGTCTCTCACCACACCGCTGTCTTCAGACTTTTGTGTTTTTACCCTTTAGACAGGAATGCGGCGGTGGAGCGTTTTTAAGATTTAAGATTTTAAGATTTCCACTCCATAAAATATTTTTTCCTTTTCACCCGCGAGTATCATCCTGTAAACAGGGCCTTAAGCGGTGGCTCGACCATTTTTGGTTGTCTCCTCATGAACTCTGGCGCTAAAGTCAAAGTCATGTTACGTTATGTGAATGAGGTTGGACGAGTGTTACACAAAAAGGGATGTTTCATTAGTTTTTCTCTCCTCCCGTTATGCTGATAGTTAGTAACTGTAATGTGATTACAGAAGTTCCCAACAGTTATGTACATCATAGCTTTTCTATGTAATGGTCTACATTCTCTCTGCCTACACCTTACACCATTTTTTTTTCTCAGTTGTTTTGCTTCATTATCTGTAAAATGTATCTGTCTTCCCACTCCACTGTTCTTCCATTTTTTCCATCGCTCTACTGTCACTCACCATCATCCATTCTCTCACAAGAATATATTGTCCTTGAATCTGCACATAAACAGGGTTTTTCCTGGCTCAGAAAGGGCCTTTGGGGGGAGACATAGCACGACAGTAAGCATGATTGGTCCACTTACAGAAAGGCAATGAGTCTGTGTTACCTTATTTGACAGAAATCTATGCATTTTGCTGTTATTTCTGACAATTTCTTAAACAAAAATGTATATTATGTAAATAAAACCCAAATTAACAAAACTGCTTCAAATATATTAATATGTAAATACTGCAGGTACAATCACTGGGAAGGTTCAATACAGAATCAGATATTGAATCTGAGATACAACTGAGTTTAGTTCTCATATTCACCTTCAGGTTCTGCTTGCTTAATGGTTGTTTGGTAAATTGCTCCTTTAGAATTGCTATTTTTGTTGACAATTATTATTTTGGTGCTGGTGATTTTCCTTGTGGGCTGACTAGAAACCTCTTTGGGGGCACCAAAAATTCCTCTATGCAGGAAAAACCCTGATACAGTATACTGTTCCTGTTCTCCTCCTCGCCCTACATATGTCCCCTTCCTCCTTTCTTAGACACTCCTTGCCCCTCCCCTTATTGTCCTTTCCTCTTCCTGGTACGCGGGGCCTCATTAATCAATGTTAGGTATGTACAAATATATGTATAAATACTATACAAGAATGTCTAAGTGTAATAATATAGGAACTTGGATTTATGCTTAAATGTGCATACTGTACATTCAAATGCAGCCAAGCTAGTGTACAGCCCCAAGCTAAAACGGGGACTTCTTTAATTTCTTTTCTTTTCACAAGTTCTTTAAAGGGGCTGCACCCGAGATTCAGAACATTAATATGGCAGCAGTCCTGTATAAAGTACTTGAAAGCAATACTTGAGTAAAAGTACAAGTATACCATGAAAAGACTTTGGTAGAAGTTAAAGTCACCTTTTAAAATATTACTTGAGTAAAAGTCTTAGGGCCCTATTTTAACGATCTAAGTGCACTGCATGAAGCGCCTGGCGCAGATGTGTTTAGGGTGTGTACATACCCACTTTTGCTAGTTTAACGGCGGAAAAAAGGGTCCGGTCGCCAGGTGCATGGTTCAAAGTGTTGTACTTAGTGTCTTAATTAAACTTAGGTGTGTTTTGGGCGCAACATGCAATAAACCAATCAGTGTCATCTCCCATTCTCTTTAAAAGCCAGGCGCGTTTGTACCTTGGCGCATTGCTATTATGATGGCGGATTTGCTAAGCAGGAAGGAGAGATTTTCAGGAGAAGAAACTGATCTGCTCGTGCATGAAGTGAAAGCACGCGACCAGAACATATATGGCACGAGCACTATGCCACCAAAACTCCACAAGGTGAAGCAGACGTTAAAATAATAATGAAATGCTGCGTTATTGACTTCAGACCAGATTTTTGTTGGTCAATGGCGCGATCACATTGTGATGAAAAACTGAGCGGGTTTTCTATTTCTGACACCACGGTGGACATTGGCCCCTTTTACACAGCTTGTTCCAGGTGGGGCTGTTGGGCATTCCATCCGTCTCACCGTTTGTGTGAAAGTTTAGAAAATAGAGTAGGGGGTACCGATGCCTGAGTGACCGGCAGCATGGAGGGACTACAGTAGTGATGCGGGAGGGAGCCTAAATCTTTCTTTAGTACGGAACAGAAGTAAAATTTACATAAAGTATCATAAATAGAAGTCCTCTTTATCCCATTAATCATCTTATAATCTCATATAGCCAGACCTTCCTGCACAATGCTGCAAAGGAGGGTCTGGCTAGAAAAACGGGCTCTGCTTTATTGGCATTTCTTTAAACCAATCACAATCGTATTGGGCGGTGCTAAGCACCATGCAGAGCTACGGTACCGCTGCAAAATAGCCTCGGGAAGGGACTTGTTTTGGTGGAACGTGTACGATCAATGGTTGTTTTAGTCGTGCAGCAGAAATCTCAGATTGGACAGATAGTTTAGCTAGCTGTCTGGATTTAGGAGCAGTTTAACCATAGATAGTCCTCATAAATCCACCAGAGTTTAAAATTCCAATACAAAGAAAGCGGAAGGTAACGGTCATCCGGCCGAAAAGAGTGACATCCGGGCGGAATTTCTGGCGGCACCTGACCAATCCAGGAAGTGGAACGTCGTGTATAGAGTAATCATCTCATGACTCTGGAATGTATCTTCTGGTCCGTTGGAGGGGCTGACTGCTAGGCTGAGAACTACTGAGCTAAATAACTAAACTACCTGACCATTTCTAAAGCAGTTACTGTAAAACTAGCTGCTTACACATTGTCGCATCAGGATCAGTATATCAGTCACAGGGACACTCGTTCTGAATAAGAAGTCAATTTTGCTGATAATACTTCTGTATTTTAAAGTACAAGTAACATGTACTTTATTTTCTACCACGGTTCATCACACATGAGATCCACGGAGAGGCCTTTGCAATGACAAATTATGATTTATCACTGCAGTAGAGTTGTGCTATCAGTCAAAGTCTTGGACTGTCACACAGCACTTCATACACTGCAAGTGCAGATTGCTCCATAGTGATACCAGACAGACTGCTCTCACATGGCCCTCTGCCTGCAGCAGCAATGTCTGTCTTTTAAAATGTAAAATTATTTGATTGTCAAATGGTACATTTTGTTTCAGACAGTCCTCTATTCAGAAAATGGAGTACACTGCCGCTCTCGCAGCCAGAACTTTTTATGCTTGTGTATTAACACACCACCAAGATCCAAAGACTTTTCTTACATCTTTCCTTCAAACTCCGCCAAAACTCTTGCTTCTCTTTGTCTGAGCTATGCCTAGTGGAGCGTAGAGGTTTTCACTGACATTTCTAGCAGCATTTAAGGGAAAGGCATTCACCTCACAGTATGTGGATAATAATTACCTCTTGATGTGAAGGTTAACCTGTGATATTTTGTCTGTAACCAACAAGTCTGACTGTCTATGTTTCTGTCATTGGATTTAGGTGTCCTTTCCTGTTGGGCCCTCCGCCCAAACTCTGTTGTAGAATGAGTGTATCTCCTGACCAGGGTTCAAAATTAGCACCAGCCACCAGCCAAATGCTGGTAAAATGTACAAGTGGCTGGTAGATTTGCTTCACTCACCAGACAAAAAAAACAAGCTGGCAAAATTTAAACATTCTCTAGCCATTTGGCTGCTGGACAAAAAGTTCATTTTGGATCCTGCTCCTGACCTCTTACAAACACAATCTTGGCCGTGCAGGTTCATGCTCCCAAGGGGAAACTCTGTGAACTTACCTGTAGCGTCATCATTGCAGCGTCAACCTTTCCTCTCCTATACACACAAGCAGTAATCACAAGGGCAGAGTTTTGACAGTCAATGCACATCCACCTAACCTCACAAACACATACACACACACACACACACACACACACACACACACACACACACACACACACACACACACACACACACAGAGACACTTTGGGATTCAGCAGGCGGATATTGCTCTACAACTGTCATTAGGTGGGTGCGTGTAGAATGATGAAACCAGCAGCCTGCTGATTCGTGCAGCTATTAACCGGCATCAGGGAGCGCTCGCCTATCTGCAAATACGTCAATTACAAAAATACGATTACAGCCTTGTAGGAAGGGGAGGTTTTGTGTTATCCCCAGTGTTTCGCTACCTCACCACCCCCCCTCTCTCTAACACACCCACACTTTCTCCCTTGTCTTGTCCTCTGTCTCACCCTGAGCGAGAAAAATGTAGTTATTAAGTAGGTTTTACCAAAAACATTTTTTAATTGAAATTAAAACTGGAAAAAAGTAATGTATGCTACGATAAATGATCCCACTGATAAAATGTTTTGTTTTTCCACCATCACAGTCAGCATTATATTTTAGTGTAGGCATGCTAAACAAAGCATATCAGTTTATAGTTTCAATACCATGTTAAGATAGTGAATTGCATTCTGGCTTTCACTGTGTAAATACTCTCCAATCAAAAGCGGTGTTGTTTCTGTCATCGTTTTAAGCAATTCAGTTGAGCTAGCTAGCAAGAGACGACATTCCAGCAAAAAATTAAGAGATACCGACCAATATAAAAAATCTCGATATAAAATAATATTTAGTAGAGTCAGAAATGTATCAATACAAAAATGGAGCCTAAAAGGAGGATGGCCAAAAAGGAGCAAGCAAAAGAGGTATCAAAATTAGTTTAAAAAAATTATATATATATATATATATATATATATATATATATATATATATATATATATATATATATTAGTGCTGTCAGTTAAATGCGTTATTAACGGCGTTAACACAAACCCATTTTAACGGCGTCAATTTTTTTTATCGCAAGATTAACTTTCTTTTTGGCATAGCAAACTGTAGTTTTTTTCACATGCTGTTGCAACAACTAGTAACGTTAGAAAAACTACAACACCACACCGGATCTAGCTAGACCGGAAACAAAACAACAGGCACGCTGCACACACTTGTTCGGGCTTGCGAGCAGGCCAAAGAGTAGTAGGCTCTACTCAATCCACTCAAAACGTTACGTTTTGAGTGGATGGCGAGCGCAAGACACCGAAATGGATGCCAATAAGATTCTGAATTGAAAATTTACTTTTAAAAAGTTTCCAAATGGTTCCATTGACAAGACCAAAGTGATCTGTGTGTTTTGTCGTTGTGAACTGAGCTATCATCGCAGCATGCCCAGTCTGAAATACCACCTGATGGCCAAGCACACAGCTGATGTGAATTCTCCGCCACCTCGTCAAAACCAGGCGACAAAAGCACAAAGCAAGCAGATCCACTTTTCCATGTTGATAAGAGCATTAAAATGAGAAAAAATAATTGGACAAAAAGAAATCTAGGGACATTTAGAATAGATAAAAATGTGCGAGTTAACTATGACATTAATGCGATTAATCGCTTTTCAAGTGCAGTTCAAGTGCAGTCATTGCTAGCACGACCAATGTAGGGGGACCAGAGGAGGATGTAGGACTATCATCACCAGCAGCTGCGGTCAGTGAGCCAAGGCCAAGCTTTTCCCTCGTGCCAGAAGGAACTTTGACATAGGAGGAGTCTGATACAGATTGGCAGGTGTCTGCGGGAACGCAGCCAGCCCAGGCCAGACAGGCTGCCCCTTGGCCCGGCCCGGGAGACAAAGAGGAGCAGAGCCAGGCTAACGAAGAGGAGCGGGGCCAGGCTAACGAAGAGGAGCAGGACAAGGCTAATGAACAGGAACAGGGCGAGGCTAATGAAGAGGAGCAGGGTGAGGCTAACGAAAGAGGAGCAGGGCGAGGCTACAATCATCGTGGCTGAGGAAACAGGTGGAAGTGGGACAGACCTTTTTACCTGTCAAACTGACGGCCACTGACATGCCAATCAAATAAGTGAGTAAGCTTATATTATCTACAGGGCAGGTTACCCAGACATGCTTTATTGAGATACATTTTCCATTGCTTGTCAATGTCTTTGGTAATCATGTTCTGGTGAGGCCACAAACCATTTCATTATTATATACGTTAATAAACTAGGCTATAAGCACATACGCTTCAATTCGTTTCAATTTTCCAATTGATTGATTTGCTGGTGTATTTTACTATAGGCCTCTGCAGGAGACAGATCATTTGAAATATCAAATATATAAAAAGTTTTGTAGTGTACATAACTTCAGCGAGCATGTACACTTCACTAGCTGCGTTTAGGTGTTTCAAGAGATAGATTTCTCTCTCTCTCTCTCTCTCTCTCTCTCTCTCATATATATATATATATATATATATATATATATATATATATATATATATATATATATATATATATACTGCTATTGTTTTGAACATGCCCCTTTCAATTACAGATTCAATTACACAGAATGAGCAGCTTGCATGTCATGACTGTTGGGTCTGTTGGTACTCTACAACACTTACTAGTAAATTATTTGCCATGTAGAAATATCACTTCTACCAAAACATTTGATTTATGAGGTTAGTGATGTTGGGCTGCTATTATTTTGAACACAACTATATATATATATATATATATATATATATATATATATATATATATATATATATATATATATATATATATATATATATATATATAGGGCTGTCAGCGTTAACACGATGTGATTAAGGGTCAATGCGATGAATTTTTTTTAATCGCATGCCGGCATTTATTAATTTATTTTACACTTCACTCGGCTTTGCGTCATACCTAACAGGCTACTATTTTGACCCTTTGCAGCACTGTTACTTATCATCAAGCTTCCACTTCCTTGTAACACATCATGCTGCTGCAGGCATGATAGAGAAAGACAGCAGCAATGAAATCCTGAATGGCGCTTTTTATTTTCCAAAACTCCCGGACGGCTCGTAGACAAGTCGAAAGCCATATGCACATTGTGTAAAGCCGAATTAAAATATCACCGAAGCACGTCAAGCTTGAGCTACCACCTACGGAGCTAAGCATAGTAATACAGTTAACGCGATGCTACCCGCTAGCATGCTACCCACTCAGGCAAAGCACTATTTTGGAGAGTGCTACTTGCCGACCTGTGGATGAAACCAAATCCCAAAAAATTACTACAGCTCTTGCGAAACGGGTGGCAACTAACTGCAGACCTGTCAGCATCGTAGAGGACTCAGGTCTTAAAGACGTACTACGGTTGGCATGTTCTGACCTGTCTCATTGCCGTCGAGGGGGACAGTAGTTTTCACGGATACACAGCCTGTATGACACGGAGAAAGCAGCCACACTGGAACAGCTGCAAAGTGCTGCAAACGCTGTCTCATTAACCGGTGATCACTGGACGTCAGTGAGTAATCAACATTACTTAGGAGTTACTAAACACTATATTGACTCTAGTACGGATAGGGTTTTTTAGTTAGGTACTTGGAGGAATTGTGCAATAATGACAGAGGACACACATTTTTCTTTTGTTTGCAGTAAATAAATAATTACAAATCTTAAAATCAAGTTCATAAAGTAACTTTCTTTGCATTCATTTGATTCCCAATCAAGATACACTGGTAAAAATTGCTTTCAATTGTTAATATGTACTTAAAAACTGTTCTGAAATGCAGAATAATAGAATTTTAATCATGTGATAAAATATGCTATTTATCACGATTAACTATAGAAATTCAGCGATTAATCGCGATTAAAAAAACGTTATCGTTTGACAGCCCTAATATATATAGGCTATTGCCTTTTATTTGCTGATAAAATAGGGTGCTTTTTGACCGCTTTGTACTTTCTGTGGTGCTGATCAACTGTTCACACTGTTCACACTCTCCAACAGCTTCAAATGTGCCCTTAGATTTAGTTCTGCTCTTATGTTACAATGCTTAGTAATATTAACCAACGGCCTAATACAACCAAACTTATTTTAAACTTGTATTTATTTATTGATATTTGTATACCATTATTATTATACCATTTATTGGTATGTGTAATAGGGAAATATGGGTGATAGGGTCATTTTTGTGTGCACCTGGGACCAGCTCCGCTGCTGGATGGAAGAAGGGAGAAAGAGGGTGGGATGAGACGGGTTGCTATGTTAGGAGAGGAAAAATGGTTCCGGGCAATAGATGGATGGAAAGAGGGCAGATTGGGCGGAGAGCAGGTTAAGAGAGGAATGAACAAATAAAGAAAGGTGGAGGGAAAGGGCAGGGACAAGATGTGGAGCATGAAGTCCCACCAGTTATAAGAGAATGAGTGCACTGGCTTAAATCACCATCACCAATCCCATTTCTGTTTTTTTTTTTTCTAAAGCTGCTGGGTTCAGTTGGGTTACCCAGTTTGTGAGGAATCAATAGAAGACACAGGGCCAGATTTACCAAGGCTTTTCAGTTTACGTGTCATTTATAATAATAAAAATAATATTAATAGCACTTTTCATGAAACCCAAGGACACGTTACAGAAGTACTCTGGCTAAGCTAAAGGAGGTTGTAGGCTGTGGTGAACAGGTGGTGTTTCAGGAGGTTTTTTTTTAATCTCCAGGGATGTAGCATTTCGGATATCTGCAGGGAGGGTGTTCCAGAGGGGTGAGGCTGCAACACTAAAGGCTCTGTCTCTGAAGGTTCAGAGTCTGGTGTGGGGAATGGAGAGGAGGCCAGAGTCTGAGATCCGCGGGTTTTGGGGTGGGGTGTATGGATGGAAGAGGTCGGCGAGGTACTGTGGGGCCAGGGCATGGAGGGATTTGTAGGTGAGAAGGAGGATTTTATATGTGATGCAGGACTTAATTGGGAGCCAGTGAAAGTGGATGAGCGTTGGGGTGATGTGCTGCCAGGCCTTGGTGTGGGTGAGGACCCTGGCCCCAGAGTTTTGGACATACTGGAGCCTGTCTAGGGTTTTGCTGGGGACCCCAGACAAGACTCCATTGCAGTAGTCCAAACTGGAGGTTATGAAAGCATGATTGAGGGTTTCTGCCATGGAGTCAGAGAGTGGTGGCCAGAGTCTGGAGATGTTTTTGAGATGAAAAAAGGCTGATTTGGTGATAGATTTGATATGAGTATGGAAAGAGAGGTTGGAGTCCAGGATTACACCAAGGTTGCGAACCTCAGAGGATGGGCAGATGGCGCACCCATCTTAATATATTTATGTCGGCAAGGTGCATCTCTGTCCTCATCGCATGTGCATTTAAGGCTGGACCGTGCAGATAATAGGAGGAGACATGTTAGCAAAGGTTGGCTATGAATTCCACTGGATTTACAAAGATCAAGCAATTCGCATATGTCAGTTCTGTGGGGAAAATTCCCCACCTTTGAAAAAGGAGTTGTGGGAATTTACACAAACCGAAAAGAAGATCATGGGAAGGGGAGTTTTGGTTTGTGTTCATCAAACTTGAATTTGACCATCAGTTAACGGTAGAATCACTTTTATCTGTTAAGATATTTCACTATGTGCTCGGCTGCATGTACCTCAGTATTAATATCCATATCAACACATTCTCCACCTCCATCTGCTCCGCTCTGCTGGACCTGCTGCTCCCTCTCAACCAACCGCTCAACTGCACCAACTGAGTTTCACTCACAGTGTTTGTCTCCAGGGCTCAACATTTGAAGAATGGTATAAAAAGGGAATGTCTTTTTGAGACAGAACACCATCTCTGTCCAACATAGAAGCCATCTAAACAAAGAGCACCCTACTCAAGGCACAGCACAAGCAGATGATGATTGGCAGACAACTTGAACAAAGCACTTCTAAAACCATTCTAATCTAAAAAAATAAATCATAGTTAAATATGGGAAGTGAGCTTTTACCTGAAACACACAAGATGTTAATACAACAGTAACCGACTGTACTGTAAATGTGGGTATATGTTTACCTGATTCTGAAGTTAGTAACTTGCATGCAAGACAATTCTTACTCAACCTGTATTCATTGTTTTTTTTGTGGCCACTTGTCCAGTTACCGATCTCTTTCTAGCTTTGTTTTAGTCTTCACCAACTATTTGGCTCTTTGGCTCTTTGGCTCAGCTAGTCAATAGCTTTATCTTTTTGCTATTTGGTGTTGCACAGGTGATGTACATTGGGGTTTTATTTTTATTTTTTTGTTGCTGA